>CM064918.1:54376614-54889114 GCA_032727855.1 Quercus ilex subsp. ballota
AAAGGAAGGTACAATAAAGAATGCTGTGAACGGGTCTGTTGAATAGTATTTTGCGTGCAGAGTGTACAGTGTAGACTACAAAAACTACGATCAGTAGGTAGTGCTGGAAACTGTGTCTGCATTATCTAACAACTGATTTGCTTAGTGTCTTGGTTGGAATGTCAATAATAAGACTACTGCAATAATCGAAAATGCATTATTGTAGTATTACTGGTAATCCGGGGGCTTTTCACCCTTGATGGGCTAAGAAATTTATCCTCCTGCCCAGGAGGCGAGTCTAAAGGCTCTTTTTTAGTAAGTTAAAAAAAAAACCTACTACAATTAAGTGAATTAAGTGATCAATTCTTAAGAGGAATGTAATTTATGTGTGGCTTTGACAAGCGTAGAAAAATAGGATTCTCTTAGCCTTGAGTGACCAAACAGATTTGATCAAAGGAAGGTACGATAAAGATGCTGTGAACAGGTCTGTTGAATAGTTTGCGTGCAGAGTGTAGACTAAAAAAACTACAATCAGTAGGTAGTGCTGGAAATTGTGTCTGTGTTATCTAACAACTGATTTGCTTGTTGTCTTGGTTGGAATGTCAATAATAAGACTACTATGATAATCAAATTGCATTATCGTAGTATATTGCAGTATAAAATTTGCACTAATTAATAATAAAATGAGTACCTTCGAGGACACCCAGGTGGCGGGTTCATTGACTTGAAGGATATGCCATAAAATTGGAAGTCCCAAGTTCCATCCGCCACAATATTGGTCCATGGGGTTTCTGGGGTGTTTCATGGACATGAAGTGGAATAGTTTGGCCAGTGGCTGGGACACCACTTTCTTATATAAAAAAAAAAAAAGGAAAAAAGAATGAATTGCAATTAAAATAAGTGACTCTAAATCTAAACTAATTTAGGTAAGTTACTAAGATGTACTATACCCCATGCTATTCTCAATAAAGGTGAAGGAACCCAATTTTGTAAAGATGTGTATGAATATTACATTTTAAACCGTCACAGTTATTCTTTCCAGTTATTTGGGAGTTGTTGATTTGTAATCGAGCTTTTCCAATGCAGATGGTATGAAATGGGTGAAAAAGTGGAACTTTGTAAATTAATTTTAAAGGAGTCTGATAAACTGCAGCCCCTGTTGGAAGATGTTGGACAACAATTATCATTAGCGTTTAAACAATGAGGGTTCAGCACTTGCGGCTGGTGGCGAGGTAGAAATTGTCTTTCGCATTATTTAGACTTATTTGCTGCATGACATTGAGATGTTGGACAACAATTAGCATGCATTATTTAGAGATGTCTACTTGCATTTTTGATAGGTAAGTCACATGTGCTGGTTGTGTCTAAATCTTACAAGTTTAAAATTCTGTTAGAAAAGGCATCATAGTTATCTCAATTACCATATCAGAATATATATTTGCCTGTTACAACTAATATCATTCTTCTTTGTAATATCTTGCTTCCATCATGGCCAAATCTCTGGTTTTCTTTTTAAAAGATTAACGTTTATTCAAGTGATGATTTATTTATTTATTTGGTGTTGTTCAATGGAGTTAAGTTATGCTTCATCTATGCCATTGCTGAATATCTTTTCCAAAATGTGTCTTGGTTCATGCAAATATAAGATGTGATGACTATCTGAATTTTGTGCAGTACAGGATGGAAGTTTAAGGGTCTTCGAGTGGCCTAGCATGGTTATTATTCTTGATGAGGCCGGTGCTCATAAATCTGTGAAGGATCTAGATTTCAGGTTGATGGCATGGACTAATATTACTGTTAAATTGCAAGATCCATAAAAACGAAAAAAAAAAAAAAAAGGATTTTGTACATGCTACCTGCTGTATTTGTAATTTATGATATTAAGTATCTGACTTTGTTGTCTTGCAGCCCTGATGGGAAGTACCTTGTCTCCTTAGGAAACAGTGGTCCTGCTAAGGTTTGGGATCTGGCTTCCAAAACAACCACAGCTTCTCTTCTAAAGGAAAATGTGAGCAACTGATTAAAAATTCTCCCGTGAGGGAAAATCAAAATATTTTCAATTTTAGTTGGATTGGAATGATACAACATCAGCAAGCAAAAGTGGATTGTATTGTAAAAAAGTATTGAAATAATGACTCTGTCAACATAAGTTGATGGGATCATCTGACCATGACCCCATATACCGGTGAAATGTATTGTAGAAATGAGAGTTTCATAGGCTTGATGTACCATATGATAAAAGTGTGTCATACACACTATGGTTGTGCCAAGTGGACATTCTCTCTTTTTTCTCTATATCCTTACACAGGATGCTCTATTACCAAATTTAATTTAATGTAATACAAATAAAACTCAAGTCTCAAAAGTTTTATGAAATGAAAAAGTTTGGCTCCAAATATGTTTGAACCTATCTTCCTCCAACTTACTATGTGATGATTGAAGAGGCCATCTATGTATAAATAAAGCACATGGATGGTCTTATAAATCGGCACGAAATGGGTTGATAAATATAAGTTCAAACATATTTAGTGCCAAACTATGTCCTTTAAGAAATTCAAACAAATTTTTTATTTTAAACTTTTTATAATCTGTTATATTATGATTTGATAGAAACTTGATCTTACATGATGAAATAGATTTTTTTTTTTCCTGCATATTATTTTATGCTAATGTGAATTGCACAGGTATAATAATAGTACATCTTCTAAAATTCTTCATGATTTTCTGTGATTTGATATGATAAATCTTCTATCATCTGGATTGAACTAATAAGATTTGTTTACATACAGGATGAAGTTTTCTGCTTTTGTAGGTTCTCTGTGAGTAATGATACGAATCAGGTTCTATATATTGCTGCAGCGACAGGTGAAAATCAGACTAGATGCCATCCTCCCAGTTTTTGAAAGAAGTGCTTACCTTTTACTGCACTGTTTCATGAGCTGACCATTGTGATTATTAATCTACATAGGTAAAGGTGGAAGCATTGTAACATGGGATACAAAAACATGGAAGAGGATAGGATCAAAGACTGTAGTACGTGATACAATTTCGGCCTTCAGTGTTTCACCAGATGGAAAGTTCCTTGCCTGGTAAAAATTTGATTGGCTAGTTTCAAGTTCTCATGGAGAAGAATTTTCACCTTCCTCATGATTTTATTTTTCAAGTTTGGTATCTTTAATAGATGCAATTGTGCTTTTTATCCCCAACAATTCTCCCATCTAGAGTTTTCTACAGTAGAGAATATATGTCACTATGGTCAATACTTTGAGAAAGAATATAACTTGCTTTTGAAGACATCCCGCAATGGTTTTTGAGACCATTGGCTTAAGGGAAATGGTTTATTATGACAGCAGTTGTTGCTTCCTTAAGTTCAGCCCCAGCCCCACCCCACCTTTTTTTCCCCGTGTTTGCAGTCTTGAAATGGCTAAAACTTGCTTTCTTGGTCCAGTCCTTGTGGGAAGGATCTCTATTTCTGAAAAGGCGAACTTCCTTTATTTTTGGTTCACAACAATACTTACTGTGCATGTACAAACTCTTTCAATGCATCTTCTTGACCACTTAACATTTCCTCTGATTGGTTGACATGCAGTGGGACAACTCAAGGTGATGTTTTTATTTTAAATTCAGCCAGTAAGCAGGTTCAGACAGTTGTTAGGAAAGCACACCTTGGCTTTGTAACTGCACTTTCATTCTCGCATGACTCAAGGTTGTAACATACATATCTGCATTTTACTTCTTGATCACAATTATGCTGCAGCTCTTTCCTTCAATTAATTTGACAGTGAAGCATGTAACTCTGAATACAGGGCTTTGGCATCTGTATCCCTGGACTCAAGTGCAAGGGTCACACAAATTGAGGAAAAGAAGGAAGCTGGTACATGCCTCCCTTGATTTTTTGATCTGATTATTTAATAATGTACCCATTTCCCGCTACTTATCAAAAAGAAAAAAAGAAAAAAAAGAATTATCCATTTCGTGCTGTTGAATTGGCAATGGCTTACCCTGTTGAAGCTGTTGATTGACAAAACCTGTCCTGGGCTCTCATTGCGTCCCAATGGGCTGTGACAGGGCTCAAAAGTATGAGGAGCCAAACATAAATTTGCTTCTGAATTTTTTACAGAGGTAGAAACTAAAATATTTTCAGGGGATAGAGGAGTATCATTTCGTTGAAGTACACAAGTAAAAACACTTGTGGAAGGTTATAGAATGCAAAATACACTTTCAAAGGGTATTGAGAGGAAAACACTACCTCTAATAAAACAATAATTATCTCATGCATTGGATATATGCATCTTGTCTTCCACAACATGTGAGCCCTACAATAAAAACATGCGAGCCTTACAACTATGTGGGACCCACATGAAGATGCATACATCTGGTACACAGTACAGGATACTGTCTATTACTTGAAAGGGATAGAAATTGAAGTATTGAACGTCCAAAGGAGACAAACTAAAACCGTGTGCTTGGGCCTTGAGGGCAGGGAATGACTTGCCGCCCTGAAACTAAAGTACTATATGTGTTATTTTGCATACTTGTTTTAATTCATGATGACTTCTTGGATTAAATTCAAACTTAGGTCTCTAAGTGTTAGGGTTGTGCTTTGGCCAGTCATGGCTTCAGTTGAAAGGATTGTTGTCTAATGAAATTGATGTTGAAATTGAGAAGAATGAAATGAATCCTGTTTAGGAAAAACAGAAATCTAGGAAGGTATCAGTGAGAGAAAATGATAGGAACCCCAAATTATGTAATATGCCTTGTAATCTCCTCATAGTTGTTGTAATCTCCTTAGTTAGTTAGTTGAGATTAGGATGAGTTAGTTAGGATGGAGCATATGTACCTCATTTAACACATGACTTACTCTCTCTTAATCTCTCTCTCTATGGAGGTCTAGATCCCCTTGAAGTGGCCTACAACAACTACTATTCCCATTCACCATTCTTACTCTTCCACAATTCATATTCATATTCCATCAAGTTCTTATCAGAAATATTCTATAGTGTAACTATCATAAAATATTATGGGGGTTCACTGCATTAAGCATTTCCCCTTGTGTTGTGTCACATTACTTAAGTGGTTTTTTTTTTTTTTGGTCCACATATTTCTCTTTTAGGGGACACCACTTTGTGACTGATTCCCCAACAAGTTCTGTATGACATAGTTTTCAAGCCAAATTTGCTTTATTTAATGTAATTTGGACTCGATTGACCTAATAAATTTGCTTGTCCTGTCGAATAACTTAAACATCTTTGCCATGGACATGATCTATTTTGTTTTATTTACCTTTTTCTTCAGGGGTGGGGGTTGTTTGCAATTCTTTCCACTACATTTAAAATTATCTTGTGTTGATTTGGGATCCTCATTTTTTTTCCCAGGAGAATTGAGCTTGTGGGTCGTGTTCGTCATTTTACTTGCCGTTGTTGCTTATTTTATGAAGAATCAAGGAATCCAGCTAGGGGTTACAGTTTTGAAGATCTTTAAGAGCTTGTAGGGTAAGCTTATCGTGGAGTCCTTAAAAAACATTGTGAAATGAGTGGAATAAATTTGTCACATGGGATCCTACTCTGCTCGGATTGGACAATTCTATGCAGGAGAACACTCCGCTTTGGAATGCACAGTATTTTTAATGGTTGCGTTGGTTTGGGCACTCTTTTCAATTCTATAGAGGGGCTGCACGAGAGGATTCCATCCTGTTTACAGTATTCATAGTAGCATGAATTTAGTGGTTGGTTTTTTGAACCTTTTGTTTTTAATTAATGTTTGTTATGTACTTCCTAAAATAAATGCAACGTTTGTTACTGAAATCTTAAGATTAATACAGCATTCGGCTCTTTCTTGGTGAGATTTTTTATTTCTAATCATATGATATCACTATCACGGTTAATCAACATATTTTTCCATTGGACATATCCTATAAATTTTATTCAAACCTATATTTGTACAATAATATGCACCTCAAAAGTGATTCTAAAAATAAATAAAAAAGGCTCGATTTGGTAACATGATGCATTTGAAGATTACCCTTGAAACTGCTTTCAAGTTCAGCAGTTACTTTTTATTTTTCTATGATTCATTCTAACTATTTTTATACCCATCACAAGGTCTTCTGATTTAATTGAGATCAAAGTTAGAACCCCTTATATGTTTTTTTCTTTTTAAGAAAATCCATTATATGGTATGAATATTTCCAAATAGTAAAACACCCTAAATTTTAAAAAAGAGTCGTGTTCATCAAATTGCACGCATTCTATATTTTCAAAATTTGCAAAATGCTATAGTGCTTGTCTAAAGTCATCCATTGTAGCTAGTCTAAAAATATTTATTCATTTATAATTTTATATTCACTCTCTGTTTGTAAGAAATGGGCAAGGGCAACCATTGTCTCCTTGGATAGTTATTGATGGATAGCCCTTTTAATAGAGATCTCATGAAGAGGATGCTATTGTGTCGACTAGAATGCAGATTTGAGCAGGAAGTGGGTATGCTTGATGTAATCTTTGAATAGGGGTGTGCATGGGTCGGGTTGGGTTGGGTTGAGGAGATTTTTTGACCCAACCTACCATGGTGGATCAAAAAAAATTCAACCCAACCCAACCCAACTCAACATGGGTTGGGTTGAACCCATGAGTTGGACAATTTTTTTTATTACTATTATTATTAAATTGAGCAAAAAAATATATATCACACTTGTCACCTGAGTTGATAAACAAAATATATATTAATATATAAACTAAGTTCCAACTTAGTTGTAAACAAAATATGTTTAAGTATTAGACTGAGTTGATAAACAAAATATAAATGAACTAGTATCTTAATTCACTTATAAATAAAATATACATGAGTTCCTAACTCAGTTATAAACAAAATATATCTAAATTTTTTTATTAATTATATAATATATTTAAATATATATTAAAAGAACTAATATGATTTCATATTATATATGACAGTAGGAATCGAGAAAGCGCTCTAAAGTTGTTTTTTTCTTTTTAAATTTATTAAATATATAATATATTTTAAACATATATTAAAATATGGATGGGTTGGGTTGGGTTTGGCGGGTTTATAATTTTATAACCCAAACCCAACTCAACTCGCTATAAGAAAAAAAAATTTGTAACCCAACCCAACCCACTAAACCCTAAAAACTGACCTAGCCCGGCGAGTTGGGTTGGATCGGATTAGGTTTGGCAGGTTAGCGGATTTTTTGCACACCCCTATTTGAAGGCCACGACATGATATATACAAAGAAATCTTTATATTTGTGTACTTTTATTTATTTATTTATTTAAGAATTCATTACGTGATTTTACCTTCTTAATAATAATAATAATAATAATACTAATAATAAAGAAAACCATGAGTGGGGCGCATTTCTTGCCGATGTGGGACTAAGTCCAAGTGCAATGCTTGCTTGCCCACGTCACTTGAAAACAAAACTGTGCAGGCTTGACTCCCTAAAGTAGACAAACAACATATACGAGAAATCTCCCTACAATAATAATGATAAAAATTATTATTAACTTCATGGTAATATCAAATGACTCTCTTAGTAAAAAAAATTTGTAAAAAAGTAAGGTTATTTGCATTTTTCATAATAAATACAAAATTATCATCTCAAAGTTAAAACTCAATAATTTTTGGTAGAATGAATCTCCTCAAAATAAAATTGTATTAGTACTTTTTTAATTGAGTGGTTTTAGAATCACGTATTATTTCATAATTTTTTTACAATAAATTTTTTTAAAGATTTTTAACCTATGACGTCTGTTTTTAATAATTGTTCTTTTATCGTCAGATTAAGACACTGGTTACTTTTTAGTGTAAGCAGAGATTGAACTTTATAACTCTTATTCAACCATAAAAAACTTATTAGTTGAACTAACTGAAATTCACATTATAACTTTAATGTGACATACTATGATAGACTCATAAATTTTTTTCAACCAATCATATTCTATCTCATCTATATATTTTTTTACTTTTAAAATTTGTAATTAAATTTCATCTTTTAAACTTTGATCATCCAACCGTTTACTTCATCCTCATCTTCTTAACTTTCCTTCTCTTCAGTTTTCTTTCACGCACAGCCACAACCCAACCCAAGTCTCGAAAATCACCAAGCCACCAACACAAAAGTATACTCCACTCTCTTAAGCTCTATAATGCCATAGTTAACAGGCCTTAGCTTTCACTCTCACACAAAAACCCCACCATGATTTCCTCAACCAAACCCACAAAACCAAGCAAAAAGTTCACATTTTTAACAAGCATTTCTGCTTTGGTCGCTCTGCACTAGCAGCGTCAGCATCTTCTTGTTCTTCTGCTGCTATATATCTTCAGTTCGTTTGCCTCAGCTTGCTGGTTTTTGTTGGTGACTCCAACCTCTTTGCCTTTTTGGGTTTGATCCTAAACAATGTCTCAAACAAGGGAAACTCCTCATCCTCGTAGGATCTTCCGACAAAAGAAGGACCATCTCCCACACGACATCGTACTCAACATCTTGGCAAACCTGCCTGTCAAATCAGTCCTAAGATTCAGGTGTGTTTCTAAAACCTGGGACTCCTCGATCACCACTCCTAGTTTCATCTCCACCCACCTTAATCTTAACAATAACAACAACAACTTAGCTTATCTCATAAACTTTTCTCTTACTGGTTCTCGTTTTAACAATACCATCCCAAGCTTTATCGGTGGTTACGACCCCGAATTTAATAGGATTTCCGAGTACCCAATTCCCTCTGGCTTTTTTCCTTCACGTTATTCCTACCCAGCCGATTCATGCCATGGCTTGGTGTGTTTCACTAATCATAACAACCTTCCCGCTAATACTGGTGCTATTTATTTGTGGAACCCCAGCATTAGAAAACTTAAGAGGTTGCCTGGTTTTTCCCAAACCCAATCTCTTAGGTTTTGTACTGGATTTGCTTATCAGTCCAACACCAATGACTACAAGGTTGTTAAGATCTCTCAAATGCCTGCTGACCACAACGGGATTAAGACTGAGGCTGAGGTTTACACATTGAGCTCCAACTCTTGGAGAAGGGTTGAAATCTCATTGGCAAACACTGTTTTGGGCGTGCCTGTCGACAATCTGACCGCCACATTTGTTAGTGGAGCTTTGCATTGGTTGGGACATGTTTCTGAAGGCGAATATCTTTTCATGATTTTGTCATTTGATGTCAATAATGATAAATTTGGAGAGATAGCACTCCCTCATGTACAACAACAACAACTGCTACCACAAGGTGTAATGGCAAAACTACATCGTCTGATGGTGTTCAAGGGGAAACTGGCCTTCATTACATTGGGTTACCTCAGATTCGAGCACGCCAACGAAGATGAATACAATGACTTTATGGGGTCGCATAAACCTCGTTCATGCTTCATATGGGTGATGGGAGAGTATGGTGTACATGAATCATGGAGTAAACTTTTTTTTGTCCAGTTTGAAAATGTTACCTCTGTACGTCCCTTTGGTTGCACCAGTCGCGGTGAACTGCTAGTTATACAGAAGCGTAATCCTGAATCCAACAAGGAATGGAGGTGGTCCACGGTTGTTTCGCTTGACCTTGAAACTTCACATGAGAAGGATCTTGGTTTCCAAAAAGATCCAGATATAGCTACTACTTTTATGGAAAGCCTTGTGTTACTTGATGGAGCAACTGAGCTAGTTGGATAAGAAGGGAAATCGTTAGTGATAATCATAGGATTTTGTTATGTAAGTGTGATACAAATGAGACCATTTTCATGTTATCCTTTGGTATCATTTTGTTTTGAGGTAGGCAGAAAAGTATTGATGTAATTTAGGTGAATTTTATTCTTGATTTATATATATAAAAAAACTTAATGCTTCTTAGGAATCTAATATTATGTTTCATATGTGTGCTGTGATCTGGTGTTGTCTAAATCCTAGAGCTACTGCTGTGTGCTGTGTGCTTTGATCTGGTGCTGCCTGAGCCTGTGAGCTGCACTAGTGCTGTGTTAAGTAGTGACTTTGTGTAATAAAAGCTTGCTTGCTTGTACAAACTAATTCAAGACCACTTAGACCAGTTGCAATTACTTAGGCACATGTGTATGTTGATAAGGGCAGTATTATGCTATTTTAGTAGTGTAGCAGATATTAAATTTAGAGCATGTGCTCCATTGTTGGAGCATGTGACTGATTGGTAGGTTGTTAGAGGTAGTTATGCCAGCTGGCATAAGGAGTTACTAGATCAGCTAGATAGTTAATCTACTGGTCAGGATGGTATACATACAAATAGGTATTTGGCTTTGTAATGAGATCATGCAGAAATTAACCAACAATTTTGTTTCGTGTTCTCTCTTCTCCCTCTCACTTCTTGGAGGTCAGTCATATCCTCCAAGATTTCAATCAACCATTAAACACTACCTGCTACCGAATCTCTTAACAATTCTTGTGGCAATTTCATGACAGGATATGATATTTTACTTGTAACTTTTTGTGTGCCTCTCTAATGGTGTTGTAACTTGTAAAAGATTAGATTAAAGACCTTAGTTAAATCCAAACAAATAAAATAAAAACGGAGAAAAAGAGAGCAAAGACAAGAAGCCCTGAGATGAGAATGTTTGATTAGATTAGAGGTCTTACTACTTTCCAACTAAATAAAATAAAAAATGGAACAAAAAGCTGGGTTCCTTGATCAGAATGACATATCTTGCTAGTGGCTGCAGGGCATTTGCAATGCAATTTTAGTGACAAAAAGCTCATTCTACTGGCAGATAAACATTTACAAGAAAATTGAGCTTGTTATATCTTGTGGGGATTGCATTATGTCATTCCCGTGAGAGAAAGATTGAGATAACAGATAGTGCAGGAACCACTTCTTAACCTACTACTTTGCAAATACCTTCATAACAACTTATATGGTCAAGCAGAGAAGCTTAGGCCAAAGGCACCTCGGTTTGAAGCCCATTCAAAACAACAGGTAACTCTTAATTGTTTTTAGTACAAAGCTATGTGCCCATTACACTTTGTGATTACTGACATACAGGATATGGTTCAGATTTCTGCAGGAGGCCAAGTTGCATATCTACAACTATATATTAACTTTTTAGGGTTCAGTCCAGTGATAGTTATAATTATTGCAAAAGGTTGAACAATTAAGCCAGAGATAATAAACATAACATGACAGCTTATCGAAGACATCTTTTAATGGCATTCTTTTCAACTCTGCACTGTAATATCAACCTCTACACACTGTTATATATTCCTATAAGTGTTTATAATTTTATATATGCCTAATTTTTTATTTTTTGGTTTTTGGTTTTGCATTATAGTCTAAATTTTGGTGAACGATGATGAATTTGTGGAATTGGCAATCTGGGTTTTGTTTGTTTTGCTTAAATATTGGTAATTGCGTTTTAAAGTTTAGATTTTGCTGTGGTTTTGTGAAATTGGTGTTACAATAAACTTAGCCACAAAGTAGAAATCTTCTTTCTGAAATTGGGGACCTGGGATTTGATTGCTTTGCTCATATATTGGGAATTGCGTGTTGAAGTTTAGATTTTGATGTGATTTTATGAATTTGGTGTTTCTGATACAGTGAACATAGCCATAAAGTAGAAAAAAAAGGTTTTGCACTGCACCTTTATGTAGCTTCCCATGTGCTTGGATGCACACTCTTAAGAGTTTTTATTGAATCCGTTTTAAATTTATTATTTAAAAAAATGCAACTTTATGTAGCATACATTTTTTAGATTTGGCGTTTATGCATATTTACAAGTTTAGATCTGGAGGGGATTGCATCTCTCATCTAGACCAGTGCATATAACTGAGAGGTGCGATGTATTGTGCGTGTGGTTCAGCTTACCATGGCGCGGAGGCGGAAGCTGAATGCAGCTGTGCTCACTGCATTCCCCAATTTCACTCTCATCCTAGGATCTGAGTTGCGTGGTCGGTTGTTTGCATGTCTTCCCAAGGTAATTTTGGGAGCATTTTGAGTTTGGGTCCTTTTGTGATTTATGTTCACTATATTTATTCTTGGAATGGTATATTTTTTAAAAAGTGAATAAAGGAATTGGCAGTTGCACAATTGATGATGCACCTGGCATATTCTGTAATACTAGATTAAAATAAGAATGAATTGTACTTATAAACAAGCTGAATGAATTGAGCCATTGATAAACAGCTTGGGTTAGACTCGATAAAAAGTTTGTTCATGTTTGTTTATTTATAAACAAGCTGAGCTTTAGCCTTTTTAGGCTTGTTTCATAAACAAGCCGAGCTCAAGCAAAAAAATTCTCAAGTCTAGCATTCCTTGCGAGCCAGAACCAGAACTAGAGCCATTCTAGTTAGTAGTTACACATTGGACTTATTTAACAGCAAACAACCTATCTCCATGATGTTTCATCCAATCAGAATTTCCTCAAATGTTTCCCTTTGATGCTGACTCATTAGATCAAGCACCTATGATACCAATGATGATGAACCTAACTGATTGGAATCAATATGGCAGTGCGTCTAGTTGGATCATGTATTTTTGCTAGTCCTTGAAGCCCAATTTTTACCAACCCATTAACACCCATAATTCCTCTATGTGCTACTACACTCCAATCAAGTAACTAATGCCAGTGTGTGTGCCATATCCAATGATGCCAAATGTTTCAGTCTTTCAACATGGTTTTCAAGTGAATGAATATGGTGATATGAACGAGGTTCATGTGAAATAGGTTATTGGAAATTAAATTCCAAAGCTGGCAGCATTTGATTTGCAATCTAATTTCTAATTAACGATTTATAATCACGTGGGAGTATTCTAACATATGTTTTATGTTTTCTAGGAGTCTAAGTTACTTTCAAATTGGATTTAAAAATCATCATTTACTTAATAATTTTTTTTTAAAGTTTAGAAATTTAATGACTTTTAGTATTACAGAGTCACAGACTACTGCATTTAATATTGTTGAGCAACCTAAATTACAGGAATAGTTACTTGAGAATTATTTTCATTGTAATCAGAATTTATATATTGAATGTTTTTCATGCTTTGGAACACTAAAACTGTTAAAGGTTGGTTACAGGAGGATGAACATGACATGGATGTTGACACTGCTACATCTGGGACTAAATTATTGCAAAACACTCCTTGCCAGAGCTAGGGATTTACTATTTTCTTGTGCTAATATTTCTCAATGATTAGAAGAGATACAATGAGGTAACATGGTTAGATTGCTTTTGATGTCATTGTGGTTTTTAACCTTTTGAGTCATTGTGGTTTTTAATATTGCTTTTGATGTCTCTCAGGCTAAAGCTTGTGCGCCTCGGCTACCATTGTTCGATTGAAGAACATGATTAGGAGAACCGCTGATGTTCTAGCATTCAGGCTCTACCTCTATTATTCTCTTAGCTATGAACTCACTGGGGGTCTTAATGAAATTAGAGGGTTAGTTTTCTTTTGTCACGACTATCTGATTATTAGGGATTAATTTTCTCTTTATCAGTGAGGCAAATATGTATTAAATTGAATGATATTGTCTTTCACTCATACTGATTGATTGTATGATTAACTTGGACATTCATGCATTAACAGTAAACTCCTTTCCCTGCACTGTATTGTGACCCTGCGCCATGACGAGTTGGGTCAGGTAAATTTTATTTATTTATTTATTTTGATATGTGAGTTGGATCGGATAAATTTGTAATTGATAGATCATATGTGTCTATATTCCTAGGTCTTATACGTGGATATTGGCATGATGCAGGAAACACTTCTTTGCCTGATCATTACAACTTATATGATCAGGCAAAGAAGCTTCTGTCAAAGGCACCTCGATTTGGAGCCCATTCAAACGAGCGGGTAACTCTTAATTGTTTTTACTACAAAGCTGCCTAGAACCTCATAGCTTAATTGACAACACCCCCCCCAAATGCAAAAAGTGTTTGGGGGTTTAGGTGGGATGGGGTTTAAGCTGTTGGGATTAGCAGCATATTATAACTCTCTCCAAAAAAATAAAAAATTGTTGTTACTAAAAAACTATGTGCCCACTACACTTTGAGGTCACTGACATGTAGGATATGATTTAGATTTCTGTGGGAGGCGAAGTTGCATGTCTGCAACTATAATATTAAGTTTTTAGGGTTCAGTACAGTGATAGTTATAATTATTGCCAAAGGTTACTAATTATATATGATTTTTAAACTTTTATGGTTGGTTTGGATTGAGATGGAGGGAGGGGGAGTAGAGTATACTTGGCACAAAATTAGCTTATTTTCAACCAATTCTACTCTACTCTACTCCCCTCCACTCCCCCTTTCTCGTCCCTCAATCCAAACAGGCCCTTAGGGAAATGGAAAATGTTAGAGAAATTTTGATTCATGTCAAACAAAACATAGATGGACAGGATCCAATTGCTGTGGAAAAATTACATATAATAGTGAAGGAACTATTTTACTTTCTTTTTTCGCAAATGGGCAGTCATTGTTTGCTTACTGCTAGGAGAAATTCCTGAAAGGACCATTTTTCTGCAGAAAGGCATGGTGCAGGCTTTGAGGCCATACTTTGAATTGACAAATGTAAGTCTTGGTTCCCCGTACTTGAGTTTTTCCATATAATATAGGGCTGTCAGCAGGTTGGACTAAGTGCAGAATGTAGATACAATGACATGCAAGTGCTATTAATATATACCTAAATCCAAAAAATGCAGACCGCTGCTTTAAAGTTGTGGCTGAGTTTTGATCTGAATTAAAATATAAAATCAGATAAGAAAGCAAATAATATACTAATAGAAATTATTTTTTAAATAAAACGGCTAAATTTTCACAAGTAAGGATTATAATTTTTAAACATGTAAAATTTATGATTAATTTCTAAAATCATGTGAAATTATATTGATTCTACTCTACCCTAGTCTCTATTGAATCTGATTATAAGTAAATCTTAAAAATTGTAGTCCCTCCTGCATATCCATCTTTTCTTTGGGAGATGTCCACATTCTAAAATATGTTTAAAAAATGATACTTTTCAAATTTACCTAAAAATGTTATGCCTCATTGAAAATTTTAAAAACTGTTCGATAAATTATGCTTTTATGTGAGATAAACAAACCAACAAATTTCAAATACGTCTGGTAAGCAAGGGGTTTGGAAGTTTAATTCTGTTTCCAAAGATTGGAAATCTCTTTTCTTGGGAGATGAGATGCTCCAAGAATATCACCCTCCAAGCATAAGAAATGGCAGGGTTGTTGCATTTTCGCCTCAAGAAGTTATTGAGGTTGTGCAATGGTCTACATGTTTGGTAGGGCAATTTTTTGATAAACAGTTACCATTTTTTCTGGTAAAGAGGTCTGTTTAGACTTTGTGGAAGCTGTTTGTGGGGTGGAGGTGTTCACTTTTGTGAAGGGCCTTTTCTTGTTCAAATTTGTTTTGGTTCAAGATCGGGATGCTGTCCTTAATGCTAGATTATGGTATGTGGCCAACAAACCTCTCTTTTTTTGAAGATGGCAGCCTGGTTTGCAACTTAGCAATCTAAAGTTGTGCAAAATTCCTATCTGGGTGAAATTTCTGTAACTGCCTATAGAGTTATGGACCCCCAAGTGCTTGAGTTATTTAGCAAGTGGTGTGGGAAGGCAATTATATGCTGATGCAGTCACTTGACAACACCAGAGGCTTGCCTATGCTCGAGTTTGTGTGGAAGTTGGATTTGATGATGAACTTCCTGATTCCTTGGTTGTTGAATTGCCTGATGGAAAGATCTTGGAAGTTGGAATTGAGTATCCATGGAAGCCTGCAAATGTTTGCATTGCAAAACGTTTGGTCACTTATCTGAATTCTGTCCTGCTAAACCTTCCAAGACTTGGGTTCCCAAGGATAAGGGTCAGGTTCACAGGACCTTCCTCCTCTCTGAAGATATCTGTGGCTGGGGGTGGAGGAATTTCTGTGTCACCTAATAGATTTGGCCCTCTTCAGGTTGGGAATGGTAATGATGAGAGAGAGAGAGAGGGGGGGGGGGGGGGGGGGCGCTACAGGAGCAGGTCTCTGTCCTCGGGAAAGATGACTTGAGTGCACTTCAAGATAAAGCTAACATTTCTGAGTCCGCGGGTCGTACTGTGAATGATGTTGTCCCTGTTCCTCTAGATACTGGAATAAAAGACCCCAATGTTGCATCTGTGGTGTCCCCCAATCCTAGGCAAGGAAATAGGAGAGTCACTAGAGCTCAAGTGGCTGCTGGGAAAAAAGCTGAAGGGTGTGAGGAAGGGGCACCAGGCCAGTTCACTCTTTTGGAATTTCTGGATGCTGCCATAGAGAAGGGAGCTAAACTAAAGCCAATAAAAAACTGTGGAAGCCAAGGAAAAGGGTAAGATTGTGCTTAACCCTGTTAATACTCCAATGGTGAGTGATGTGAACAGTTTACTTGAAAATTGTTAGACGATAGTGTTATGCTGGAATGTGTGGGGTCTAAATGATCCTTCTAAACAAAGAGAGGTAAAGAAATTAATTAGGGATCAAAGAGCTGATATGGTTTATTTAGGTGAGACAAAGGTTAGAGATAGGAATGGCCTACAGATGAAAGAAGCCTTATTTCCAAATTGGGGTTTCCTCAATAGTTATGATAATCATGAATTAGGAAGAATTTGGGTTTGTTGGAACACTAATATTTCCATGTCTTGATGGTGTTAAAGGCTGATCAAGTTATCCATTGGGAGGTGGTGTTTCTTTCTAATTCAGCAAAATGGGAAGTGCCTTTTGTTTATGGTGCATACTGTGGTTTTAAAAGGCAGGAGCTGTGGCAAGCCATTTCTGGATTACAATGGAGGACTAGAGATAGACCTTGGGTGGTTTTGGGGGATTTCAATGTAGTTAAGGACTCGAGTGAGAGGTTTGGGGGATTGGGTAACCCTGGTTTTGAAGCTGAATTTGCTAATTGGATGGGTGTTCAAGGACTATTTGATCATCCTTATATTGGTGTTCTGTTCTCTTGGAATAATAAGAGAGATGCTACTGCATTTTTGGTTAGGAAGTTGGACAAAGCCCTCAGTAATTCCATTTAATTATCTGTTTTTCCTTAGACTCTGGTTGAGTTTTACCTCCTGGGATTTCAGGCCATGCTGCCATCTTTTTATCCCTTTTGCCTGTGCAGAATGCTAGTCCTGAACCTTCTAATTTCTTTAACTTCTTAACTGCTAATGATCATTTCCTTGAAATTGTAAGTCAAAGTGAGGCCTTAGGTTGTTCAGGGAACTCCTATGTTTCTCCTTTACAAGAAATTAAAGCTCCTGAAAGTTGAGTTAAAGGTCTTTAACCAGGTTTGGAGGAATTTCTGTGAGACTTGAAGTTGCTAAGGCTCAACTTGACTCAGTCCAGTTAAGTCTCCTGAATAAACCTGGTTGTTCTGAACTTTGTAAGTTGGACAAAGTGCAGAGGAAGCTCTTCATTTGTACAAATCTGTTAGAAGTGCAGAGGAAGCTTTTCTCAGGCAGAAATCATGGGTCTCTTGGCTGAGGTTGGGTGACCAAAATAGTGGCTATTTGCAGAGAATGGTGAAAGTGAAGGCAGCTAAAAAATAAACTAAAATGTCTTTATGATGCTTCTGGGGCAAGGGTGGATATTCGGCAGATTAAAGAGTTAGCAGTGAATTTCTATCAGCAGCTACTAGGGACTTCTTCTACTTCTACTTCTTTGGTTCTGTTTCTGGCCTTGCTCAGATTATGCAGAAGACCCATCCTGAGCAGCTGAGAATTGAGTTGCAACAGGAAGTTACAGATAGGGAGATTCAAGACACTTTGTTTTTCATGGACGGCGACAAAGCCCATGGTCCTGATGAATATACTGCCCACTTTTTCAAGAAATCTTGGCATATAGTGAAGGGTGATGTCTTGGCTGATATTCATTCTTTCTTCTCCTCATCTAAGCTCCTAGGTGAAGTGAATGCTGCCATTATCACTCTTGTACCTAAGGTACCTAATGATTCCACCATGTCTGTGTTTAGACTTATTTCTTGCTGCAACATTATTTACAAATGCATTACTAAGCTGCTGGCCAATTGTCTTAAAGCTTGCTCTGATATTCTCATGAGCCCTACTCAAACAGCTTTCATTCTTGGTAGAAGTATAAAGTAAATCGCATAGGCATAATACTAGTACATCTATTAAAAGTCTTCATGATTTTCTTTGATTTGATCTGATAAATCTTTTATAATATGGATTGAACTAATAAGATTTGTTTACATACAGGATGAAGTTTTCTGCTTTTGTAGATTCTCTGTGAATAATGATATGAATCAGGTTCTATATATTGCTGCAGTGACAGGTGAAAATCAGACTAGAAGCCATCCTCCCAGTTTTTGAAAGAAGTGCCTATCTTTTATACCATACCATTTCATGAGCTGACCATTGTGATTATTATTCTACATTGGTAAAGGTGGAAACATTGTAACATGGAATAGAAAAACATGGAAGAGGATAGGATTAAAGACTGTAGTACGTGACACAATTTTGGCCTTCATTGTTTCACAGGATGGAAAGCTACTTGACCGGTAGAAAAACTTGATTGGCTAGTTCAAGTTCTTGCGGAGATGAATTTTCACCTTCCTCGTGATTTTATTTTTCAAGTTCTGTATCCTTGATAGATGCGATTGTGCTTTTTATCACCAACAATCCTCCCATCTAGAGTTATCTACAGTATAGATATATGTCACTATGGTCAACACTGAGATAATACAACTTACTTTTTATTAAAGACATCCTGCAATAGTTTTTGAGACCGTTGGCTTAAGGAAAATGGTTTATATGTCAGGACCTCAATCTTTGCAGTCTTTTTTTTTTTGCTAAACCAATCTTTGCTGTCTTGAAATGACTAAAACGTGCTTTTTTGGTCCAATCCTTTGTGGGAAGGACCTCCTCGATTTCTGAAAAATGAACTCTCTATTTTTTTTGTCTTGTAATGATACTTATGGTGTGGTGTATGTTTAGACTCTTACAATGCATCTTCTCTAGCACTTAACGTTTCCTCCCTTTGATTGGTTGACTTGCAGTGTGACAACTCAAGGAGACGTTTATATTTTAAATTCAGCCAGTAAACAGGTTCAGACAGTTGTTAGGAAAGCACACCTTGGCTTTGTAAGTGCACTTTCATTCTCGCATGACTCAAGGTTGTAATATACGTATCTGCATTTTACTTCTCGATCACAATTATGCTGCAGCTGTTTCCTTCTATTAATTTGACAGTGAAGCATGTAAACTCTGAATACAGGGCTTTGGCGTCTGTATCCCTGGACTCAAGTGCAAAGGTGACACTTATTGAGGAAAATAAGAAAAGTGGTACACGCCTCTCTTGATTATTTGATCTGATTATTTAATAGTGTATCCATTTCCAGCTGTTGAATTGTGGGTTTGTTTATCTTGTATTGATTTTGGATTCTCTCTCATATATATATTTTTTTCTCTTTCACAGGAGCATTGAGCTTGTGGGCCATCTTGTTAGTCATTTTACTTGCCATTGTTGTGTATTTACTATTTTATGAAGAATCAAGTCAAGGTGGCAAAATCCAACCTGACATGATATGAAGTTAACAAGTTATGAGTTGAGATTTAACGAGTTTGTCTCATATTTGGGTTGACACGAATGACTCATTTCATAAACTTTTTGTGTTCGTCTCCAACGGAACTCGTTTAACTAAATGTCATTTAACTAATATACCTTTCAAAACCTTAGGTATATAAACTTATTTTCGTTCTTAGTTGTATTCTCCCTAGTCCTATGGCCGCCTCTCACTCTTAGACCTCAATTTCACCTTATTTTCTTAGCCACTGTCACCCTTCTGTCACTAGGGATGCCAAGTTGCGTTTGCTCTCATCCTTCACTTCTCTCTATCACTGGAAACCCTAGTTCCTATCGAGTTTTATTTTCATCTTTGAATTCTTTATGACCATCGCATTATTATCGTCGTCCTTTACTTTTATCTTTATCTATGTTCCATAAATTGATTACTGTAATTTGACATTAGTTGTTGTGGTTTATTTTGTTTCACATATTGTTATTGATTATTTGTTATACTAAGATATATTATAGTTTTGAATGATTATTTGGGATGCAGTTATTTTTGTAAGTTTTGAATTTTATATTAGAAAAATTATTTGGTTGGTTTTTCATAATTCAGATCAATTAAATTCAGAGCTTGTAGGGTTACTTATCGTGGAGTTCTTCAAATTCTTTTTGAAATGAGTAGATTTGATTTGTCATATCATCAATAATTTAAAGATACCAAAACAATCCGCTCATTTTACAATGGAAGAATTTCTAAAAACTTAATAATAGAGTTATCTTAAGAACCTCTTAAGAATCGTAGTTCATTTGAATTGTCAATTCATACAGGAGAATAGTCTACAAGCTTTATAATATGCATAAGATGGCTTTGGAATACACAGTATTTTTAATGGAAGTGTTCTTTTGGCCTCTCTTCAAGCTCAACTGTAGTTGCCCCTATTGCGTGAACTTATTTTTTGAACATTTTTTTTTTATTTTTAAATTCATGTTTGTTATATACATTGTTTGTTGGATTTTTTGAGAAAATAACTATAAAACTCAGACTATATTATTAGTTAGGCAACATTTCAAACTAATTTGGTTTCTAACAAATCGAGTCCAAAGGACTCGATTTTGCTGTGCGAAATTGCACTGGAAGTCGAGTGTCTCACACTCGAGTTTGGAACTCGAGTGTGAGACACTCGATTTCCAGTGAGCAAAATCGAGTCCTCTGGACTCGATTTGTCTAGAAACCAAATTAGTTTGAAACGTTGCCTAACTAATAATATAGTCTAAGTTTTATAGATATTTTCTCAAAAAATCCTTGTTTGTTACATACTAAATAAAATTAGACAGCACTAGCTCTCTCTTGGCGAAATTTTTATTTATTTTTATTTTTAACCATATGGTATCACTGCCACTGTTAATCAACATCTTTTTTTCTTTGGACAAATCCCATAAATTTTCTTCAAGCCTATATTTGAACAATAATATGCATCTCAAAGTGGTGCTCGATTATGTAACACGAAGCATTTGAAGATTACCATTGATGTTGCTTTCAAGTTGGGATACCAAACAGGCAATTTCTCTAATCTTCTTCCTCACAAACATTTTTGTTCAAGGCTCTGTTGGGGTATTGCTTTAGGAATAACTCCTCGATTGGATGATGCATGTTTTCAAAAACCGCTAAATCTTTCTTTTTCTTTTTCTTATTTATTACTTCAAGACAAATTTTGTGTCTGAGTTCGGCTTAGTAAAACTCTTAAATTTTAGCTAAACTAAAATAATAAAAAAAGCAATTTCTCCTAACCATTTTCTGCCTCTACACATTTTACAAAATACAAATGTAATAGCTTTTATCTTTCTCTTGCTCTTTCTCACTTTTTTATTTTCTTGTTCCTTTTTTTTTTTTTTTTTTTCTCACATTTTTTATTTGTTTGTTTATAAACTCTCTCTCTCACGTTAGACATCTAGGGGGAAAATAAAAATAAAAATAAATAATTATAGTAAATAAAAACATAGAAATTTAACTTAACCTATTACTAAGTTCTTTTTTTGAGAAAAAAACATTACCAAGTAGTTATCCGAATTTTTATCCAAAAAAAAAAAAATAAAAATAAAAAGTACTTATCCAAATTTAAAATTTCAGCAGAATCCATTATGAAACACAAACAATTATCCAAATTCAAAACTCAAAACAGTTATCTGTACATTTTTTTTTTCTCTTTGTTCTTAATTTTATATGTCTCTCAATCTTTATCATATTCTCTTTCTTCTTCAAATTCTAAAAAAAAAACAAATTCAATTCTCAGCATCTATTCCCATAATCCCACTAATTTGAAAGGAAGACAATTACTCAAAACTCAATTAGGAAGATATGAACATAACATTTGTTTTTAATTAATTTTATTATATTTCCTTCTCTTTCCCTTTGTCTTTTTATTATTATTATTATTTTATCTCTTTTTCTTTAATTGCTCCACACAAAAAATCAAGTTGATTTGCATTTTCATAATGTATACAAAATATAAGACGTGATGACTATCTGAGTTTTGTGCAGTACAGGATGGAAATTTAAGGGTCTTCGAGTGGCCTAGCATGGTTATTATTCTTGATGAGGCCAGTGCTCATAAATCTGTGAAGGATCTAGATTTCAGGTTGATGGCATGGACTAATATTACTCTTAAATTGCAAGATCCATAAAAAGGAAAAAGGGGGTTTTGTACATGCTACCTGCTGTATTTGTAATGTAGTTATATTAAGTATCTGACTTTGTTGTCTTGCAGCCCCGATGGGAAGTACCTTGTCTCCTTAGGAAACAGTGGTCCTGCGAAGGTTTGGGATCTGACTTCCAAAACAACCACAGCTTCTCTTCTAAAGGAAAATGTGAGCAACTGATTAAAATTCTCCCGTGAGGGAAAATCAAATTATTTTCAATTTTAGTTGGATTGGAATGATACGCCATCAACAAGCAAAAGTGGATTGTATTGTAAAAAAGTACTGAAATAATGACTCTGTCAACATAAGTTGATGGGATCATCACCATGACCTCATATACTGGCTAAATGTATTGTAGAAATGAGAGTATCATACAAACTATGGTTGTGCGAAGTGGACGTTCTCTCTTTTTTCTTTATATCCTTACACAGGATGCTCTATTACCAAAGTTAATTTAACATACTACAAATAAATTTCAATTCTCAAAAGTTTTAAGAAATGAAAAAGTTTGGCTTCAAATATGTTTAAACCTATCTTTCTTCAACCTACTGTGTGACGATTGAAGAGACCATCTTTGTATAGATCTAGTTACATGAGTTTTTTAATGAATCATGTGACTTTTTTAAATAATACACATGGATAGTCTTATAAATCGGCACGAAATGGGTTGAAAAATATAAGTCCAAATGTATTTAGAGCCAAACTATGTCCTTTAAGAAATTCAAACAATTTTTTTTTTTTTTTTTTTTTAACTTTTAATAATCTATTATATTATGATTTGATAGAAACTTGATCTTACATGATGAAATAGATTTTTTTTCCTGCATATTATATTATACTAATGTGAATTGCAAAGGTATAATAATAGTACATCTTTTAAAAGTCTTCATGATTTTCTGTCATTTGATTTGATAAATCTTCTATCATCTGGATTGAACTAATAAGATTTGTTTACATACAGGATGAAGTTTTCTGCATTTGTAGGTTCTCTGTGAGTAATGATACGAATCAGGTTCTCTATATTGCTGCAGCAACAGGTGAAAATCAGACTAGATGCCATCTTCCCAGTTTTTGAAAGAAGTGCTTACCTTTTGCTGCACTGTTTCATGAGCTGACCATTGTGATTATTAATCTACATAGGTAAAGGTGGAAGCATTGTAATATGGGATACAAAAACATGGAAGAGGATAGGATCAAAGACTGTAGTACGTGATACAATTTTGGCCTTCAGTGTTTCACCAGATGGAAAGTTCCTTGCCTGGTAAAAATTTGATTGGCTAGTTTCAAGTTCTCGAGGAGATGAATTTTCACCTTCCTCATGATTTTATTTTTCAAGTTTGGTATCTTTAATTGATGAAATTGTGCTTTTTATCCCCAACAATCCTCCCATCTAGAGTTTTCTACAGTAGAGAATTTGTCACTATGGTCAATACTTTGAGAAAGAATATAACTTACTTGCTTTTGAAGACATCCTGCAATGGTTTTTGAGACCATTGGCTTAAGGGAAATGGTTTATTATGATAGCAGTTGTTGCTTCCTTCATGTTCAGCCCCAGCCCCACCCCCCACCCCACCTTTTTTTCCCGTGTTTGCAGTCTTGAAATGGCTAAAACTTGCTTTCTTTGTCCAGTCCTTTGTGGGAAGGATCTCTATTTCTGAAAAAGCGAACTTCCTTTATTTTTGTTCACAACAATACTTACTGTGCATGTACAAACTCTTACAATGCATCTTCTTGACCACTTAACATTTCCTCTGATTCGTTGACATGCAGTGGGACAACTCAAGGTGATGTTTTTATTTTAAATTCAGCCAGTAAGCAGGTTCAGACAGTTGTTAGGAAAGCACACCTTGGCTTTGTAACTGCACTTTCATTCTCGCATGACTCAAGGTTGTAACATATATATCTGCATTTTACTTCTTGATCTCAATTATGCTGCAGCTCTTTCCTTCAATTAATTTGACAGTGAAGCATGTAAACTCTGAATACAGGGCTTTGGCATCTGTATCCCTGGACTCAAGTGCAAGGGTCACACTAATTGAGGAAAAGAAGGAAGCTGGTACATGCCTATCTTGATTTTTTGATCTGATTATTTAATAATGTATCCATTTCCTGCTACTTATCAAAAAAAAAAAGAAGTATCCATTTCCTGCTGTTGAATTGGCAATGGTTTACCCTATTGAAGCTGTTGATTGACAAAACCTGCCTGGGCTCTCATTGAGTCCCAATGGGCCGTGACAGGAGTTTGAGGAGCCAAACATAAATTTGCTTCTGAATTTTTTACAGAGGTAGAAGCTAAAATATTTTCAGGGGATAGAGGAGTATCATTTTGTTAAAAGTACATAAGTAAAAACACTTGTGAAGGTTATAGAATGCAAAATACACTCTCAAAGGGTATTGAGTGGAAAACGCTACCTCTACTAGAACAATAATTATCTCATGCACTTGATATATGCATCTTGTCTTCCACAACATGTGAGCCCTACAAAAAAAAAAAAAAAACATGCGAGCCGTACAACTATTGGGACCCACATGAAGATGCATATATCTGGTACACAGGACAGGATACTGTCTATTACTTGAAAGGAATAGAAATTGAAGTACTGAACGTCCAAAGGAGACAAACTAAAACTGTGTGCTTGGGCCTTGAGGGCAGGGAATGACTTGCCACCCTGAAACTAAAGTACTATATGTGTTATTTTGCATACTTGTTTTAATTCATGATGACTTCTTGGATTTAATGCAAACTTAGGTCAGTGTTAGGATTGTGCTTGGGCCAGTCATGGCTTCAGTTGAAAGGATTGTTGTCTAATGAAATTGATATTGAAATTGAGAAGAATGAAATGAGTCCTGTTTAGGAAAAACAGAAATCTAGGAAGGTATCAGTGAGAGAAAATGATAGGAACCCCAAATTATGTCATATGCCTTGTAATCCCTTTAGTTAGTTAGTTGAGATTAGGATGAGTTAGTTAGTATTGCGCACATGTATCTCATTTAACACATGGCTTACTCTCTCTTAATCTCTCTCTTTCTCTATGGAGGTCTACTATGTTGCACGGACACGACACGGACACGGACACGGGGATACGGCAATTTTTGAAAAATAAGGACACGACATGGCGGGGACACGGCGGTTAAATAATTAATTAAATTTTATATTTAAGCATATTTTTTAATCTTTTTAGGCATATTTTTTAATATTTAGGCATATTTTTAAATAATTTTTAATATTTTGGGACAGTGAGACAGTGAGAGTGAGATTAAAAAAAAAAAAAACAAACAAACGAACGCGTTATAACTTATATAAATAAGTGAGTAACAGTACACTCATGACCCATTCACCAAAATTAATATCTGAAAGAAAAAAAAAAAAAAAAAATAGAGAGAGGATAGAACTAGAGAAGAGCCGAAGAGGTCGGACCTGTTGTCCACGCCGAGAGAGAGAGAGATCGGAAGGGACAAGGCATGGCGTCAACGTCTATGAAGCTCGCTGATCGGCCCAATCTAGCTCTGGCGAGGGACAAAGGGCAGTGGCAGTGGGCAGAGGTTAGAGGGAGGGTGGGTTGAGAACTTGAGATGTGGGTTTCTCAAAATGACTTTTCAGAATCTAAACTTGCTTTTTTTGTTCTAGGGTATATCACAAAATCAATGGTGTTGGTAAGTCCATCTGTCAAAATCTATGATTTTTTTTTCACTGCTGGCGTGTCGGACGTGTCAGAGAAGCAAAAAAAGAAAAAAGAAAAAAGGGACACTTGCTAGACACCAGAATCCGGCGAGTCGTACCCATTCCGGTGTCCGACACCGACACGATGCCAAAAATGGCGTGTCTGTGCAACCTAGGAGGTCTAGGTCCCCTTGAAGTGGCCTACAAAAACTACTATTCCCATTCACCATTCTTACTCTTCCACAAATCATATTCATATTCCATCAAGTTCTTATCAGAAATATTCTACAGTGAAACTATCATAAAATATGATGGGGATTCACTACATTAGGCATTTCCCCTTGTGTTGTGTCATCATTACTTAAGTGGTTTTTTTCTTTGGTCCACATATTTCTCTTTTAGGGGACACCACTTTGTGACTGATTCCCCAACAAGTTCTGTAAGACCTAGTTTTCAAGCCAAATGTGCTTTATTTAATGTAATTTGGACTCGATTGGCCTAATAAATTTGCTTACCCTGTTGAATAGCTTAAACATCTTTGCCATGGACATGATCTATTATGTTTTATTTACCTTTTTGTTGGGGGGTGGGGGTTGTTTGCAGTTCTTTCCACTACATTTAAAATTATCTTGTGTTGATTTGGGATCCCCTATTTTTTTTTTCCAGGAGAATTGAGCTTGTGGGTTGTGTTCGTCATTTTACTTGCCATTGTTGCTTATTTTATGAAGAATCAAGGAATCCAGCTAGGGGTTACAGTTTTGAAGATCTTTAAGAGCTTGTAGGGTAAACTTATCACGGAGTTACCTTAAAGAACTTCAAGAATCCTACTATGCTCGAATCGGACAATTCTATACGGGAGTTGTCTTTTAATGGAAGTTTTGGCACTTCTTCTATTCTATACAGGGGCAGTTTGGTTGGAGATTTTTAGTATCGTTGTTTAAAATGATGTGAAAACTATAGTTTAAAAAGTATTGTAAAAATACGTGTTTGCAGTATTCATAGTAGCATGAATTTGGTGGTTGTTTTTTTGAACCTTTTGTTTTTAATTAGCGTTTGTTATGTACTTCCTAAAATAAATTCAACGTTTGTTACTGAAATCTTAAGATTAATACAGCATTTGGCACTTTCTTGGCGAGATTTTTTTATTTCTAATCATATGATATCACTATCACTTTTAATCAACATCTTTTTCCCTTGGACATATCCTATAAATTTTCTCCAAACCTATATTTGTACAATAATATGCACTTCAAAAGTAATTCTAAAAAAAAATGCTCGATTTGGTAACATGATGCATTTGAAGATTACCCTTGAAACTACTTTTAAGTTCAGCAATTGCTCTTTTTTTCTCTATGATTTATTCCGACTATTTTTATACCCATCAGTCACAAGGTCTTCTGATTTAATTGAGATCGAAGTTAGAACCCCCTTATATGTTTTTTTTCTTTTTTCTTTTAAAGAAAATCCATTATATGGTACGAACATTTCTTTTAAAGAAAATCCATTATATGGTATGAACATTTCCATCTAGTAAAACACCCTAAATTTTAAAATAGAGAGTCATGTTCATCAAATTACACACACACACACTATATTTTCAAAATTTGCAAAATGCTATAGTGCTTGTCTAGAGTCATCCATTGTAGCTGTTCTAAAAATATTTATTCATGTATAATTTTATATTCACTCTTTGTTTGTAAGAAATGGGCAGGGGCAACCATTGTGTCCTTGGATGGTTATTGGTGGATAACCCTTTTAATAGAGATCTCGTGAAGAGGATGCTATGGTGTCGACTAGAATGCAGATTTGAGCAGGAAGTGGGTGGCCTAAATCGCCATATAACACCATTTTTCAAACTTATTCGTTAGTTAGCATCGTTTCCAAACTATTTAGGAAAATAATATCTTGAGCCTAAGAGGCTCGATTTCTATGTTTTGGCAAAACCGACGTGGCATAGAATGTTCCACGTGGACCTAGAACTCGAGCCTTAGCCTGTAAAGCTTGAGTTCCTTAAAGTGAAATCGAACCTTACAGGCTCGATAAGAAAGCAACAAAAACTCCACAAATCTATTTCCACATTGCGAGCTCCAAGCTTCTTCTTCGTCATTGAAATCTCAACCCACCCAAACCCAAAAATCAAAAAAATACTTAATATACCCTCCGACGAAGAGGACAAGGAAGCAAGAGATCCCAACGTAGATGAACCACCACGCCGTTCCGAACGCAATACCACCAAAGCCTGCCTAGTTCGACTTTGAGTTCCGAGTCAGCATCCGAGCCGTAATCACGGCGTTGATCAGGTGCTTGGGTTTGTTGATTTCGTTGTTTCTCTTTGGTTGTTGTGTTTGATTGTTGGAGAAGAAAAGTTTTTGGAAATGGGTTTGTTGTAGCAACTCATTTGTCGTTATTTTTGGGTTCTCTGGGTTTGATGTTATTTTTGCTTCTTTGTTGTTTTTGTTTTTCCTGAGTGAGTACCAAAATCAAGTTCATTGTACTCGATTTAGCATTCCAAAATCGAGTTTATTACACTCGAGATGTTAGTTTGTTAAATAGTTTTAAAAACGTGCTAACTAATGAAATTG
Source organism: Quercus ilex subsp. ballota (assembly GCA_032727855.1). NCBI lineage: Eukaryota > Viridiplantae > Streptophyta > Magnoliopsida > Fagales > Fagaceae > Quercus > Quercus ilex. The sequence continues at coordinate 54,405,038 of CM064918.1, forward strand.
TTTGAAAATCAGTGTTATTTTGAAAAAAAAAAAAGGGAAATGGGTATGCTTGATGTAATCTTTGAAGGCGACAATATTTTTTTTTGATGAACAGACAATTTCATTAAGAACTAAACACCAAAACCAGGTTCAGGACATAACCTGTTAAAATACATCCCATTGAGGTCTCCCTCAAAAACATCTAAAATGTCCACAGGCGGACTATCATAAAAAAGAAGCTCAGCAAACATCCTATAGCTCATTCTTGCTAAACCGTTAGCACATTGATTGGCTTGACAGAAGCAATGTTTAATATGAACTTGAGGGAAGTGGATAAGAAGCTGCCTACAATCCTCCAAAATAGGAGAAACAATGTCATTTACATAATCTGCATTCCGCAACACATCAACAATGGACTTGGCATCCATCTCAATTTCAAGACAATGAATATTTAAAATGCAATACAGCTTGAGGCCTTCACGCAGCCCCCACAACTCAGCAGCAAAGCTGCTAGTGACTCCAGTGCGCTTACTGAATCCAGCTACCCAATGCCCATCATCATTCCTCATCACTCCCCCACAACCAGCCAGGCAGTGAGGCTCTCTGCATGACCCATCCGTGTTCAATTTCTTCCACCCTTGCTCAGGCCGCTCCCATCGAATCCTCCTTAAAACTCTACAACTTTGCAACCTTAGAGTAGCCACACAGTGAATATACTCCATAACTTGATACACAACATCCATAGCTAATCTTTGACTCTGACCTTTCCTATTGAAAACAATGTCATTTCTACTTTTCCAAATACTCCAAAGAGCAAAGGAAAAAACAATTTTCCAAGGGGAACCCGAGCCATGCATCCTATCATTAGTTCTAACATTAAGTGACAACCATTCCACCAAGTTAACATGCCAAAATTCATAATTAGAAGCCGTGACCCCTAGCTGGTTCCAAACATGTTTTAGGTGAGAGCAATCTCTCAAGGCATGCAAAATAGTTTCAGCCCCATTGCAGCAAACAGGGCACACTTTATCTTGATGTTGGTAAATCTGGTTTTGTATCTCATACAAAACACACAGCGGAAGCAACAAACATAGATCTATTTCATTCATGATTGATAACATGCACTGTGTAAATTTCAGAATTTAAGAACAAGATAGTGTACCTTGGTGCGGTGAAATTCAAAACAAAAGATTAGAAATACTTGAGAATACTTTTAATCTTCACTCCAATTCCACTTTACGCCCAAGAAGTGTGGTCTCTCAATCAGTTTCCAAGGGAGAATAATCGAGTGGCTTCACTCACACATACACACCACTTCACAATGATGTCTCTCTTTTTCTTTTCACTTATGAAAAAATTCTGTATATTTCTCCCTTTATAACTAACAGATTATCTAATTGGGCTAGCCTATTGGGCCTTTCCAATTGGGCTTTAGTGTGTGGCTTCGAGTGGGACCAAAATGGACCAATAAGACACTAGCTCCAATTGGCCTTGGGCTTTTCTGTCAACTCTTGACAAGTCCAAAGTTACCATTAATTAAATTTAATACCACTATATAAATATAATTGCACTCTAGGCCTTATTAATAAATTATATCCTAAGACTTTATTATACATGCAACCCCTTCATAAAATATTCGTAGTAATACAAAGTCATGAATGTAGACTGCCACTTTGTAAATTATTACATCTTAATTCTTGAGTACCCGGTTTAATCCGTTAAGTTATTCATCATATATTTATGAAATCAAACTTCATAAATATATACTTTAGTAACTATTTACTAAAGTAGTTAGGCCTAACATTCTGAATAACAAACTCATTAAACTTATCTCAAGGGAACATTTTGAATCTCCGTTAAGAGACTATGAATTCCATCTTGAGAATATATGTTCCATCAACACTAAATGTGGCTGCCCAACATACTAAGGTTTTGACCGTTACTTTAGATTTCACTCTTGATATATCAAAGCAACCTACACTTCATGATCAGGTCCATTATTCTCTTAGGATTAAGAGTTCATGTAAATATATAAGTCGTGAGATTTATTATTTAATTGACAGTCGTTAGGAGAATAATAAATCTCACAACGATCCAGTTCAATATGTTTTAACTCTTAAAACATATCAACATATTAACTAGAAGTCACCACTTCCATGATCAAAATAAATAATCTTAGTTAATATGTTATAGTCTTCGCAGATGAAATGCCCAATTTCATCACCGACTACGAACTAAATTCTGAGTTTACAAAGAACTTGTGATTTATATTTTCTGTGACTTTTCACATAAATCGCATACTATGCATCTCATGGACTCTGTGATAATGTCTGAATATTAATGCTACCATTATTTCAAATAATAATAAAACAACTTTATTAATTACAATATTAAGTCATACATTATGCCATACATAATGTCATACAAAATATCATACAATAGGATTTAAGGGCATTAATCCTAACACTTGAACCACTACTCTTTTACCCAAACACACCTTAACACCGATACTATTATGAGCACACAACCAAAGAAACATTCTAACCTTTGGAAGCAAATCTGCCTTCCAAATCCAGCTAGCCGCAAAAGCAATAGCATTTGAAGACTCCATCACCATCCCATAAGCGCTCTTGACATCAAAGCTCCCCTTAGATGACCCGCCCCAAGCCAATTTGTCCATGCCACCTCCTAAGTTCGACATGGGAATTGCATAAATCAAATCCTTAACTTCATTCGGAAGGTCAAAGGTTGTTTTCTCCCAATCCCAGCCCACATCAAGCATAATATCTATAACTTCCAAACAATTGGTTTCTTGAGAAATAGGCCCTTGAATCAACTTTCTAAGGGGACCCCTATTTGTCCAGTTGTTGTGCCAAATATTCAAAGAGCTATCTTTTGTCACCAACCATCTACAACCCTTGTTAAAAATGCCCATCCCTTTCTTCATAGCTGCCCAAATTAATGAGCAAGGGAGACTATTTGCATTTGCAGCTGCTCTCCTTCGGTGGTTGCAATACTTCTTCTTCAACACATTAACCCATGGTGCCTCCCCCTCCGTATGAAATCTCCAATTAAGTTTGGCTAAGAGCGCCACATTTCTTCCCTTGGCTGTTTGCAGCCCCAAACCCCCTTCCTCCTTGGATTTCGTCACCTTCTCCCACCCAACCCAATGAATTTTCTTGGCTGATTCAGTAGAGCCCCATAGGAAGTTCCTATTCACACTATCTAATCCATCCAAAACCCTTCCCGGAAGGTAAGAGCACTGCATAATGTATGAGGGGATAGCAGCCAATGATGACTGAATGAGCACTCTATGACCAGCCAAAGATAAAAGGTTTGCCTTCCACCCGAAAAGCTTTTGCTTCACTCTATCCAAAATAAAGTTGTAATCATGAGAAGAAGACCCTGGATGTTTTAGCGGAAAACCAAGGTATTTACCAAGATACAGTGTTGAAGCAAAACCCAAAATGTCATAAAGGGATTCCCTAGTATCCCTATCCACATTTGGAGAAAAATACACCCTTGACTTTGCTTCACTCACAGTTTGGCCAGAAATGCTACAAAAAGTATCCAAAACATTCCTAATGGCAGCACAGTTAACTCCATTAGCTTTTGCAAAGAGAATTAAATCGTCTGCAAAGAATAGATGAGAAAAAGCTAGACCACTCTGAGATGCCTTCACTGGCTGCCACATCTTCCCACTACACTTCTCTTTAATGAGCTGCCCAAGATAGTCCATACACAGGATGAACAAGTAAGGAGATATTAGATGTCCCTACCTTATACCTCTAGAGGGATAGATCGGATCAAGGGCCTCTCCATTGAACAAAATAGATGTAGAGACTGTAGATACACAACTCATTATGACATCTATAATATCCATTGGGAGATTTACCCGTATAAGCATATCTCTAATGAAATTCCATTCTAGCTTATCATAAGCTTTCTCTAAATCTATCTTAAGCGCCATATATCCAATTCTACCCGTCTTCTTCCCAAGAGTATGAATGATCTCCTGGCAATAATAATATTATCAATCCCTTTCCGACCCGGCACAAAGGCCGTTTGCATAGGAGAGATGAGTTTGTCCAGGTATGGCCGCAACCGTGCCACAATAATCTTTGTAACCACCTTATACACCGTATTACACAAACTAATTGGTCTATAGTTACCCAAAGTTTTTGGCCCCTGAGTTTTTGGAATCAAGGCAATATGAGTTATGTTCAAAACCTCCGGAACTCTTCCATTTACAAAAATCTTTTGAACCTCTTCAATCACAGAGTTACCCACAGTATGCCAAAATTTTTGGAAAAACCCCGCATGAAGCCCATCCGGCCCCGGGGCTTTGAAAGGTTTCAAGGACCAAAGGGCTGCCTTAATCTCTTCTACAGAAGCCCCCCACTAATGCTCACCTTCTCCAACTCCGAGAGCCTAGACTGCCATTGAGAAACATCATGGTCCATCATCGGCACACACAAGTAAGAAGACAAGAAAATCTGGTCAAAGCCACGCCTAATGAATTCTTTTATCTCCCCCTCCTCATAAATCCAACCCCCCACTGAATTTTTTATAGCCAAGATTTGATTCCTCTTCCGTCTAACCAAGGTTGAAACATGATAAAAAGTCGTATTACGGTCACCCTGCACCATCCAATTCTCCCTTGATTTCAAAGCCCACAACTCCTCCTCCTGTCTAAGCACAATGTCTAGCTCCTTAAGAAGCTCATCTTCCAACTTCACAAGAAATTCCGATGGTCTTAAAGCTAGAGTTCTTTGAATACCATTCAATCTCGCCATCAAATTCTTTTTTCTAGTGAAAATGTTCCCGAATTGGTTTTTATTCCACTCTTTAGCTTTCTGTATAAACCCATTTATAGCATCAACCAGCCTATTATTACTTTCCCACGCCTGATGCACTATTGGAAAAAAGGAAGGGTCCAACAACCACCTCGTTTGAAACTGAAAAAGCCTACTCCTCCCATTTTGGGTTCTCGGCTATACCTCAAGAAGAACTGGACAGTGGTCCGAGTGGCACCGAGTCAAATGAGTAATTTTTGCATCAAGATACATCACACACCAGCTCGGATTCACAAAAAATCTATCGATTCTCTCCTGGATCAAAGCTTAAACCTCCCTTTTGTTAGACCAAGTGAAACGAGGCCCCACGAAACCAATATCCAACATGTTACATTTATCCAAACACTCCTTGAACAATAAAGACCTATTAACACTCACTGACCTACCCCAAAATTTATCCTCGCTAAGGAGGGGCTCATTAAAATCCCCAGCAATAACCCAGGGCATATTATGTAGTTCAGTAACACTCATCAAATTTTTCCACAAAATTTGCCTTTCAGCATTCCTAGGACTAGCATACACAGGAGAAAGTAACCAACTAACATTTGTGAAACGTACCTTAACCTCAGCAAGAATTTCCTGTTTAGTACTTGAGAGCAATGCAATATCAACTATGTCAGCATTCCACATAACCCAAAGACCTCCTGCATAGCCAATGGTATCGGTATGAATGGCTCCATCAAATGGCAACAAGCTTGTGATCTCCCTGGCTCTATCACCCCCAACACGAGTTTCCATAACAACCAAAATTGCTGGATCATGGTTCTGCACCAAATCACTGACACGCTTCTTAAAAGAGGGCTTCGAGGCACCTTTGCAATTCCATATAATGATGTTCATCATAAAAAAGAGTGATAACATGGGATAATTAAAACGGAGGCTCCTCAAAACCGCCTCCTCCTTCAAGTTCCATCCTTTCCACCTCAACACCTCCCCTGTCTGAATACCCATGATCTGCTAAACCCCCATCCCCAATACCACCGGTATCTTCACACAACATAGCACAGTGGTTTCCCAAGCCGGATCCAAGTTTGGCAGCCTCTCCATTTTCACCCTTATCTCTGTAGCTGGCACTAAACCTCTCTGAACTACCTTGCAATTGGAGCTGAGCCACTTCATGATTCGAATCAGACTTACACTCCTTTCGACTTTGATTGCCCACCTAAACCATCTCATGGATCGGATCGACCTTGCCCAGACCTCCACCTTGATTACCCACCGTTAAAACCGTGAGAGCAGTGAGCTTACCGCCATCATCAGCTCTCCCACTTGCCTCTGTTTTTCTGCACTGACCCAAGCTCTCCCCCAACTCGTCACCTACTTTAGGTTGCCTGATCATGTCGCAAGCTGCTTTTATACCCCCACTGGCGCTGCTATTCTCTCCAAAAGTAAACCCATTTCGTGCTGCCCCTTTCATACCCTTCACCGATAAGAGCCTTTGAGATTTGATATCTGACTTAGACTGAATTGAGGTGTCATTTCTACCACCATTCGTTAACAAAGGATTTGGGCTGGATTGGGCTTGCTTCGGTCCCCCACTTCTCAAGTTCTGGACCACCACAGCAATTTGGGCCCTATCTATTAATTTCGGCGGAGATAGCTTCCTTTTCACTTCCCTTGAAGGCCCATGAATCACAACAGCCCGTTCCACCTCTTTTTCCACGTAGCCGTTATCCCTGAAATTGAAACCACTGCTCTGCCTAGTTGAGGTCCCACCACTCTTAACAGATTTTGTCCCATTCTTTCTACGTTCCACCACGATCCATGGCCCGTACACAACCTCTTACACATCCGTCTGTCCTCCGTACTTCTCTGATCCAACCACGCCATTACTAGTCCCCTCCCCACTCCTCGACATGTCAGTGGCATGAGTTTCGCATGAACCTGATACCGTCTCACCACCTTCGTTCACCCCCATCTCCGAGGTCGTCGGTTCATGCCGGATAATGTGTGGGCATTGCTCCTTCCTGTGTCCTAATCGTCCACACCCAAAACACATCTTATGAATTCCTTCGTAACATATCTGCTGTTCAAGTTTTCCTATCATGATCGCAGTAGCCAGAGGCTTCTCCACATCCACTTGCACACAAATCCTTGCAAATCTCCCTCGAGTTTCAGACGCCGTGAAAGTATCAACTCTAAGCACATTACCAATAGCTTTCCCAATAAGTTGCAGTGCCTCTGCATTGTAGTACTCAATGGGGAGCTCATTTAGACGAACCCACACTGCAATGGATGATACACTTGCTAACGCAGGTTTAAAATCTGGTTCCCACGGTCTAATAGACAAAAAATGGTCTTCGATGAACCACAGACCTTTTCTCAAAACATTTTCATAGTCTTCTCCTAAAGACAACCTCGTGAGGAAGAATCCATGACCCAAATCTACACAGTCTAATCTACCTGTAGGTTTCCATAAAGCAAGAAGCTTTGCTTGGATGAAGTTAAGCCCTACATTCCGTCCATAAACTTTCATGATAAAAGCTCTTACCCATGGCCTACGGATTTTTTGTTTAAACTCCCTAGAGAGTTTAACCGATAACAACCCTTGCTGGAGTGTTTCCACCTCCCCATCTGATTCAGCCTCATCATCCATACCATCCTCAAAGCAAAAAGCTTGTGAGAATGCCCCTGGAATTTCTCCCACTAACTTATCTCTAAACGACGCATTTGGATTCCACAATCCCCCATCATGGATTGGTGACGCAGGACTAGAGCTATGGCCTTCACAGAAGCCAACATGGCTCACGTCCTTAACTTTCTTCTTACTACGTACAAGTTCTTCCTTTTCCTCACGAGAGAGAGAGCGCTCCATTTCCTCACAGGGCTTTTCTTGTACTTCTCTACTATTGAAGGCGACAATATATATATATATATATATAAAGAATTCTTTATATTTGTGTTCTTTTATTTATTTATTTCAAAATTCATTATGTGATTTTACCTTCTTAATAATAATAATAATAATAATAATAATAATAATAAAAATTATTATTATTATTAACTTCATGGTAAAAATAAATGACTCTCTTAATAAAAAAAATTTGTAAAAAAGTTAGGGAATTTGCATTTTTCATAATAAATACAAAATTATCATCTCATAAGTTAAAACCCAATAATTTTTAGTAGAAGGAATCTCCTCACAATAAAATTGTATTAATACTTTTTTAATTGAGCGGTTTTAGAATCACATATGATTTCATAAATTTTTTACCATAATTTTAACGTGGCATATTGTGATGAACTCATAATTTTTTCTCCACCCCTCATATTCTATGGAATCACAATTTATATATTTTTTTCCTTCGAAAATTTGTAATTAAATTTGTTAGGTTCTAAAGATTTAGGATTTTATGTATTTAAAACTCTAATGTGTAATATTGGCAAACCATGATCAAAACAATATGTTTAGTCTTGTTTAGGCTTGCTCAAAGTTGTTTAAATATTGTAAAGTTGGAATCGAGTGACTGCAGATGCATTGGGGCATTTCGGTCTAGCTCGATCGATCGAAGGATAGACTCGATCGATCGAATATCGGGCCAGATGCGTTTTCTGCAGAATTTCCAACTCAGCCCTGACTCATTAAACGTTTAGGGTTTTATGTTTTTGCCCTAGGTATATAAGGCAAAACCCTAGCCACGTTTTTAGAGTTGCTTCCAGTGTATTGTTGCTCATACATTGCTGTTTTGTGTAAATCTCTTGTGAGATCTAGATGAGCTTTTCTTTACACAAAGCTTAGGGTTTTCAAGGTAGAGATAGTATCAACATCTTGATGATCAACTCGGTTTCTACCATTGAAACTTAAAGAATATCAAGCGTGGGTGCTTGTAGCTGATTGAAGAATTCAAGAAAGAAGGAGTCCGTGGATTCGGAGCTTGCACGGGGTCGTGTCAGTAAGTTCTACTGGTAGGTAGCATTAGGAAGTCGAGTGGGGAGCTTGTAAGTCCTTTTGTATGAACTTCAATTCTTTCATAGTGAATTCTGTTTTGCCTTGAGGATCGGTGGGTCAAATCCTCCCCAGGTTTTTACCGGTGTGGTTTCCTGGGTGATCATATCTTGTGTTATTTATTATTCCGCTGCATTATATTCTTGATATGATTGTTTGATTGTTTTAACCTAGAATTACTTAATTTGACTAAGTAACAACTTGGCTAATTAACTAGGCTACTCAATCTGGTGGTGTTTTAAGGGGTCTAAAACCGTTCAAGTGGTATCAGAGCAGGTAGCTCTTTTTGTTTGAGATCTTTTGATCTCTGAGCTGATCCTTGACCCCTGCTGTCATGGATTCTTGGAAAATCTTTTTGCTTATTTGTTAACTTGTCTACTTATTGTCTTTGCCTTTTGTTGTTTTTGTTAAATCTTTTCTTAAGTATCTTGGCATAATCACATGTGATAAGAATTATGTATGTTATACTGCTTTAACCGCCTTAAAGGCACGTGATTCTTGTCTTTGGTATTTGGATAGTGGTTGTTCCAAGCATATGACAGGAAATAAAGGTTTATTCAAAACACTCTTTGAAGAAAAGATTGGGATAGTCACTTATGGAGATGGAAGCAAATCTGTGATCAAAGGCATTGGTACTGTGGACATTCCGGGATTGCCAGTGTTTGAAGATGTTTGGTATGTTGATGGGTTGAAGGCCAATTTACTCAGCATAAGTCAGATTTGCGACAATGGATTAAATGTTCTTTTCACCAAGTATGAATGTGAGATACTTGATGGAGGAGGTGACTGTATGTGTGTTGGTGTAAGAACAGCTGACAACTGTTATGGCATAACACCAAGTGTAAACAACAAGTGCTTTAGTGCAAAGATTGATCAAGTTGATTTATGGCATCAACGATTGGGGCATGCCAGTCATAAGCAGTTAGAGAAGATTTCCAAGTGTGAGGCAGTTATCGGTTTACCTAAATTTGAGAAGATAGATAAGTGCATCTGTGGACCATGTCAGATAGGTAAACAAGTAAAATCCAAGTATCCGTCTGTGACTAGTGTTCAAACTTCAAGACCTTTAGAGTTATTACACATTGATCTTATGGGTCCTGCCAGAGTTTAAAGTTTGGGTGGAAAGAAGTATATTCTAGTTGTTGTGGATGACTTTACTAGATATACTTGGGTTGTGCTTCTAAAGGATAAAACTGAGGCTCCTGAGAAGATGATACATCTGTGCAAGAAATTGCAGGTTAAGAAAGATACTGTGATAGCCAGAATCAGAAGTGATCATGGAAGAGAATTTGAGAATACCAAGCTGGCTACTTTCTGCAATGATTAAAGCACTCACCAAGAGTTCTCATCACCCAAGACACCTCAACAGAATGGGATTGTGGAAAGGAAAAATAGGGTTGTTCAGGAGATGGCATGAGTCATGCTACACAACAAAAAGTTGCCAAAATCCTTCTGGGGAGAAGCAGTTAACACTGCTTGCCATACACTCAATTGGGTGTATTTTAGACCTGATTCCAAGAAAACTCCCTATGAACTCTGGAGAGGGAAGAAACCTGTTGTCAAATATTTCAGGATATTTGGCAGTGACTGTTACATTCTACGTGATAGAGAGAACCTAGAAAAGTTTGATGCAAAAAGTGACAAATGATACTTTCTAGGATACTCTTCCACCAATAGAGCTTACAGAGTGTACAATCTGAGGACCAAAACAGTCATGAAATCTTCAAATGTTGTGATAAATGATGAAGTATGTTCTGAAGCATCTTCAGAAAGCACTGTTCCTGCTCAAGATAAGTCTTTAGAAGTTGATGATTCACTTCCTGCTAAGTATGTGGGGAAACATAGTGAGGAAGAGCTGTTGGTGTTGAATGATACAGTTTTAGTACCATCAAGTTCAGAACCGTCCACTCCGATTCATGACACTCGACAGGTACAAAGTGAGCTCAGTCCTCCATCTGAACAGAAAAGTACCACAACATCTCTTGTTAAAGGTCCATCTTTTAGAGTAAGATTGAATCATCCTTCCACAAATATATTGGGTAGTCTGAATGATAACATGAGATTGAGATCAAAAGCTTTGAATGTGATCACTCACTCATGTTATCTGTCCCAATTTGAACCGAAAAAGGTAGATGAAGCACTTCAAGATGCTGATTGGGTAAATTCCAAGCATGAAGAACTTCATCAATTTGTTTGGAATGATGTGTGGAAATTAGTTCCTAGGCCGGAAAGTGTGAATGTGATTGGAACTAAATGGATCTTTAAGAACAAGTCAGATGAACATGGCACTGTGATCAGAAACAAATCAAGACTTGTTGCACAAGGGTACACACAGGTGGAAGGAATTGACTTTGATGAGACATTTGCACCAGTTGCAAGGTTAGAATCCATTCAGATACTGTTGGCCATTGCAAGTCATCTAAACTTCAAGCTGTATCAAATGGATGTCAAGAGTGCTTTCTTAAATGGGATGCTACAAGAAGAGGTCTATGTTGAGCAACCTAAAGGATTTGTGGATCTTCACAGACCGTATGATGTCTACAAGTTGAAGAGAGCCCTCTATGGTTTGAAGCAAGCTCCTAGGGCTTGGTATGACAGATTGACTGCATATTTCACTGAGCATGGATTCAAAAGGGGATCTGCAGATACAACTCTCTTCATAAGAAAGGATAAGACTGGTTTTGTTGTAGCTCAAATTTATGTTGATGACATTGTTTTTGGTGCTACTAATGATTCTCTTGCTCATTCTTTTGCAGATGAAATGAAGGCGATGTTTGAAATGAGCATGGTTGGTGAACTGACTTATTTTTTGGGATTACAGGTAAAGCAAACAGAGTCAGGAATCTACATCAATCAAGCTAAGGATGCAAGAAATTTAGTCAAGAGATTTGGACTGGACAAGGCTGCTCATGCTAGAACACCAATGGCTGCCAATGTGAAATTAACAATTGATCCATCAGGTGAGTCTGTTAATGTTACTTTGTATAGAAGCATGATTGGTTGTCTCTTGTATTTAACTGCTAGTCGACCTAATATCTCCTTTAGTGTTGGTGTTTGCTCTAGATTTCAGTCTAATCCTAAGGTTTCTCATTTAAATGCTGTTAAGAGAATTATTAAATATGTGAGTGGAACCTGTGATTATGGATTGTTTTATAGCAAAGAGTCTAATTTGTTTCTTACTGGTTTTTCTGATTCTGATTGGGCTGGGAATGCTGATGATAGAAAAAGTACCACTGGGGGGGTTTTTATGTTGGAGCCAATCTTATGGCTTGGATGAGTAAGAAGCAAAATTCTGTTTCTTTGTCCACTGCTGAGGCAGAATATATTGCTGCTGGAAGTTGTTGTTCTCAGCTTCTTTGGATGAAAAAACTTTTAAGTGATTATGGGATTCCTCAAGACACCATGGTTGTCTATTGTGATAATTCTAGTGCCATAGACATATCTAAGAATCCTGTTCAGCATTCTAAGACCAAACACATTGAACTTAGATATCACTTTATTAGGGATTTGGTTGAAAAGAAAATTGTTGTTCTTGAGTATATCCCTACTGACCGTCAAAATGCTGACATCTTCACCAAACCTCTTGATGGAAGTAAGTTTGAGACACTTCGTCAAGTAATTGGTGTGCTTCGGTGTCCCTAGTCTCTTTTGGCTTTCTTGGTCCTTGTGTTTCATTGCTCATTCCTATGTGACCATTGTTCTTTGATTTTTTGTGTTTCTTTTGCTTTTGTTTCTAGGATTTGCATTGCATTACATTCATGCATTTCATTCTAGGATTTATTTGTTTTCTCTTTTAAAAAAAAAGAAAAAAAAAGGAGAAAAGCAAAATTGTGTTAAGCACTATTTTTCTTGGTTTTTGAAAAACAAGGTTGGTCAATTTATTTACACATAACATGTCTTATGTACTTTGTTTAGTTTTGATGAGCTTATTTATTGCACTTTACTAGTTGAAGCTTTGTAGTACATATTGTGTGGGAAAGATGTTTATGGTGTTTATCACTTTGTCTTGCTCTTGAAGTCACATGTTATTTGACTGTCGGACTTGATCCTTTTGAGAAAGGCATAAATAACCATCTCACCACTGTTCACTAGCCAATCATGAACATCTTAGTGCATATCATAAGATTTTGTGCTCGAGAAAGTGTAGCACATGCACAAAAAGAACATAAGGTGTAGCCTCTAATTAATTGCTTAATGCTTAAAATTGGTGTGTACTATTAGGTTTATTGCCAATTCACATAATTTAAACTGGTGTGTACCATTAGGCTTGATGCCAAATTTCACCTAAATAATGGGGCAAAATTCAAGAAACTTACATGATTGCAAGCTTATGCTCTAGGAGATGTGGGAGTTATAGGATGTAACTCTTTAGGTGATAGTCTCTTTTGAATTCTATGTGATGAATTTTGTAGACTTTGTGATTAATTGCTATTCACATATCACCTCACATGTATCTCAAGTTTTTGCTAGTTGCGCACACTACACAAGTTACTCTTTGCTAAACTTTGTACATGTTATTGTGTGTGTTTTTGGTCTGACCAACCAAGTTTGAAAATTCTTTGAGAATTATGCAAAACTTTTTTTTTGCTTGAGAATTTAAAGGAAGAATGGCTGAAATTTTCTTTGGAGAAACTGGGATTAAAACTTGGGTTTTTGAAAAACATTCCATCTCATACTCATGCATTTTGTTTCAAGAAGTTTAATGCTTTGAGGAGTTGTTTTCAAAATATGGTTTGTGATTTTCAAAACTGTGATTTTTCTCAAAAATTTTGTGAGCCTCTGCCCAGTTCGATCGATCCATTCTGATTTTCAATCGATTGAAAAAGTGCTTTAATTTGTTCCAAAATGACTGATTGATTCGATCGATCGAATGTGATTTTCGATCAATCGAAAGTTGCGAATCAGGTGTTAAAACACTGTTCTTTAACTGATTCCAATCACCTTTTCAAAAAGTTTTTTTCAAACTTTCTTTCTCTCTCCGACAAGGCAGGCTCCACAGTCAAATTTTTGTCGTTTTCCTTCGAAATTTTTGCAAAATTTCTCTTTCCTCAAGCCGGTAAGTCTGTTTTGTCCTTCCTTTTTGAGTTTATTTACTTTTTTCATGCATTTTTGCTCAAAATTTTGGAACTTTATCTTTTTGGGATTTGTGTTGATTCAAACCAAATTTTGTGAAATTGATCAATGGGTTTTTGTGGGGACATGCTATAAACATGATCTTGATAGTTTAATTTGATCAATTTTGGGTTTTGTGAAAAATTTCAAATTCTAGGGTTTGTAATTTATCCGAATTTGGGGATTTTTGTTCAATTAGGTTTAATTGATGAAATTGGCTTGTTGTATTGATGAAATTGGTTATTCTTATATGTTTTCAACCTTGTGTAATGATCAATTCATCAATTTGTTTCAAAATTAACAAGTGGTTTTTCAAATTTTTAGGGTTTTTGTTAGAAACTCTATGTTCGAGCCAATTTTGTGTAATTGAACTTAATTTTAAACTTTGTTTACTGCATTAGTTCATGCATCACAACATTGTTAGTGTTCATGCATCATATAGATTTTTGTTCTATATTTTTTTTGTGCTAACTTGCAGTCTGCCCTTAGTTTTGTTTTATTCTGTTTCTTTTGGGTTTTCTCTGTGTGTCTTTGTCCTTTCCTTAGCACTATGCCTAGGAAAACTAGAGCCCGAAGGACTGTTTCCTCACCTTCTCCACCCCCTCCGTCCTTTGACAGAGAGAAGTTTTCGAGTGAGAAAAACCAAGAGATTTTTGAGAAGCTTAACCTTAAGAGGAAGATTTGGGCTGAGCGTTCTGTTCTCTTAGATGAACTTGATCCTGCCATTAGGGCAAACTTTGAGCGTAGGGGCTGGTTACCCTTGGTGGATATTTCTGATCCTCCTCCACCTTCTGCCTTGATTAGAGAATTCTTTTCGAACATCTCTATCCGCATCTACGATTTCAACACTTTGGTAAAAAGTTGGATACGAGGCGTAGAGTACACCATTACTCCCAAGGTAGTGGCTGATGCTCTTAAGGTACCTTTGGTCCAGAATCCTGTCTATCCTTATGATGTGTCTCCCGAGATTAGTGATGTCTTGTCTTACATTACTGGATCATCTATCCAGTGGGATTCTGATCCTAGGATCACTTCTGCTGAGCTCTCTGGGTTGTACTATCTTTTCTTTAGGATAGCTTGTCATTCTATCTGGCCCATATCTCATGTTCACACCATTCCTCTCGAGAGCTGTGTATTTTTGTACGCTCTGGTTATTGATGCTCCTATTAGTTTTCCTCATCTATTTCTTCGTTCTTTGAACGATGTTTATAGGAGTTCATCTTCTGCTCATGCTCTTGTTCATCCTATTTTCATTCATAGGATTTTGCTTTATCTTGATCTTTCTGGTTTCCCTTCCTCTGAGCCTGTTCATGTGATTGCTCCCATCGGTGCGTCTTTTCTTAGACAAAGGGCCGCTCATCTTAAAGCTGGTTCTAAACACTCTAGATCTGAGCCCTCTAGTAGCGTACCTCCTCCTTCCTCTTCTTCTGCAGGTCTTGCTGGTGAGGATGTTTTGATCCTGATGCTGATGCTACTGCTGCTGTTCCTCCACCTCCTTCAGATGACTTTGATGTTCGTCGTACCTTGGAGACTATCATGACCGTTTAGGCAGCTCATAGTCAGATTTTGGTAGACTTGCTGGATGAGATTCGTGCTCTGCGAGCCGACTTTGCGCATCTTCATTCTCCCTCACCACCTCCTTTTGTTGATGACTTGTGATTGTCCTTTGGCATTCCGTCACAAAAAGGGGGAGTAGAGTTTTGACTTGTAGAGGGGTTTTTGTAGTTAGGGGGAGATTTTTTGTTTTGTTTTGAGGAGCTTGTGGAGTTTTATAGATTGTATCTAGGTGCTTCACTTTGTATATCATTTTTTTTTGGGATATTCATGTTAGGGGGAGTAACATTGATTGATATACATGATATATACTTGATTCTTGTTGTTTTGTGATTAACTGCTTATTGATTTATATTCATTGAGTTGTTCATTGATATATGTCTTTATTTTGTGTTGTGTGAGTCTTACAAGAATGTTATAGCTGTTGTTTTACTCTTTTCTGTCACACATGCGTTTATGCGTTTGTTGAGTATTTCAGGAATATACAGGTTGATTCAATTGAACTGCTGTCTACACTTGCAACTGATGGATAGTAGTTAGGATTGAATTGTGTTTATGAGCATTTTTTTGTAAAGGGCTTTTTACTTGTAAACTTTGAGTTTTTAATTTGTGTTTTGTCATGGATTGCTAAAGGGGAAGTTTGTTAAGTTCTAAAGATTTAGGATTTTATGTATTTAGAACTCTAATGTGTAATATTGGCAAACCATGATCAAAACAATATGTTTAGTCTTGTTTAGGCTTGCTCAAAGTTGTTTAAATATTGTAAAGTTGGAATCGAGTGACTGCAGATGCATTGGGGCATTTCGGTCTAGCTCGATCGATCGAAGGATAGACTCGATCGATCGAATATCGGGCCCGATGCGTTTTCTGCAGAATTTCCAACTCAGCCCTGACTCATTAAACGTTTAGGGTTTTATGTTTTTGCCCTAGGTATATAAGGCAAAACCCTAGCCACGTTTTTAGAGTTGCTTCCAGTGTATTGTTGCTCATACATTGCTGTTTTGTGTAAATCTCTTGTGAGATCTAGATGAGCTTTTCTTTACACAAAGCTTAGGGTTTTCAAGGTAGAGATAGTATCAACATCTTGATGATCAACTCGGTTTCTACCATTGAAACTTAAAGAATATCAAGCGTGGGTGCTTGTAGCTGATTAAAGAATTCAAGAAAGAAGGAGTTCGTGGATTCGGAGCTTGCACGGGGTCGTGTCAGTAAGTTCTACTGGTAGGTAGCATTAGGAAGTCGATCGGGGAGCTTGTAAGTCCTTTTGTATGAATTTCAATTCTTTCATAGTGAATTCTGTTTTGTCTTGAGGATCGGTGAGTCAAATCCTCCCCAGGTTTTTACCGGTGTGGTTTCCTGGGTGATCATATCTTGTGTTATTTATTATTCCGTTGCATTATATTCTTGATATGATTGTTTGATTGTTTTAACCTAGAATTGCTTAATTTGACTAAGTAACAACTTGGCTAATTAACTAGGCTACTCAATCTGGTGGTGTTTTAAGGGGTCTAAAACCGTTCAAAATTTCATCTTTTAAACTTTGATCATCCAACCGTTCGCTTTATCCTAACCTTCTTAACTTTCCTTTTCTTCAGTTTTTCTTCACACACAGACACAACCCAGCCCAAGTCTCGAAAATCACCAAGCCACCAACACAAACAAAAGTAACAGGCCTTAGCTTTCACTCTCACACAAAAACCCCACCATGATTTCCTCAACCAAACCCACAAAATCAAGCAAAAAGTTCACATTTTTAACAAGCATTTTTGCTTTGGTCACTCAGCACTAGCAGCATCAACATATAATATAAAATTACCATCTAAAAACTAGTTTCAATTTCAATTTTTTGAAAATTACTTTTATATTGTTTTGAAAATAAAAACAAAAATCCTCCTGACAGCCCTTATTTGTTTATTTATATTTTAAACATGCCCTTAAAGCCTGAAGTGTGTGGGTTGTACTTTTTTTTTTTTTTTTTATGGCCAAAAAAAGGGGCGAGGACGACCATTATGAATTTGTGACTCACCCTTTTAGGAATAACCATAGGGGCACCTTCCGTTAGAGAATGTTGAATTGAGTCATAACTACTATGGTTGTGAGTGATCACAAACCTCACCCTAGCTCACGAGAGAGCTAGTAAATTAAAGGTTAGCTACAAGAGGCAACTCCAATTTTCGCTAGGATTCAAACTTCAAACATAGGACCTCAAGGCAGGGTTTTCTCACACAAAAAAAAAAAAAAAAAAAAAAAGTCCTCAAGAGTCAAGACAGGGAACGTGTGGGTTGTACTCAGAGGTACAATAAGTTAAGTGATGCTATTTAATCAAAGGACAAGGATTTGCTGCAAACTTGTTTGCAGCACTTTCTGCATACTAGTAAATGTGTCAAAATATTAAATGCGAAAAGCACATTTTAGTCCCTACATTTTCAGGCGATTCCATTTTAGTCCCTACATTTTATTTTTACCGTTTTTAATCCCTATTCTGAAAAACGCCATCTATTTTAGTCCTTTCCGTCAGTGCCCTAACGGCAAAATCCTAGGTGGCAGACGGAGTGCATCGCTGGCACACTAAATGCTGACGTCAGCATTAAAATAATAATATAATATATTATTTAGCATTTTAAAAATGCCACGTCATTTTTTAAAAACAAAAAATAATTTATGAATTTTAACTAAATGAAAAAAAAGAAATAACAGAAATAAAAACAAAAAATAATATAAATTGAGATCTAGCTTTATTTTGAGTAAGAACATACAAGAACATAAACCTACTCATTGTTTTGTTTGCAACCAAACACAATATCAGCTGAAAATCTTTATTATCAAAAATATTTTTTTTGATACGGAAAAATAAGTAAATAAACCCAGTCAGTACTTATCAAAAATTTAGTAACCCATTGTTCTTTCACTGACATCAGAAACCCAGAAATTTAAAAAAAAAAAAAAAAAAATAACTGAAGGTGTTCTTCGTGTTCTTCCTAGACCCAGAAATTTTCTTCATAAACAAACACACACACAAAACCCATAAAAACAAACAACTCCATGTTCTCTCCAAAAAAACAAAAACATGAAATAAACGATCAAACGAGACAGCAACCACTCGGATTCGTAGCCGCCTGAGATCATTTGCTTCGATATTTTGCTCAGGCCGGAAACGATGTTGTCGGAGTATCCGGGGAAAGCCTCCGGTTCGGCGGATTCGGATTCGGACTCAGCGGTTTTCGATTCCTTGAGAAGAAACCAAAACTCCTCTTCCAAATACGACATCGCTCACTGTTGAATCCCTCTAATGCGATTGATCAGAGAGCCACGAGACTCCGATTTCTCCTCCTCCGGTTTCAGTTCCTGAAGCGATTTCGTCAGCTTGGAAACCCGATCCAGAGACTCGAGAAACGCCGAGTCCTCATCGGGAACCTGGCACCACTTGGCTCTTCCTTCGCTGGAAACTTTCTGCTCCACGAGATCCAAGTATTTCTCCACCAACTTAGGAACCTCCACCGAAACGTCGTCACTCGTCAGAGACGAGAGAAACTTGTCGATATCCTCGGAAGCTTTCTCGAGGTCAAAATGAGGTTCAGATTCTTCAGTCTGTGACTCTTCATTCTTGATCTCCTCTGCCGCGGAATCAAGTTTTGGCTCTGCGTCGTCTTTGGCTTCCAGCACCAGCGAAATGCCGGTATGGTCGTCAGGAAGGTGGTTGTTGTTCTCCATGGTATTGAAACTGTGAGTTTTCTGGGTCTAGGAAGAACACGAAGAACAACTTCAGTTCTTTTTTTTTATTTTTTATTTATTTATTTAAATTTTTGGGTTTCTGAAATATTTTTGATAATAAAGGTTTTCAGCTGGTATTGTGTTTGGTTGCAAACAAAATAATGGGTAGGCTTATGTTCTTCCTCAAAATAAAGCTAGATCTCAATTTATATTATTTTCGATTTTTATTTTGTTTTTTTTTTAATTTAGTTAAAATTCATAAATTATTTTTTGTTTTTAAAAAATGACGTGGGATTTTTAAAATGCTAAATAATATATTATATTATTATTTTAATGCTGACGTCAGCATTTAGTATGCCAGCGATGCACTCCGTCTGCCACCTAGGATTTTGCCGTTAGGGCACTGACGGAAAAGACTAAAATAGATGGCGTTTTTCAGAATAGGGACTAAAAGCGGTAAAAATAAAATTTAGGGACTACAATGAGAATCGCCTGAAAATGTAGGGACTAAAATGTGCTTTTCGCCAATATTAAAAGAACAACCGTCTATGACCAGTTTAAAAAATAGGCGAAACTACATTGATGGTCCTTGAAGTTTACTTGACGTGCGCAATTGGTCCCTTAAGTTTTGATTGGATGCTATTAGTCACTCATGTTTCAAAACTAAGCACTATTAATCCTTTGTTAACTTCAGTTAGTATTATTGCTTATGTGGCTAACAGAATAGTGAGGTAATATTTATTATTTATTTTTATTTAAAAATTATACATATCATAAACGCATAAGAGCAATGTTTGACCCGGTTCAAGAGGGTTAATACCCGAATCAAACAAAAATTATCAATCTAAAACTAATGTAAGAGAGTGAGAACCCAAGACCGTCGTCCTTCTCCACGCGACAGCGGCACCGTCATCGTCGACAACCACTTTGATTCATGGTCGTGCTCGCAGTGTTGCACAGCCATTCCTCTGCACCTCCCCTCTCATGTTTGGCCAACCCATCTAGTTTGTGTTGTCACTAGGCAGTTGGGACATGATAGGAAGCACTCTTTTGATGATATGAGTGTTGATGAGGAAATTTATAGAGCACTATGATTTTAATATTGGTTGTGCAATATATGATTTTTTTGTGCACTAACTCAATATGTTGTTGCATTTTTCGATTGATGATTAAGGTTCTGGACATGGGTTTTGTAGATTATTCAGTTGGGTTTGTTTCGTTTTGATTGTACTTGTTATGTAGATATCTGCTTTTGATTTCTTGTGGCACCAACTGTACCAACTGTAATTGGAGGTGAATTTTGCAGAGAAGACTTTCATTGTATTGGATAAGGCGGTAGTTGATGGAGGGTTTATTCATGGAGATCCCCTGTTGAAGGTCAATTAAATTTACAGCCTTTAGACCAATTGCCCTTAGTTCTTTTGCAGTTTGAGCACAACCATGAATCAAAATGGATGTGGAGGATGATGATGTCGCTAAGGCTCTGGGGAGGAGATGCTGTCACCAGCGGAGGAAGGCAGCTTGCGTGGAGGAGGACGACGGTGTTGGGTTCTCGTTAATTTTATTGGGACTTTTGGTTTGATTTGGTCCACTTGAACTGAGTTAGATATTTTCTTTTATAGGTTTATAGTATGTCTAATTTTTTTAAATAAAAATAAATACCACATCAATTTAAAAAATGCTACGTCGCTATTTCGTTAGCCACATAGACAATAATATTAACAGCAGTTAACAAAGGATTAATAACTCTCAATTTTGAAATTTGAGGGACTAATAGCATTCTGTTGAAACTTAAGGGACTAATTGTGTACATTAAGTAAACTTTAAGGACCAACAATGTAGTTTCGCCTAAAAAAATAACTCTGTTAAATTCTTAACGTTTATCTCTCTCTCTCTATCACACGCACAAGAAAAAATAAAATCACAAATCCTTCTCTCTCTCTTCAAAGCCCCACCAACGTTCTCTCTCTCCTTCCTCTGTTCCTCTCTCTTCTCAAAAACCCAGCCACATCCTTCGTGCCTAGCATAGCCCCGCCACATCCAACTCATCCCTCGCCACCAGTCTCACTTCGCTGCCAAAAACCGCTACTCCAATGCCGTCTCTTTGCTGAAATCTCTCTCAGGACTCTCTCTCTCTCTCCTCACACTCTCTCACCCTTCTGTTTCGATGCTGTGATGGTTTTTTGGGGATTGATTTTGGTTTATGGGTTTCTCATTGAATGAGTTTAATGGGTTTTTGAGATCTGATTTTGATGAGGGTTTGATGGGTTTTTGGGTTTGATTTTGGTCTATGGGCTTCTTAATTTTTATTTATTTTTTTTGTGTTGAATTAATGGGTTTCTCATTGAACGGGGTTTAATGGGTTTTTGGAATTCGATTTTGATGAGGGTTGAATGCGTGTGAAGAATTTGAGTGGGTTGGAGAAACAAGGGAAACCCTCGTCCTCCGATCATCAGACAAAAACAAAAAGAATACAAAGTTAAAAAAGTTGACATTTTTAACAAACATTTCTGCTTTGGTCGCTCAGTAGCAGCATTATCTTCAACCTTTTCCTCTTCATCTTGTTGGTTGGTTTTTGCTGGTGACTCCTTCCAACCTCTTTGGCTTTCTGGGTCTCATCCTAGCAATGTCTCAAACAAGGGAACCTCCTCCTCGTCGGATCCTCCATCTGCCACACGACATCGTACTCAACATCTTGGCAAGGCTACCTGTCAAATCAGTCCTAAGATTCAGGTGCGTCTCCAAAACCTGGTACTCCTCAATCGCCACTCCTGATTTCATCTCCAACCACCTTATTTATCACAAAAACAACAACAACTTAGCTTATCTCATAAGCATTCCTCCTACTATTGCTTGTCCTCTTAACATCAACATACCAAGATTTATCGGTGGTTACGACCCCACATTTAATAGGATTTCCGAGTACCCAATTCCCTCTGGCTTTTTTCCTTCACGTTATTCCTACCCAGCCGATTCATGCAATGGCTTGGTGTGTTTCACTGATAATAAAAACCTTCCCACTACTACTGGTGCTATTTATTTGTGGAACCCCAGCATTAGAAAACTTAAGAGGTTGCCTGCTTTTTCCCAAACCCAATATCATAGGTTTTGTACTGGATTTGCTTATCAGTCCAACACCAATGACTACAAGGTTGTTAAGATCTCTCAAATGCCTGCTGACCACAATGGGATTAAGACTGAGGCTGAGGTTTACACATTGAGCTCCAACTCTTGGAGAAGGGTTGAAATCTCATTGGCAAACACTGGTTTGGGCGGCAATCGGACTGCCACATTTGTTAGTGGAGCTTTGCATTGGTTGGGAAATGTTTCTGAAGGCGCATCTCTTTTCATGATTTTGTCATTTGATGTCAATAATGATAAATTTGGAGAGATAGCACTCCCTCATGTACAACAACAACAACTGCTACCACAAGGTGTAATGGCAAAAATAAATCGTCTGATGTTGTTCAAGGGGAAACTGGCCTTCATTACATTGGGTTACCTCAGATCCGAAGACGCCAACGAAGACGAATACAATGACTTTATGAGCTTGCATACACCTCATTCAGGCTTCATATGGGTGATGGGGGAGTATGGTGTACATGAATCATGGAGTAAACTTTTTTTTGTCCAGTTTGAAAATGTTGCATCTGTCCGCTTCTTTGGTTGCACCAGTCGTGGTGAACTGCTAGTTATAAAGAAGCTCAATCCTGAATCCAACACTGAACGGTTCACGGTTGTTTCGCTTGACCTTGAAACCTCACCTGAGAAGGATCTTGGTTTCCAAAAAGTTCCAGATATAGCTACTACTTTTATGGAAAGCCTTGTGTTACTTGATGGAGCAACTGAGCTATCTGGATAAGAAGTGAAATCGTTAGTGATAATCATAGGATTTTGTTATGTAAGTGTGATACAAATGAGGCCATTTTCATGTTTTTCCTTTGGTATCATTTTGTTTTGAGGTAGGCAGAAAAGTATTGATGTAACTTAGGTGAATTTTATTCTTGATTTATATAAAAAAAAACTTAATGCTTCGTAGGAATCTCATATTATGTTTCATATGTGTGCTGTGATCTGGTGTTGTCTAAATCCTAGAGCTACTGCTGTGTGCTGTGTGCTTTGATCTGGTGCTGCCTGAGCCTATGAGCTGCTCTAGTGCTGTGTTAAGTGGTGACTATGTGTAATAAAAGCTTGCTTGCTTGTACGAACTAATTCAAGACCACTTAGACCAGTTGCAATTACTTAGGCACATGTGTATGTTGATAAGGGCGGTATTATGCTATTTTAGTAGTGTAGCAGATATTAAATTTAGAGCATGTGACTGATTGGTAGGTTGTTAGAGGTAGTTATGCGAGCTGGCATAAGGAGTTACTAGATCAGCTAGATAGTTAATCTACTGGTCAGGATGGTATACATACAAATAGCTATTTGGCTTTGTAATGAGATCATGCAGAAATTAACCAACAATTTTGTTTCGTGTTCTCTCTTCTCCCTCTCACTTCTTGGAGGTCAGTCATATCCTCCAATATTTCAATCAACCATTAAACACTACCTGCCACCGAATCTCTTAACAATTCTTGTGGCAATTTCATGACAGGATATGACATTTTACTTGTAACTTTTTGTGTGCCTCTCTAATGGTGTTTTAACTTGTAAAAGATTAGATTAAAGACCTTACTTAAATCCAAACAAATAAAATAAAAACGGAGTAAAAGAGAGCAAAGACAAGAAGCCCTAAGATGAGAATGTTTGATTAGATTAGAGGTCTTACTACTTTCCAACAAAATAAAATAAAAAGTGGAACAAAAAAGAGGGAAGAAAAGAAGCCCTAAGATGAGAATGTTAAAAATGGGATGTGGAAATTCTTATTTGGCGAACAAAGGCCCAGCAAAGGTCTTGTGCTTGGTTCCTTGATCAGAATGACATATCTTGCTAGTGGCTGCAGGGCATTTGCAATGCAATTTTAGTGACAAAAAGCTCATTCTACTGGCAGATAAACATTTACAAGAAAATTGAGCTTGTTATATCTCGTGGGGATTGCATTATGTCATTCCCGTGAGAGAAAGATTGAGATAACAGATAGTGCAGGAACCACTTCTTAACCTACTACTTTGCAAATACCTTCATAACAACTTATATGGTCAAGCAGAGAAGCTTAGGTCAAAGGCACCTCGGTTTGAAGCCCATTCAAAACAACAGGTAACTCTTAATTGTTTTTAGTACAAAGCTATGTGCCCATTACACTTTGTGATTACTGACATATAGGATATGGTTCAGATTTCTGCAGGAGGCCAAGTTGCATATCTACAACTATATATTAACTTTTTAGGGTTCAGTCCAGTGATAGTTATAATTATTGCAAAAGGTTGAACAATTAAGCCGGAGATAATAAACATAACATGACAGCTTATTGAAGACATCTTTTAACGGCATTCTTGTCAACTCTGCACTGTAATATCAACCTCTACACACTGTTATATATTCCTATAAGTGTTTATAATTTAATATATGCCTAATTTTTTATTTTTTGGTTTTGCATTATAGTCTAAATTTTGGTGAACGATGATGAATTTGTGGAATTGGCAATCTAGGTTTTGTTTGTTTTGCTTAAATATTGGTAATTGCATTTAAAAGTTTAGATTTTGCTGTGGTTTTGTGAAATTGGTGTTTCTAAGACAATGAACTTAGCCACAAAGTAGAAATCTTCTTTCTGAAATTGGGGACCTGGGATTTGATTGCTTTGCTCATATATTGGGAATTGCGTGTTGAAGTTTAGATTTTGATGTGATTTTATGAATTTGGTGTTTCTGATACAGTGAACTTAGCCATAAAGTAGAAAAAAAAGGTTTTGCACTGCACCTTTATGTAGCTGTCCATGTGCTTGGATGCACACTCTTTAAGAGTTTTTATTGAATCCATTTTAAATTTACTATTTAAAAAAATGCAACTTTATGTAGCATATATTTTTTAGATTTGGCGTTTATGCATATTTACAAGTTTAGATCTGGAGGGGATTGCATCTCTCATCTAGACCAGTGCATATAACTGAGAGGTGCGATGTATTGTGCGTGTGGTTCAGCTTACCATGGCGCTGAGGCGGAAGCTGAATGCAGCTGTGCTCACTGCATTCCCCAATTTCACTCTCATCCTAGGATCTGAGTTGCGTGGTCGGTTGTTTGCAAATCTTCCCAAGGTAATTTTGGGGGCATTTTGAGTTTGGGTCCTTTTGTGATTTATGTTCTCTATATTCATTCTTGGAATGGTATATTTTTTAAAAAGTGAATAAGTGAATAAAGGAAATGGCAGTTTGCACAATTGATGATGCATCTGGCATATTCTGTAATACTAGATTAAAATAAGAATGAATTGCACTTATAAACAAGCTGAATGAATTGACCCATTGATAAACAGCTTGGGTTAGACTCGATAAAAAGTTTGTTCATGTTTGTTTATTTATAAACAAGCTGAGCTTTAGCCTTTTTAGGCTTGTTTCAGAAACAAGCCGAGCTCAAGCAAAAAAATTCTCAAGTCTAGCATTCCTTGCGAGCCAGAACCAGAACTAGAACCATTCTAGTTAGTTGTTACACATTGGACTTATTTAACAGCAAACAACCTATCTCCATGATGTTTCATCCAATCAGAATTTCCTCAAATGTTTCCCTTTGATGCTGACTCATTAGATCAAGCACCTATGATACCAATGATGATGAACCCAACTATGATACCAATGATGATGATGAACCCAACTATGATACCGATGATGATGAACCCAACTATGATACCAATGATGATGAACCTAACTGATTGGAATCAATATGGCAGTTCATCTAGTTGGATCATGCATTTTTGCTAGTCCTTGAAGCCCAATTTTTACCAACCCATTAACACCCATAATTCCTCTATGTGCTACAACACTCCAGTCAAGTAACTAATGCAAGTGTGTGTGCCATATCCAATGATGCCAAATGTTTCAGTCTTTCAACATGGTTTTCAAGTGAATGAATATGGTGATATGAACGAGGTTCATGTGAAATAGGTTATTGGAAGTTAAATTCCAAGGCTGGCAGGATTTGATTTGCAATCTAATTTCTAATTAATGATTTATAATCACGTGGGAGTATTCTAACATATGTTTTATGTTTTCTAGGAGTTTTAAGTTACTTTCAGATTGGATTTAATAATCATCATTTACTTAATAATATTTTTTAAAGTTTAGAAATTTAATGACTTTTAGTATTACAGAGTCACAGACCACTGCATTTAATATTGTTGAGCAACCTAAATTACAGGAATAGTTAGTTGAGAATTATTTTCATTGTAATCAGAATTTATATGTTGAATGTTTTTCATGCTTTGGAACACTAAAACTGTTAAAGGTTGGTTACAGGAGGATGAACATGACATGGATGTTGACACTGCTACATCTGGGACTAAACTATTGCAAAACACTCCTTGCCAGAGCTAGGGATTTAATATTTTCTTGTGCTAATATTTCTCAATGATCAGAAGAGATACAGTGAGGTAACATGGTTAGATTACTTTTGATGTCATTGTGGCTTTTAACCTTTTGAGTCATTGTGGTTTTTAATATTGCTTTTGATGTCTCTCAGGTTAAAGCTTGTGCGCCTCGGCTACCATTGTTTGATTGAAGAACATGATTAGGAGAACCGCTGATGTTCTAGCATCCAGGCTCTACCTCTATTATTCTCTTAGCTATGAACTCACTGGGGGTCTTAATGAAATTAGAGGGTTAGTTTTCTTTTGTCACGACTATCTGATTATTAGGGATTAATTTTCTCTTTATCAGTGAGGCAAATATGTATTGAATTGAATGATATTGTCTTTCACTCATATTGATTGATTTTATGATTAACTTGGACATTCATGCATTAACAGTAAACTTTTTTCCCTGCACTGTATTGTGACCCTGCGCCATGACTAGTTGGGTCAGGTAAATTTTATTTATTTATTTATTTTGATATGTGAGTTGGATCGGATAAATTTGTAATTGATAGATCATATGTGTCTATATTACCGGGTCTTATACGTGGATATTGGCATGATGCAGGAAACACTTCTTTGCCCGATCATTACAACACATATGATCAGGCAAAGAAGCCTTCTGTCAAAGGCACCTCGATTTGGAGCCCATTCAAACGAGCGGGTAACTCTTAATTGTTTTTACTACAAAGTTGCCTAGAACCTCATAGCTTAATTGACACCACACAAACCCACCCTCTCCCCCCCCCCCCCCCCCCCAAAAAAAAAGCAAAAAGTGTTTGGGAGTTTAGGTGGGAAGGGGTTTAAGCTGTTGGGATTAGCAGCATATTATAACTCTCTCCAAAAAAAAAAAAATTTGTTGTTACTAAAAAACTATATGCCCATTACACTTTGAGGTCACTGACATGAAGGATATGGTTCAAATTTCTGTGGGAGGCCTAGTTGCATGTTTGCAACTATAATATTAAGTTTTTAGGGTTTAGTACAGTGATAGTTATAATTATTGCAAAAGGTTACTAATTATATATGATTTTTAAACTTTTATGGTCGGTTTGGATTGAGATGGAGGGAGGGAGAGTAGAGTAGAGTTGGCCCAAAATTAGCTTATTTTCAACCAATTCTACTCTACTCTACTCCCCCTCCCTTGTCCTTCAATCCAAACAGGCCTTTAGGGAAATGGAAAATGTTAGAGAAATTTTGATTCATGTCAAACAAAACATAGATGGACAGGATCCAATTGCTGTGGAAAAATTACAGATATTAGTGAAGGAACTATTTTACTTTCTTTTTTTGAATGAGGGGATGGAAGGGTTTCTTAGTTTTGAATCTCACTGATGGGGCAGTGATTGTGGCTTCTATTTAAATTGTTTCACTTATAAGCTGCACATTCTGAAACAACTGTTCACTCTTGCAGTTCTTCCGCTACCTTTTCTTCCTAGGAAAGATTAGGACAATTCATTTGGAGTATACAGATGCAAAGAATCCCTCCTGCAGCTGCTCAGAAAGCCCCTGTTGCTGCACTTGGTTTTTGAGTTCAATGTAACAAATGGGCAGTCATTGTTTGCTTACTGCTAGGCGAAATTCCTGAAAGGACCATTTTTATGCAGAAAGGCATGGTGCAGGCTTTGAGACCATACTTTGAATTGACAAATGTAAGTCTTGGTTCCCCGCACGTGAGTTTTTCCATATAATATAGGGCTGTCAGCAGGTTGGACTAAGTGCAGAATGTAGATACAATGACATGCAAGTGCTATTAATATATACCTAAATCCAAAAATGCAGACTGCTGCTTTAAAGTTGTGGCTGAGTTTTGATCTGAATTAAAATATAAAATCAGAAGGTCTGTCCAACCAAGTGGCATCTTCCTCAGAAATTCTAGAAAAAATAACCTCATCCAAAAGAGGTCGATGTACCACATTCTCCGAGTAAAGCTGCCTATAGAATTGTGTAATACACCCCTCAATTATCCCCTGATCTGAACATAACTCTCCATCCACCATAAGACTATCGATAGTGTTGCATCTTCTATGAGAATTTGCAATACGATGAAAGAATTTTGTGTTCCTATCTCCCTCTTTAAGAAAAAGAGCCCTAGATTTCTGTCTCCAGCAGATCTCTTCCAACAAAATAGACTTTTCTAACTCTCCATGAATAGGATCCTTTTCCCTCCTTTCCTCCTCAGTAAGAGCACGAGCTTCCTCAAGAACTTCCAAGACATTAAAATCCTTCCACAAGTTTTGGACCCTAAGACCTATATTACCAAACACCTCCACATTCCATCTCTTCAAATCCAATTTCAGCATCTTCAACTTGTTAGCCAAAGAAAAACTAGGAGTTCCTTGGAAATGATAGGACTCCCACCAAGAAGTCACCCTTCCCAAAAAGCCCTCATCCTTTAACCACATGTTCTCAAACCTAAAAGGTTTTTTGCCTCTGTAAATTTCCGCCCTCAAGAAGGATAGGAAAATGATCCGACATTAACCTAGGAAGACGGCATTGACAAACAGATGGAAACTTCTCCTCCCAATCTGCAGACAAAAGAAACCTGTCTAATCTGGAACTAGCAACAACCTCTCTAGTGTTAGACCAAGTGAAATTCCCCCCAACCAAAGGCAGATCAACAAGACTTTGCTCCGAAATAAAATCTGAAAACCGAAGCATAGCTAAAGTGAAACTTGTAGAACGAGACCGTAGGTTAGCTGGTTGGAAGAGGTTGTATCTATCTAAGGGAGTTAAAGTTACCCTTATTAAGAGTACGCTCTCTAGCTTACCTACGTATTTCCTTTCTCTTCTCCCTATTCCTGTTAAGGTGGCTAAGAGGATGGAGAAATTACAAAGAGATTTTCTTTGGGTTGGTATTGGGGATGATTGTAAAATTCATTTAGTTAATTGGTCTAAGGTTTGTAGGCCAGTGAAGAATGGAGGGCTAGGCATCCGGTGCTTGAGAAGGTTTAATTCTGCCTTGTTAGCCAAATGGTTGTGGCGTTATGGTTGGGAGAATGATGCTCTTTGGAGAAGGGTCATTGGGGTGAAGTACGGGAATGAGTGGGGTGGTTGGCGCACAAAATCTGTGTCAGGGGCTTATGGTGTGTGTTTGTGTAAGTGCATTAGAAGTGGTTGGTTGATTTTTTCCGAGTGCCTTCTGCATGATGTTGGTGATGGTACTCGTGTGAAGTTTTGGGATGATGTGTGGTGTAGGGATCGTCCTCTTAAGGAGGAGTTCCCAGACTTATATAATATTAGTAGGACAAGGGAGGCGTCGGTCTTTGAGGTTATGTGCTACGCAGATGGGAGAGTTTCTTGGGACATTCAGTTTCGTCGCTTAGTGAACGATCAAGAGTCACTTTCTTTGGATTCATTTTTGGTCTTGATCTATTCCACAAAGGTTCGGGGTGTTGGTGCTGACAAACTTTGTTGGAAGCCTGCCTGTAGCCGAGGTTTCAAGGTGACTGGGTATTATCATTTTCTTTCCCCATCTACGGTCTTTTCCTTCCCTTGGAAAATGGTGTGGCAATCGAAGGTTCCTCCTCGGGTTGCTTTTTTCTCTTGGACTGCGGCTTTAGGCAAGATTTTAACTATTGATAATCTATGGAAGAGACACTTTGTTGTTCTTGAGTGGTGCTTTATGTGCAAAAGGTGTGGGGAATCTGTAGATCATCTCCTCCTTCACTGTCCTTTTGCTTTTGAAATGTGGAGTATGATCTTCTGCTTGTTTGGTATTTGTTGGGTGATGCCGCAAAGGGTTGCGGATTTGTTGGATTGCTGGTCTTGCAACTTCAGGCGACATCGTAATTTAGTTATTTGGAGGATTGTGCCGCACTGTTTGATGTGGTGTATCTGGCGGGAACAGAATTTGAGAAGCTTTGAGGATCATGAGCGGTCCATTCTTGAGTTTAAGTCTTTTTTATTTTCTACTCTTCTCGAATGGTGTTTGGTTTTACCTTCTTTTTCTTGTATTTCCCTTTCTGGGTTGCTTGATCATTGTACTTTGTTTTCTTGATGTTCTTGCCTCTTTCGTACATTTCCTATGTACAGGGCTGTGTTTTTTCAATAAACCTTTAAGTTACTTATCAAAATATATATATATATATATATATATATAAAATCAGATAAGAAAGCAAATAATATACTAATAGAAATTATTTTTAAATAAAACGGCTAAATTTTCACAATTAAAGATTATAATTTTTAAACATGTAAAATTTATGATTAATTTCTAAAATCATGTGAAATTATATTGATTCTACTCTACTCTAGTCTCTATTGAATCTGATTATAAGTAAATCTTAAAAATTGTAGTCCCTCCTGCATATCCATCTTTTCTTTGGGAGATGTCCACATTCTAAAATATGTTTATAAAATGATACTTTTCAAATTTACCTAAAAAAGTTATGCCTCATTGAAAATTTTAAAAACTGTTCGATAAATTATGCTTTTATGTGAGATAAACAAACCAACAAATTTCAAATAAGTCTGGTAAGCAAGGGGTTTGGAAGTTTAATTCTGTTTCCAAAGATTGGAAATCTCTTTTCTTGGGAGATGAGATGCTCCAAGAATATCACCCTCCAAGCATGAGAAATGGCAGGGTTGTTGCATTTTCGCCTCAAGAAGTTATTGAGGTTGTGCAATGGTCTACATGTTTGGTAGGGCAATTTTTTGATAAACAGTTACCATTTTTTCTGGTAAAGAGGTCTGTTTAGACTTTGTGGAAGCTGTTTGTGGGGTGGAGGTGTTCACTTTTGAGACGGGCCTTTCCTTGTTCAAATTTGTTTTGGTTCAAGATCGGGATGCTGTCCTTAATGCTAGATCATGGTATGTGGCCAACAAACCTCTCTTTCTTTGAAGATGGCAGCCTGGTTTGCAACTTAGTAATCTAAAGTTGTGCAAAATTCCTATCTGGGTGAAATTTCTGTAACTGCCTATAGAGTTATGGACCCCCAAGTGCTTGAGTTATTTAGCAAGTGGTGTGGGAAGGCAATTATATGCTGATGCAGTCACTTAACAACACTAGAGGCTTGCCTATGCTCGAGTTTGTGTGGAAGTTGGATTTGATGATGAACTTCCTGATTCCTTGGTTGTTGAATTGCCTGATGGAAAGATTTTGGAAGTTGGAATTGAGTATCCATGGAAGCCTGCAAATGTTTGCATTGCAAAACGTTTGGTCACTTATCCGAATTCTGTCCTTCTAAACCTTCCAAGACTTGGGTTCCCAAGGATAAGGGTCAGGTTCACAGGACCTTCCTCCTCTCTGAAGATATCTGTGGCTGGGGGTGGAGGAATTCCTGTGTCACCTAATAGATTTGGCCCTCTTCAGGTTGGGAATGGTAATGATGAGAGAGAGAGAAAGAGGGGGGGGGGGGGGGGGTGTACAGGAGCAGGTCTCTGTCCTCGGGAAAGATGACTTGAGTGCACTTCAAGATAAAGCTAACATTTCTGAGTCCGCGGGTCGTACTGTGAATGATTTGTCCCTGTTCCTCTAGATACTGGAATAAAAGACCCCAATGTTGCATCTGTGGTGTCCCCCAATCCTAGGCAGGGAAATAGGAGAGTCACTAGAGCTCAAGTTGCTGCTGGGAAAAAAGCTGAAGGGTGTGAGGAAGGGGCACCAGGCCAGTTCACTCTATTGGAATTTCTGGATGCTGCCATAGAGAAGGGAGCTAAACTAAAGCCAATAAAAAACTGTGGAAGCCAAGGAAAAGGGTAAGATTGTGCTTAACCCTGTTAATACTCTAATGGTGAGTGATGTGAACAGTTTACTTGAAAATTGTTAGACGATAGTGTTGTGCTAGAATGTGTGGGGTCTAAATGATCCTTCTAAACAAAGAGAGGTAAAGAAATTAATTAGGGATCAAAGAGCTGATATGGTTTATTTAGGTGAGACAAAGGTTAGAGATAGGAGTGGCCTACAGATAAAAGAAGCCTTATTTCCAAATTGGGGTTTCCTCAATAGTTATGATAATCATGAATTAGGAAGAATTTGGGTTTGTTGGAACACTAATAATTTCCATGTCTTGATGGTGTTAAAGGCTGATCAAGTTATCCATTGGGAGGTGGTGTTTCTTTCTAATTCAGCAAAATGGGAAGTGCCTTTTGTTTATGGTGCATACTGTGGTTTTAAAAGGCAGGAGCTGTGGCAAGCCATTTCTGGATTACAATGGAGGACTAGAGATAGACCTTGGGTGGTTTTGGGGGATTTCAATGTAGTTAAGGACTCGAGTGAGAGGTTTGGGGGATTGGGTAACCCTGGTTTTGAAGCTGAATTTGCTAATTGCATGGGTGTTCGAGGACTATTTGATCATCCTTATATTGGTGTTCTGTTCTCTTGGAATAATAAGAGAGATGCTACTGCATTTTTGGTTAGGAAGTTGGAGAAAGCCCTCAGTAATTCCATTTAATTATCTGTTTTTCCTTAGACTCTGGTTGAGTTTTACCTCCTGGGATTTCAGGCCATGCTGCCATCTTTTTATCCCTTTTGCCTGTGCAGAATGCTAGTCCTGAACCTTTTAATTTCTTTAACTTCTTAACTGCTAATGATCATTTCCTTGAAATTGTAAGTCAAATTGAGGTCTTAGGTTGTTCATGGAACTCCTATGTTTCTCCTTTACAAGAAATTGAAGCTCCTGAAAGTTGAGTTAAAGGTCTTTAACCAGACCAGGTTTGGAGGAATTTCTGTGAGACTTGAAGTTGCTAAGGCTCAACTTGACTCAGTCCAGTTGAGTCTCCTGAATAAACCTGGTTGTTCTGAACTCTGTAAGTTGGACAAAGTGCTGAGGAAGCTCTTCATTTGTACAAATCTGTTAGTAGTGCAGAGGAAGCTTTTCTCAGGCAGAAATCACAGGTCTCTTGGCTGCGGTTGGGTGACCAAAATAGTGGCTATTTGCAGAGAATGGTGAAAGTGAAGGCAGCTAAAAAATAAACTAAAATGTCTTCATGATGCTTTTGGGGCAAGGGTGGATATTCGGCAGATTAAAGAGTTAGCAGTGAATTTCTATCAGCAGCTACTAGGGACTTCTTCTACTTCTACTTCTTTGGTTCTGTTTCTGACCTTGCTCAGATTATGCAGAAGACCCATCCTGAACAGCTGAGAATTGAGTTGCAACAGGAAGTTACAGATAGGGAGATTCAAGACACTTTGTTTTTCATGGACGGCGACAAAGCCCATGGTCCTGATGGATATACTGCCCACTTTTTCAAGAAATCTTGGCATATAGTGAAGGGTGATGTCTTGGCTGATATTCATTCTTTCTTCTCCTCATCTAAGCTCCTAGGTGAAGTGAATGCTGCCATTATCACTCTTGTACCTAAGCTACCTAACGATTCCACCATGTCTGTGTTTAGACTTATTTCTTGCTGCAACATTATTTACAAATGCATTACTAAGCTGCTGGCCAATCGTCTTAAAGCTTGCCCTGATATTCTCATGAGCCCTACTCAAACAGCTTTCATTCCTGGTAGAAGTATAAAGTAAATCGCACAGGCCTAATACTAGTACATCTATTAAAAGTCTTCATGATTTTCTTTGATTTGATCTGATAAATCTTTTATAATATGGATTGAACTAATAAGATTTGTTACATACAGGATGAAGTTTTCTGCTTTTGTAGATTCTCTGTGAGTAATGATATGAATCAGGTTCTATATATTGCTGCAGTGACAGGTGAAAATCAGACTAGAAGCCATCCTCCCAGTTTTTGAAAGAAGTGCCTATCTTTTATACCGTACCATTTCATGAGCTGACCATTGTGATTATTATTGTACATTGGTAAAGATGGAAACATTGTAACATGGAATAGAAAAACATGGAAGAGGATAGGATTAAAGACTGTAGTACGTGACACAATTTCGGCCTTCATTGTTTCACAGGATGGAAAGCTACTTGACTGGTAGAAAAACTTGATTGGCTAGTTCAAGTTCTTGCGGAGATGAATTTTCACCTTCCTCGTGATTTTATTTTTCAAGTTCTGTATCCTTGATAGATGCGATTGTGCTTTTTATCACCAAAAATCCTCCCATCTAGAGTTATCTACAGTATAGATATATGTCACTATGGTCAACACTGAGATAATACAACTTACTTTTTTAAAAGACATCCTGCAATAGTTTTTGAGACCGTTGGCTTAAGGAAAATGGTTTATATGTCAGGCCCTCAATCTTTGCAGTCTTGAAATGACTAAAACGTGCATTTTTGGTCCAATCCTTTGTGGGAAGGACCTCCTCGATTTCTGAAAAATGAACTCTCTATTTTTTTTGTCCTGTAATGATACTTACGGTGTGGTGTATGTTTAAACTCTTACAATGCATCTTCTCTAGCACTTAACGTTTCCTCCCTTTGATTGGTTGACTTGCAGTGTGACAACTCAAGGAGACGTTTATATTTTAAATTCAGCCAGTAAACAGGTTCAGACAGTTGTTAGGAAAGCACACCTTGGCTTTGTAAGTGCACTTTCATTCTCGCATGACTCAAGGTTGTAATATACGTGTCTGCATTTTACTTCTCGATCACAATTATGCTGCAGCTGTTTCCTTCTATTAATTTGACAGTGAAGCATGTAAACTCTGAATACAGGGCTTTGGCGT
Source organism: Quercus ilex subsp. ballota (assembly GCA_032727855.1). NCBI lineage: Eukaryota > Viridiplantae > Streptophyta > Magnoliopsida > Fagales > Fagaceae > Quercus > Quercus ilex. The sequence goes on from CM064918.1 coordinate 54,440,273, forward strand.
CTGTATCCCTGGACTCGAGTGCAAGGGTGACACTTATTGAGGAAAATAAGAAAACTGGTACACGCCTCTCTTGATTATTTGATCTGATTATTTAATAACGTATCCATTTCCCGCTGTTGAATTGTGGGTTTGTTTATCTTGTATTGATTTTGGATTCTCTCTCATATATATATATATAGGGTTAGGTTCAAGTTACACCTGGTGTAACTCTAAGTAATGTTACACCGCCCAATAACTTGTTATTGAATTAATATTTTGAAAATCCAACCGTTGAATTACATGTTCTATATGTTCTGAACATGCATGCCAATTTTCATATCAATCGGATGTTATTTACCATTTGATTCATAAACTCATATTTTATGCATTATTTTAAATTACAAAAACTTGAATTTTAACAATTGATTGATGGTATAGCTATTAATCTTTGACCACCTTGAAATTTTGCAAGCATGGAGAATATATGAAAATAATGTAATCTAACGATTCGCATCAAATTAAAAAATATTGAGTAGTGTAACATTGCTTAGAGTTATACCAGGTGTAACTTGAACCCAATCCATATATATATATATATATATATATATTTTTTTTTTTTTCCCCTCTTTCACAGGAGCATTGAGCTTGTGGGCCATCTTGTTAGTAATTTTACTTGCCATTGTTGTGTATTTACTATTTTATGAAGAATCAAGTCAAGGTGTCAAAATCTGACTTGACATGATATGAAGTTAACAAGTTATGAATTGAGATTTAACGAGTTTGTCTCATATTCGGGTTGACACGAATGGCTCATTTCATAAAGTTTTTGTGTTCGTCTCCAACAGAATTGGTTTAACTAAATGTCATTTAACTAATATGCCTTTCAAAACCTTAGGCATATTAACTTATTTTCTTTCTTAGTTGTATTCTCCCAAGTCCTATGGCCGCCTCTCACTCTTAGACCTCAATTTCACCTTATTTTCTTAGCCATTGTCACCCTTCTGTCACTAGGGATGCCAAGTTGCGTTTGCTCTCATCCTTCACTTCTCTCTATCACTAGAAACCATAGTTCCTATCGAGTTTTATTTTCATCTTTGAATTCTCTACGACCATCGCATTATTATCGTCGTCCTTTATTTTTATCTTTATCTATGTTCCATAAATTGATTATTGTAATTTGACATTAGTTGTTGTGGTTTATTTTGTTTCACATATTGTTATTGATTATTTGTGATATTAAGATATATTATAGTTTTGAATGATTATTTGGGATGCAGTTACTTTTGTAAGTTTTGAATTTTATATTAGAAAAATTATTTGGTTGGTTTTTCATAATTCAGATCAATTAAATTCAGAGCTTGTAGGGTTACTTATCGGGGAGTTCTTCAAATTTTTTTTGAAATGAGTAGATTTGATTTGTCATATCATCAATAATTTAAAGATACCAAAACAATCCGCTCATTTTACAATGGAAGAATTTCTAAAAACTTAATAATAGAGTTATCTTAAGAACCTCTTTAAGAATCGTACATCATTTGAATTGTCAATTCATACAGGAGAATAGTCTACAAGCTTTATAATATGCATAAGATGGCTTTGGAATACACAGTATTTTTAATGGAAGTGTTCTTTCGGCCTCTCTTCAAGCTCAACTGTAGTTGCCCCTATTGCGTGAACTTATTTTTTGAACATTTTTTAAAAAAATTTTAAATTCATGTTTGATATATACATTATTTGTTACATACTAAATAAAATTATACAGCACTGGCTCTCTCTTGGCAAAATTTTTATTTATTTTTATTTTTAACCATATGGTATTACTGCCACTATTAATCAACATCTTTTTTTCTTTGGACAAATCCCATAAATTTTCTTCAAGCCTATATTTGAACCATGATATGCATCTCAAAGTGGTGCTCAATTATGTAACATGAAGCATTTGAAGATTACCATTGATGTTGCTTTCAAGTTCAGATACCAAACAGGCAATTTCTCTAATCTTCTTCCTCACAAATATTTTTGTTCAAAGCTCTGTTGGGATATTGCTTTAGGAATAACTCCTCGATTGGATGATGCATGTTTTCAAAAACCGCTAAATCTATCTTTTTCTTTTTCTTATTTATGACGTCAAGGCAAATATTATGTCTGAGTTCAGTTTAGTAAAACTCTTAAATTTTAGCTAAATTAAAATAACTAAAAAAGCAATTTCTCCTGACCATTTTCTGCCTCTTGTTTGTTTATTTATAAACTCTCTCTCTCACGTTAGACATCTAGGGGGAAAATAAAAATAAAAATAAATAATTGTAGTAAATAAAAACATAGAAGTTTAACTTAACCTATTACCAAGTTCTTTTTTTGAGAAAAAAACATTACCAAGTAGTTATCCAAAAATAAAAATAAAAATAAAAAGTACTTATCCAAATTTAAAATTTCAGCAAAATCCATTATGAAACACAAACAATTATCCAAATTCAGAACTCAAAACTTCACCTTCAAACCCACTACTACAGTTTTCTGTACATTTTTTTTTTCTCTTTGTTCTTAATTTTATATGTCTCTCAATCTTTATCATATTCTCTTTCTTCTTCAAATTCTAAAAAAAAAACAAATTCAATTCTCAGCATCTATTCGCATAATCCCACTAATTTGAAAGGAAGACAATTACTCAAAACTCAATTAGGAAGATATGAACATAACATTTGTTTTTAATTAATTTTATTATATTTCCTTCTCTTTCCCTTTGTCTTTTTATTATTATTATTATTTTATCTCTTTTTCTTTAATTGCTCCACACAAAAAATCAAGTTGATTTGCATTTTTCATAATGTATGCAAAATTATTATCTTAAAAGTTATAACCCAATAATTATAGTAGAATAAATTTCTTCAAACTAAAATATTATTAATATTTATAGTATTTTTTAACTGAATAGTTTTAAGGTTACAAATTATTTTATGATTTTTTTACTACAATTTTAATGTGACAAATTGTGAATAATTTTCTACAACTTATATATACATATAAATATATATATATATATACTCAATAGTTTTTTTCCTACCACTCATCTTCTATCAAATCACAGTCATAATAAAAAAAGTTATCATCCACTCGTTCACTCATCCTCATCTTCATAACTTTCCTTTTCTTCGGTCTACCTTCACACACCGACACAGCCACAGCCACACAGCCCTGGTCCGTCTCTCCCAAAATGCCATAGTTACAGGCCTTAGCTTTCACTTTCACACATAAACCCCACCCTGATTTCCTCAACCAAACCCACAAAAGCAAGCAAAAAGTTCCCTTTTTTAACAAGCATTTCTGCTTTGGTCGCTCAGCACTAGCAGCATCATAATCATCATCTTCTTGTTCTTCTGCTGCTATATATCTTCAGTTCATTTGCCTCGGCTTGTTGGTGAATCCAACCTCTTTGGCTTTCTGGGTCTGATCCTAAACAATATGTCTCAAACTCCACACGACATCGTACTCAACATCTTGGCAAACCTGCCTGTCAAATCAGTCCTAAGATTCAGGTGTGTCTCTAAAACCTGGGACTCCTCGATCACCACTCCTAGTTTCATCTCCACCCACCTTAATCTTAACAAAAACAACAACAACTTAGCTTATCTCATAAACTTTGTTTCTACTCCTACTGATAGTCATTTTGACAATACCACTACTCTTAACAGTACCATCCCAAGCTTAATCGGTGGTTACGACCCCGCATTTAATAGGATTTCCGAGTACCCAATTCCCTCTGGCTTTTTTCCTTCACGTTATTCCTACCCAGCCAATTCATGCAATGGCTTGGTGTGTTTCAGTAATCTTGGACACTTTCCCACTAATACTGCTGCTATTTATTTGTGGAACCCCAGCATTAGAAAACTTAAGAGCTTGCCTGCTTTTTCCCAAACCGAATATTTTTGGTTTTGTACTGGATTTGCTTATCTGTCCAACACCAATGACTACAAGGTTGTTAAGATCTCTCAAATTCGTGGGATTGAGACTGAGGCTGAGGTTTACACATTGAGCTCCAACTCTTGGAGAAGGGTTGAATTCTCGTTGGCAAACGCTGTTTTGGACGTGCCTGTCGACAATCGGACTGCCACATTTGTTAGTGGAGCTTTGCATTGGTTGGGAATTGTTTTTGAAGGTGCATCTCCTTTCATGATTTTTTCATTTGATGTCAATAATGATAAATTTGGAGAGATAGCACTCCCTCATGTACAACAACAACAACTGCTACCACAAGGTGTAATGGCAAAACTAAATCGTCTGATGGTGTTCAAGGGGAAACTGGCCTTCATTACATTGGGTTACCTCAGATTCGACCATGCCAACGAAGATGAATACAATGACTTTATGAGGTCGCATACACCTCATTCATGCTTCATATGGGTGATGGGAGAGTATGGTGTACATGAATCATGGAGTAAACTTTTTTTTGTCCGGTTTGAAAATGTTTTGTCTGTACGTTTCTTTGGTTGCACCAGTCGTGGTGAACTGCTAGTTATAAAGAAGAATAATCCTGTAACCAACAATGATTGGAGGTGGTCCACGGCTGTTTCGCTTGACCTTGAAACTTCACATGAGAAGGATCTTGGTTTCCAAAAATTTCCAGATATAGCTACTACTTTTATGGAAAGCCTTGTGTTACTTGATGGAGCAAATTAGCTATCTGGATAAGAAGGGAAATCGTTAGTGATAATCATAGGATTTTGTTATGTAAGTGTGATACAAATGCGACCATTTTCATGTTTTTCCTTTGGTATCATTTTGTTTTGAGGTAGGCAGAAAAGTATTGATGTAATTTAGGTGAATTTTACTCTTGATTTATATAAAAAAAACTTAATGCTTCTTAGGAATCTCATGTTATGTTTCATATGTGTGCTGTGATCTGGTGTTGTCTAAATCCTAGAGCTACTGCTGTGTGCTGTGTGCTGTGTGCTGTGTGCTGTGTGCTTTGATCTGGTGCTGCCTGAGCCTATGAGCTGCTCTAGCGCTGTGTTAAGTAGTGACTTTGTGTAATAAAAGCTACAGGAGCAGGTCTCTGTCCTCAGGAAAGATGACTTGAGTGCACTTCAAGATAAAGCTAACATTTCTGAGTCCATGGGTGGTACTGTGAATGATGTTGTCCCTGTTCCTCTAGATACTGGAATAAAAGACCCCAATGTTGAAATAGGAGAGTCACTAGAGCTCAAGTGGCTGCTGGGAAGAAAGCTGAAGGGTGTGAGGAAGGGGCACCAGGCCAGTTCACTCTATTGGAATTTCTGGATGCTGCCATAGAGAAGGGAGCTAAACTAAAGCCAATAAAAACTGTGAAAGCCAAGGAAAAGGGTATGATTGTGCTCAACCCTGTTAATACTCCAATGGTGAGTGATGTGAACAGTTTACTTGAAAATTGTTAGAGAATAGTGTTGTGCTGGAATGTGTGGGGTCTAAATGATCCTTCTAAACAAAGAGAGGTAAAGAAATTAATTAGGGATCAGAGCTGATTTGGTTTATTTAGTTGAGACAAAGGTTAGAGATAGGAATGGCCTATAGATAAAAGAGGCCTTATTTCCAAATTGGGGTTTCCTCAATAATTATGATAATCATGAATTAGGAAGAATTTGGGTTTGTTGGAACACTAATATTTTCCATGTCTTAATGGTGTTAAAGGCTGATCAAGTTATCCATTGGGAGGTGATTTTTCTTTCTAATTCAGCAAAATGGGAAGTGCCTTTTGTTTATGGTGCATTCTGTGGTTTTAAAAGGCAGGAGCTGTGGCAAGCCATTTCTGGAGGACTAGAGATAGACCTTGGGTGGTTTTGGGGGATTTCAATGTAGTTAAAGACTCAAGTGAGAGGTTTGGGGGATTGGGAAACCCTGGTTTTGAAGCTGAATTTTGCTAATTGGATGGGTGTTCAAGGACTATTTGATCATTCTTATATTGGTGTCCTGTTCTCTTGGAATAATAAGAGAGATGCTACTGCATTTTTGGCTAGGAAGTTGGACAAAGCCCTCAGTAATTCTGTTTAATTATCTGTTTTTGCTTAGACTCTGGTTGAGTTTTACCTCCTAGGATTTCAGGCCATGCTGCCATGTTTTTATCCCTTTTGCCTGTGCAGAATGCTGGTCCTGAACCTTTTAATTTCTTTAACTTCTTAACTGCCAATGATCATTTCCTTGAAATTGTAAGTCAAGTGAGGTCTTAGGTTGTTCAGGGAACTCCTATGTTTCTCCTCTACAAGAAATTAAAGCTCCTGATAGTTGAGTTGAAGGTCTCTAACCAGACCAAGGTTTGGAGGAATTTCTGTGAGACTTAAAGTTGCGAAGGCTCAGCTTGACTCAGTCCAGTTAAGTCTCCTGAATATAATCCTGGTTGTTCTGAACTCTGTAAATTGAACGAAGTGCAGGGGATGCTCTTCATTTGTACAAATCTGTTAGTAGTGCAGAGGAAGCTTTTCTCTGGCAGAAATCACGGGTCTCTTGGCTGAGGTTGGGTGAACCAAATAGTGGCTATTTTCATAGAATGGTGAAAGTGAAGGCAGCTAAAAAATAAACTAAAATGTCTTTATGATGCTTCTGGAGCAAGGGTGGATATTCGGCAGATTAAAGAGTTAGAAGTGAATTTTTATCAGAAGCTACTAGGGACTTCTAGTTCTTTAGTTCTATTTCTGACCTTGCTCAGATTATGCAGAAGACCCATCCTGAACAGCTGAGAATGGAGTTGCAACAGGAAGTTACAGATAGGGAGATTCAAGACACTTCGTTTTTCATGGATGGTGACAAAGCCCATGGTCCTGATGGATATACTGCCCACTTTTTCTAGAAAGCTTGGCATATAGTGAAGGGTGATGTCTTGGCTGATATTCATTCTTTCTTCTCCTCATCTAAGCTCCTAGGTGAAGTGAATGCTACCATTATCACTCTTGTACCTAAGGTACCTAACTATTCCACCATGTCTGTGTTTAGACTTATTTCTTGCTGCAACATTATTTACAAATGCATTACTAAGCTGCTGGCCAATTGTCTTAAAGCTTGCCTTGGTATTCTCACGAGCCCTACTCAAACAGCTTTCATTCCTGGTAGAAGTATAAAGTAAATCGCACAAGCATAATACTAGTACATCTTTTAAAAGTCTTCATGATTTTCTTTGATTTGATTTGATAAATCTTTTATGATATGGATTGAACTAATAAGATTTGTTTACATACAGGATGAAGTTTTCTGCTTTTGTAGATTCTCTGTGAGTGATGATATGAATCAGGTTCTATATATTGCTGTAGTGACAGGAGAAAATCAGACTAGAAGCCATCCTCCCAGTTTTTGAAAGAAGTGCTTACCTTTTACACCGTACCATTTCATGAGCTGACCATTGTGATTATTATTCTACATGGGTAAAGGTGGAAACATTGTAACATGGGATACAAAAACATGGAAGAGGATAGGATCAAAGACTGTAGTACGTGACACAATTTTGGCCTTCATTGTTTCACCAGATGGAAAGCTACTTGCCTGGTAAAAAACTTGATTGGCTAGTTCAAGTTCTCGTGGAGATGAATTTTCACCTTCCTCGTGATTTTATTTTTCAAGTTCTGCATCCTTGATAGATGTGATTGTGCTTTTTATCACCAACAATCCTCCCATCTAGAGTTATATACAGTATAGATATATCTCACTATGGTCAACACTGAGATAATACAACCTACTTTTTTTTAAAGACATCCTGCAATAGTTTTTGAGACCATTGGCTTAAGGAATATGGTTTATATGTCAGGCCCTCAATCTGTTTGCAGTCTTGAAATGACTAAAACTTGCATTTTTGGTCCAATCCTTTGTGGGAGGGACCTCCTCTATTTCTGAAAAAATAACTCTATTTTTTTTTGTTCTGTAACGATACTTATGGTGTGGTGTATGTTTAAACTCTTACAATGCATCTTCTCGAGCACTTAAAATTTCCTCCCTTTGATTGGTTGACATGCAGTGGGACAACTCAAGGTGATGTTTTTATTTTAAATTCAGCCAGTAATCAGGTGCAGACAGTTGTTGGGAAAGCACACCTTGGCTTTCTTACTGCACTTTCATTCTCGCATGACTCAAGGTTGTAACATACATATCTGCATTTTACTCCTTGATCACAATTATGCTGCAGTTCTTTCCTTCAATTAATTTGACAGTGAAGCATGTAAACTTTGAATACAGGGGTTTGGCATCTGTGTCCCTGGACTCAAGTGCAAGGGTGACACTAATCGAGGAAAATAAGAAAACTGGTGCACGCCTGACTTGATTATATGATCTGATTATTTAATGATGTATCCATTTCCCTCTGTTGAATTGGGGGTTTGTTTATTTGTTTGGTTTTTCATAATTTAGATCAATTAAATTAATACTATTTTTTTTTCCTTCTTGTTTTGATAAAAATTTGATAAATAGATTGACATGAATGCCTCATTTAATAAAAAGATTGTGTTAGGGTTGAGAAATCTTGACCCATTTAATAAATATGTCGGGTCAATGTCGACCCATATAGTTGAATATTCATGAGATAACACGACACAACTTTAACATGCCAATAAGAATTGCCACCCCTAATCAAGGAATCCTTAGCTAGAGATGACAATTTTGAAGATCTTTTAGAGCTTGTAGGGTAGTTTATTCAGAGTTCTTAAAATTCCTTTTGAAATAGGTGGATTAGATTTGTCACGTCATCAATAATTTAAAGATACCAAAACAATTCACTTATTTTACCGTGGAAGAATAAGATTCTAAAAACTTAATAATAGAGTTATCTTAACAACCTTAAGATTTGAATTGGCAATTTATACAAGAGAACAGTCTACAAACTTTATAATATGCATAAGACGGCTTTGGAATACACAGTATTTTTAATGGAAGTATTGTTTTGGCCCCTCTTCAAGCTCAATTGTAGTTGCGCCAATAGCATGAACTTTATTTTTAACATTTGTTTTTAATTCATGTTTGTTATATACATTGTTTGTTACATACTGAATAAAATTATACCGCATTGGCTCGCCAAGATTTTTTATTTTTCACCATATGGTATCACTGCCACTGTTAATCAACATCTTTTTTTCTTTGGACAAAGCCCATAAATTTTCTTCAAGCCTATATTTGTACAATAATATGCATTTCAAACTGGTGCTCGATTCTGTAACATGATGCATTTGAAGATTACCGTTGATGTTTTCAAAAACCATTAATCTTTTTTTTTTCTTCTTATTTATGACTCCAAGACAACAGGTTGCATCTTTATTTTTAAATCCTTCCTAGTTCTACATAAAGTCATAAACTAATCAAACAACGATTAACCTGGTTTTTTTTTTTTTTGGGGGGGGGGGGTGGGATTCAAATTTGCAACTTTATATATACAACAAGCAAAGACTTAACCCCAAAATTTTGGAGTTTACTATCGATCTTGACTGATTGGTTATGGTTGGTTATATGTATTTTTTTCTCAATTCTATACCTAAAACCAAACTCGATGTTGTTCCCTTAATCTACTAATGTAATGTGATTTTTGGTCTTTCTCTATTTTTTCCCGCTCTCTCAATTTGATCAACTCACTCATTCTTAGTGGGAACTTGGATAAACTCACTCTTTCTTACTGTGAGCTTTTTGATATTGTGCTTTTTGAAAGAGTGGTGCAGTTTGGAATTGGTTTTTTTTTTTAATCATTTTTTTGGGAATGTTTTTATGAAAAATTGAAAAAGGTGTCAAAAGAGTTAATTATTTTTTCGTTTTTTCATAAAAAATTATCTAAAATGATCTACTAATATATACCCTAAGGACACATGTTAATAAAACATTCTTATTATTATTATTTTAAAAAACAGTGTTTAGTAAAAAGTGAAAATTGTTCAAAAGTGCATTTTGAGAAAACTAGTTTGATTAGTACTTATCAAAATTACAGTTTGACGTGTAAATTACCAAATAATGACAATATATATATATATATATATATATATATATATATATATTTGATACTTATGGATTACCTTAATAATGATAATAATAATAATAATAATTTTTAAATCAATCATAATTATGTTATAATCTTCATTAAAAATCATAATTATAATCAAATTTTAAATTAATAATAATATAATATTATAATAAATTATTATTAAAATTAAAAAATAAATGTTATTTATTAGTATTATAAAAGTAATGCTAAAGAAGAAAAAAAGTCATAATAATTTTACAAAATTTCCAAACTAGTGCGTCAATTCAAACATGACCCACCACAATCTTTAATTTAATTTTTTTTTTCTAATAACTTTAATTTTGTGCTTACTATTTTTTTTTTTACTATAATTTATTGATTTTCATTTTTGTCCATGCCCTTGCTTTTTTTTTCTTCTCTCTCTCTCATCACCACCATTTGGCTGCCAAATCCTTCTATCTCAACGTTTTCTGCACTTGCTCAGTACCAATTTTGTTCCCTTTTTAGTGGCAAGGAGAGTGCTTGTTGAAATGTTTCATAGAGATTCATTTTTCCAAACTTCTTGTTGTTGTGGCCTTGTGTCCTGATTATTAGGGGCTTTGGGTTCTTGTTAGTGTGGTGCTGAAATCTGATTTTCATTTTTTTTTTTTTTTGGGAGGAGATTTGATTAGTTAGGATTTTGATATGGACAACACTTATAATGATATGAGGTGCTTACACCCAATGTAACAGGCGCCCTCAGCCCTCAAGTAAATGTTGTAGTTGGCTCAACAGTCGATAAGCTGACTTTATAAACATTTCTTGTTGTGCTTAAGATGCATATGGGTAGCTCTGTATTTAGGTGGAACCGTGGAAGGCCTTTTATAAAGATAGAAATTAATTTCTAGCATGGCATAAGGACATCCCAGCCTATGTACGAGTTGATATTGCTCTGTTCCTATTTCTTTTCCTTTTTTTTTTCTTTTTTCTTTTTTCTTTTTTTCATTTTCATTACACAGCACTAGTATTTATAGAGATAGAGAGTTGATGTGTACTATAGTTTCATATTGTGTCAAGCAATTTTTGGGCTCATTTTTATGATAATAGGTTCTAAAATTAATTTGCTCTAGGCCACCTTTTGGTATATCCTGTGTCATTACTCATTATGAAACCTGCTTATTGGAAGGCCAAAGTTTAAATTTTGACTGTGTATTTGAGTTTTTGTTCTTGCAAAGAAATAGTTCTTATACTATTAAAAAAAAAAAAAAAAAAAAAACGGGGGGCTAGTTATTTTTGTTCTATATGGCATTAAATTACAGAATTATGCTCACTATAATGCTTTAGTGTGAACTACTTGATATTGTTTTTCGATGTTATGAATCAATATAAAATAATTAAAATGGCTGTTGTGGCCCTTGTGGGGTACACAACATTTTTATTCCATTTTAAATGCTAATGTGATGTTTTAAATGTTTGTAGAGGGAAGATGTTATGCTACCATCGATAATCTATTCAAGAACCAAGAATGGGAAGTTCACAAGACAAGCAGAAATTATTATTACGTGATAGTTGAAACTGTGTACCTAAAATTATCGTGTGACTTATCTACTACATTTATTCACTTTGTAATCATTTTGACATGGAGCCAATTGAAAGTTATGTACTACTTTTACGTGCTTAAACTCGAAAGGATAGTTTAAATAGTCTTTTAATGTATTAGGACCTAATTCTAATTCAATTTATTGAAAACATTTGGTGGAACTTTTTTTAAAATTATTTTTAAATTTATAAATGAAACTATGATTTAGTTTTTCCATTATTTTAACAAGACTCCTGATAGGCATATCCAAAGTGTGTGTTTTTTATTTTATTTTATTTTTTTAAATTACATTTAAATTTGAAAACAAAAAAAGTGTTTCATCGTTGGCAGAGTGTTTATTTTCACAGGTAGAATTAAGGCTAATTATAACATTCATGATAGATTGCTCATGAGAAAATTGATGATGCTTTAGTGTTTAAAAGATTTATTGACCACTCAAAATAGTTTTCCAATGACTTGTAAAATAAATTTGCATAATAGAGGCAAAAAAGAAAAAAGAAAGAAGTTTTTCTTCAAATAGATTGTAAGATCATTTTAAATAACTTGTTAATAATCCAAAAATGATTTATTTATGAATGTGATTTATTTAAGTGCCATTTAGTCAAAATAATATCAAATACAAAAGAACCAAAAGGATATACATAGACCAAAGACAATACAACGTCTACATCAAACCCTAAACAACTTTTAACTCCCCCCCCCCCCCCTCCTCTTTTCCAAAACACTTCTAGCTGCAACCTATGAGAGGAGAATTTCTGGAATTAATATGCCTGCTTTATTATTCAAATCTCAAGTTGATTATCAACTGAATAGAGGAATTAGGAATTTATTGGTTGAATTCTAACTCTAATCGAACTACTAACAGCTCCCTTGGATAGAGGAACCACTCCACCCATTACTCATACTTTTATCCATGTTGCTAGTCATTTGCATCTTCTATTTCTGTTGCAAGATATTCACACCATCCATGAAAAATTGATGATGTTAATCCTCATCGTCATTCTTAGCTTGCTAAAGCCTCACACATCCATGCTGAAGCCTCACACGTCAAGTTGAACTATAAAAATTACACAAAGTGCTATCAAAATCACAAAACAAACTGAAATGACAAAAGAAAAGTGAAACAATGTAAAATTATTTGACATGATATAGGACAAGAAATTTCATTAACTTATTTTAGCACCACATTAACATGAATCCAAAACCACAACAAGTTTAGACAAACCTAAACTCTATGAAGCCTTTCAACAACCATTTTCTTTGCCATTGAAAAAATTGTGGGACATTTAGTAATAATTTGAATACAAGAAAAATACTTCGCAATGTGCTTCTTCCAATTTGATTGTAAACGAGAGAATTCTAAAAAAAATTAATAAAGAAATATTATTTTAATGAGTTGTAGTGTAAAATAGATAATTTGATGTGGGGTGTTTTGAAAAGTGTTCGTGTAAAATAGAAAAAGTAGGTTTTTATGCTAAAATAGACAGGAAATTTTAGACGAACCAATGCCAATGCTCTTAGCTTCTTTTAAAGTGTACATACAAACCATATAATACTTGGTGTTGATAACTTATCACTATTAGTAGCAAATATGTGAAAGTATGAAGTAAATTTGATCATCTCAATCTATCTTCTCCATGGCCTGATCATGTTGAATTGTCTCCTCCACAGCCTCCAAGACATGGTCAGGTACTGGAGGCCATGGAGGAGACAGTTCGACAAGATCAGGTCCTTGAGGCCATGGAGGAGACAGTTCAACATGATTAGGTCCTGAAGGCCGTGGAGGAGACAGTTCAGCACGACTATGTGCTGGAGGACACAGTTCGACATGATCAAGTCCTTAAGGTCGTGGAGGAGATAGTCCACGGCCTCAAGGGCCTGATCAAGTCAAATTGTCTCCTTTAGGACCTAATTGTGCCGAACTGTCTCCTCCACGGCCTCTAGGTCCTGATCATGTCGAATCTTCTCCTCTACAACATGATCATGTTGTATGGTCTCCTCCATGGCCTCCAAGAACTAATCATGTCAAACTGTCTCCTACATGACCTGATCGTGTCGAATTGTCTCCTCCATGAGCTGCACATTAGCTAAACCCATTACCAGGATATTCGACATAATTAGACAGGATGTTCACATTAGCTAAACCCATTAGTTTGTGTGCATGTAAATAAAAGAAAACTATGAATATATAGTATTGGTTATCTATTGTGGTTGCATTAATGAATGTTTGATCTACATCCAAATCCAAAGTTCCAAATCATATATCATCGTAAAACAAAGCTGATAAAAACATGCATGTAAAAAATTATGTGCTTGTGTGTGATAGGAAGAAAAAGATTAATTTTACAATGAGACATAATGTGAAAACTAAAATACCAAATTGAACACCCAAATCAAACACCAAAATCAAATCTATATAAATCCCAAATTAATAAAACCCTAATTGGAAAAAAAAAAAAAAAAAAACTCTAGAGGAAAGAAAAATTGAATTTACCTCAAACCAAACAGTACCTTGGTAGCCAAATCAAAAAAGAAAAAGAACTGAAACTCTAAAAAATGCGAGCATAAAAGATACAACATGATTATATATGAATATGAAAAAATGGGAGGGAAAGGTTAGGACCTTGAGGTTGATGGAAACCCATTTGACAGGATTCTTTTCATTATGGTTTGCAACCTTCCATCCTTCATGATAGGCCACAAACTGAATGACCCCTTGTGATTAAACCAATTAATTAATTAGCCAAGTTATTAATTAATCAATTTAACATGCAAATATGTGGAAGCACAAACAAATCACCAAATAACTAAATATGCAGCAGAATTGACACGGTGATTTGTTTATGAATGGGGAAAACCCTTACGACAAAAACCCTATCGGGTGATTTTTAGGTCTCCACTCCCGAAACTCCATTATTTTCAAATCAAGCGGTTACAATTAAAGGAATCCCAAGTACCTTACCAACCTACAGTTGAACCTTTACCCCAATACCTAATTGGACTTGATCTGTAGTGATAGTTCCTTCTTTTGATGCACGGCTCCCAAGTACGTGACTAACTAATGCGCGGATCCCAGTACGCGGCTTACTCCTTTGCACGAATCCAAGTACGTGACTAACTCCACAGCAACCCTTTGATTGTTGTAGTTGATTTGCAGCAGCTTCACATAGAAACACCAATAAGATCTTCAATGTTGGTACGAGAGACTTTGCTTGGTTACAGAACCCAAAGGCGTACAAGAAACGTAGCAAGAACTCTTTCTTCTGTAGGAGGAGGCTAGGGTTTCAAAAAGAAAACCTTATGAAGCTCTCTAGGGTTAGGTTTTTTCTTTTTCCACCTCCTTTAAATAGGAGCTTTAATGGGCTCTCCTATTCCAAATAGGTTTACACAAACCTTAGGCTTTCTTAGTCCAATAAGAATTATACAAACCCATAAACAAATAGCTTTTTAGAATAAAAACGTTGTGGCTATAATCTGAAAACCCGTAAGCTCGATCGATCGAGACATCTATCGAGTTTTAATGAATCTTGACAGATCGAGCTTCTATCGAGGAGGTATCGAGACCTGCAGATTGCACTTTTCTTGAGCAGTTCTTGAGTAATCTTCATGTCTTCAATTTAACCACTTGTATTGATCTTTTTGAAACTACTTAGATTTACCAAAATACAAGTAAAATGCGTTTTGTCAAAGGATATACCAATTACATAAAAATATGTCTCCAACAATCTCCCCCTTTGGCAATCCGTGACAAAACCACAAGAGCACATTGAATGTCCTAGAATACATTCTACTCAAGATTACAGAATAAATAAGCCTAGTCTAAAAGATTTGAACCTTGGAAGTTCTTGCAAGAAGAAGATTTGAACCTTGGAAGTTCTTGCAAGAAGAAGATTCGGAATCAAGGTACCATGTGGAAAATAATGGCAAGTTAAATAAACAAGAAACATGTATATAAAGAGAGAAAAGAAACAACACATGTGAGATAAAGAGTGAAACACATACATCATCATCAAATATAGAAACAACACATGATGTATGTAAATGGTTAAAAAACCAAAAGATACACAACACAAAATATATGTCAATATCAATGTGTATCAAACTAACTCTCCCCCTTAGTTAGTTACATCAAAAACATTCTTCCCTTTAATATGAAGTTCTCCCCCTAAGTCTATTACTCTCCCTGAAGAATGACATTCAATTCTCAAATTTATTCCCCTTTTTGACACGATTGTCAAAGGGCATAAAAAGCCAAAAGACATGACGGAGACAGACAGAAAACAGACAAAGAGGAAAACAAGGAGAACAAGGAACCATAGACCTACAAGAGAAAGAATAACAAGATGCTATGGACAAAAAAAATGCAAAACAAAAAAAATGAAATGCATGTAAGGGAATCTCGATTGATCGAGAGGTGTCGAGACAGGTGTCAAGAAAGAAGGCAAAGACACAAAAACAGAATCTCGATCGATCGACCAAGTGTCGAGAAGTTATCGAGAGGTCAGAAACTTTCTCGATCGATCCACCAGGTGTCGAGGAGGTGTCGGGATTGCGATAAGAAAAAGCTTGAGAAGCTTGACAGATAGCAAGGTATCGAGGAGGTGTCGAGGAGGTGTCCAGCCAGCTTTTAAAGACAGTTTTTCGAGAAGAGAAAAACACAGACATGAATGAAATCCAACATGAACCTCAATCGATAATCCAATCAACATATTAAGCTCTCAAAAACATCTCTCATCAAACATTTTAAGCACATGGATCCTCAGAAACACACACACACACACACACAAAAAATAAGTCTAACCAATTTTATTTTTCAAAAACAAGTCAAGACAGTTTAGTGAGCATATATTAGCACATGTAAACACTTGTGATGACCAAATCAAATTGTACCTGCACATGTATCAATAGTAGCAAAGAATATTACGTGTTGTGCATGAAAAACATCGCAAGATTGCATATGTGTATGCAAGTTATGATGATCTGAGATATGAGAAAATAACTTTAACTCACACACAATCATAACTGTTTGATGGGGGACTATCACCTTCGAGGTACATCCTATAACTCCCACATCTCCTAGAAAACACGCTTGCAATCATATTTAAAGCATTTTAATCTTTTTGCTTTTTATTTTCTTTGCATATTTTCTTTTAAACATATCATGCATGGGCATAAAAAGAGAGAAAAGAAATACCCAACATGTTAAGCATAAACATTGCACTTTTGCTATGTCGAAGCATACGGATGTCTTTGACACTGCACTTTTGCTATGCCGAAGCATATAGGTGTCTATGACACTGCACTTTTGCTATGCCAAAGCATACAGGTGTCATAATATGATTGGCGGGCAACAGTGGTGAGATGGTTATTTATGCCTTTCTTTTAGAATTTTCTAGTCCTATCTGTCAAAAAGAGTGATATGAGTGTTAAGTTTTAAGAGATAACTTAATCGTACTTGTGGGGGGCAGAAAACCCAAGAGCACTGTTCGTCCGAAGAGATGACAACATTTGATCCGGGGCCCACGTAAAGGGAGCATGTAAGGAGAAGAATGCGGGCTATGTCCGAGGGGATATATATTTGTCCGAGGAGTCTATCGTCTTCGGACCCGAAGGATCTTTGCCCCTCAGATATAGGGGAAGCTCAAGTGATCTTTCTGGCAAGAGTAAGGAGGAAAGTGAATCTCGGACACGCCTGAGGGTAACAGGAACAAAGAAATATCTAAAAGACATGCCTCAACCACCGCATTAAATGTACTGCACCTACCCCTCTGGCCGCATTTATGTGGAGAAGACCCCTGAACAGTGCTTTCTCAGCTACCACCACTCACATAAGGCTAAGAGTGGGGTGATGGGACATGCACTCAAGTGGACGCCTGGATGATGAACAAGTGGACGGAGAAGATGTAGAAAGGCAGTACTATATAAGGGAAGGAAGCCTCTGATAGTATGGGGGGGGGGAGAAAAAAGGAAGATATTTGATTATTGTAGCTCCAAGAATTGTAATATTGAATTATCAATGAAAGGTACCTCTTCGGACATGGCATTTCTATCGGTCCGAGGACATATTAATCCAAATTCTCTCATTGGTGTGGCCGTTTAATACTGTTACTCTCATTATTAGCTTAGCTCTTTCACCCACTCTCTACAAAATTTATTGTTTTGGGCTCAGTGGGTGCTGAATCCATACTTTGGGCTTGGGCCGCCAAAACTGACCCTACAATTGGAGCCGTCTGTGGGGAGAGCTTGTGCCAGAGTGAAAGCAACAGTTGATGATGGCAGGACAAGGTGAACAACAAGCAGAATCTAGGGCATCCCAACAAGTGGACCCTTTCGTGAACTTAGAGAGGAGACAAAATCGTGAGGGCAGCGTACACACTGTGCGCCTTAGCCAGAGCCAGTCACAGGGAGAAAGTCACATGTCCCATGCAGAGAAGAATCGTGACTTACAGCTAGAAGTGGAAAAGCTGAAAAGACAATTGCGCCATGCAAAAAGGAAGCGGGCTTCCTCATGTTCTGAGGAGGATCTTGATGACGAGCCAGACGTCTCTTACCAGCATAAATCTAGGACACCAGCCAGTGAGTCCTACACCTATGAAGAGGAGCCCCATCGCCAGAGACAACGAAGAAGCCCATCACGTGAGGACGTGGAGAATGATGCCATGAACAGGGCTCTGAATCAGATATCTAGGTCACCCTTCACGCGCAGGATTGAGGATGCCAAACTTCCTCGGCGCTTCAACCAACCAACGTTTACCATCTACAATGGTAAAACTGACCCTGTGGAGCACGTGAGTCATTTTAACCAGAGGATGGCGGTCTACTCCAGAGACGAAGCTCTGATGTGCAAGGTTTTCCCCTCCAGTCTTGGGCCTACTGCCATGAGGTGGTTTGACGGTTTGAGGGCAGGGTCCATCAACTCCTTCAAAGAACTCACACAGGCATTCGGCTCCCGTTTTGTTACATGCCGAAGAGTGTCCAGGCCTTTCTCTTCACTGTTATCCTTGTCCATGCAGGAAGGCGAATCCTTGAAGGCGTATTCAGACAGATACTGGGAGATGTTCAACGATATGGAGGGCAACAACGATGCAATGGCCCTCAGCACTTTCAAGCTCGGCCTCCCTATTGACCACGGTTTAAGGACATCCTTATCCGGCAAACCGGTCACCAACGTGCGTCAATTGATGGACCGCATAGAAAAGTATAAGAGAGTTGAAGAAGACCAGCGGCAGGGCCAGGGAAAGGACAAGGTTATCCCTCAGGAGAGGAGGGATTTCAGGTCGGACCGTTATAACCATAGTAAACCGCGGAGGGACTTTGTTGGGCAATCAAGATCGATGAATCCTCCAGCGGTCAACGCCGTGTTCAAAGAACCAGTGCATCAGGTCTTGGAAAAGATCAAGAACGAATCATTCTTCAGATGGCCGAACAAGATGGTAGGAAACCCCGAGAGGCGTAACCATAATCTCTACTGCCAATACCATCAAGATCATGGGCACACCACGGAGGACTGTAGGAGCTTGTGGGATCACTTGGACCAACTGGTTCGCGATGGTAGACTGAAGCACCTCTTGCACCCCTCCAGCGGCCGAGGGGGCCAGATAGGCTCAGGGCCACGAAGAGATGACCCCTCGAAACCGCCGCTTGGGACTATAAACGTTGTCTTCGCTGCGCCGGGGAGGACAGGATCCTGGCCATTGAAAGTTATGTCGGTAGGCCGACCATCAGCAGGGGAGTCAAACCGAGGTCTGAAGAGAGTTAAGTCTGCGGCCCCGCTGCAGATAGGATTCTCGGACGAAGACATGGTGGGCACCATTCAACCCCACGACGATGCATTAGTCATCACCCTCAGAATAGCTGGGTATGATGTGAAGAGGGTGATGGTGGACCAAGGCAGTGCCGTGGAGATAATGTACCCAGACCTCTACAAGGGGCTAGGCCTGAAACCCCAGGACCTGACGCCATACAATTCCCCTCTCATAAGCTTTGAAGGAAGGCCTGTCATCCCGAAAGGCCGGATACGTTTGCCCGTACAGGCTAGCTCCGAGGTGGTGGAGCTGGATTTTATAGTTGTGGATGTATATTCGCCCTACATGGCACTTGTAGGCAGACCTTGGATTCATGCGCTTGGGGCTGTCCCCTCTACATTGCATCAGAAGGTCAAATACCCATCCGAAGGGCAGATCCATGAGATCCGAGGGGATCAGCCCGCTGCCCGACAGTGCCTGATCGCCGCCATTCAACATGAGACCCAATCTGAGATTTCGGCCATGTCCGAAGGGAGTTTATAGCAGCTACAGTCTCGGGAACAGCCCGTCGGAGATTCAGATGAAAGCAATCGATGTGAGGATCTGACGAAAGTGGTTATCGGAGATGATCGCGATAGGTTCTTCCAAGTTGGGTCTCAGCTGCCTCCTCAAGAGAGGGAAGAGCTAATAGAGTTCCTCAAGCGAAATCTTGATGTGTTCGCCTGGAGCGCTTATGAAGCCCCAGGGGTGGATCCGGAGTTTATATGTCACCATTTGAAGGTGAATCCCCTGGTCACCCCCAAGAAACAGCCTATTCGGCGCCCGTCCAAGGAGCATGCTGATGCAGTAAGAGACGAAGTAGCGAAACTCAAAATGGCCGGGGCTATTAAAGAAGTTTTTTATCCCGAATGGCTAGCAAATACCGTGGTGGTGAAGAAGAAGAGTGGGAAGTGGCGAGTATGCGTAGACTTCACGGATCTGAATAGGGCATGCCCCAAAGATCCGTTCCCAATGCCAAAAATAGATCAGCTGGTCGATGCCACTGTTGGCCACCCTCGGATGAGCTTCCTAGACGCCTTCCAAGGCTATCACCAGATACCGTTAGCCCCGGACGACCAGAAGAAGACTGCATTTGTCACCCCTGTTGGCAACTACCACTATAAAGTAATGCCGTTCGGCTTGAAGAACGCGGGAGCTACCTACCAGAGGATGATGACGAGGATGTTCGAGCCACAACTGGGCAAGAATATCGAGGTTTACATAGATGACATGGTAGTGAAGAGCAAAGTTATAGCCGAGCACGTGAAGGACCTTGAAACTACCTTTGGGATTCTACGAAAGTACAAGCTACGATTGAACGCTTCTAAGTGCTCGTTTGGGGTAGGGTCCGGAAAATTTTTGGGATACATGGTCACGCACAGAGGAATCGAAGTCAACCCCGATCAGATAAAGGCCATCAACGATCTGCGAGCTCCTCGGAACCCCAAAGAGGTTCAGAAGCTAACCGGAATGACCGCTGCCCTCAATCGTTTCATCTCTAGATCGGCAGACAGGTGTCGTCCTTTCTTTTCTCTGCTCCACAGGTGGAAGGGGTTCGAATGGACGGAAGAGTGCGCCTTGGCATTTCAGCAGCTCAAGGATTATCTGGCTCGGCCACCTATCATGTCCAGTCCTGAGCCTGATGAGGTACTGTTCGCCTACATAGCTGTAGCTCCCTATGCAGTGAGCCTGGTGTTGATACGATCAGATTCTGGTGTGCAAAGGCCTGTTTATTACGTAAGCAAGTCGCTGCATGAGGCCGAGATACGCTACTTGCCTCTGGAGAAGGCTATCCTAGCGGTAGTGCTGGGCACACGGAAGCTACCGCACTACTTCCAAGCCCACACGGTCATCGTTCTCACACAACTCCCACTCAAAGCTATACTCCGGAGTGCCGACTACACCGGTCGGATTGCCAAGTGGGGTACGATCTTAGGGGCTTTCGATATAAGATATATGCCCCGCACATCGGTCAAGGGACAGGTCCTTGCAGATTTGGTGGCCGAGTTCACGGAGCCCCAGTTAGAAGAAGTAAAGCCCACGCCAGGCATGGATGAAAAATCAGTTGGCCTGATCTCCCAACAGAATCCCTCCCATTGGGAAGTGTACGTTGACGGCGCGGCAAACCAAAAAGGATCTGGAGTTGGGCTGGTGCTGATATCCCCCGAGAAAATCACCATCGAGAAGTCATTAAGGCTGGACTTCTCGGCAACGAATAATGAGGCGGAGTATGAGGCCCTACTGATGGGGATGACCATGGTCCGTAAAATGGGGGGGAAGTCCGTGGAGTTGTTTTCGGACTCAAGATTGGTAGTAGGACAAGTACAAGGCGAGTTCGAGGCAAAGGACGAAAGAATGCAGGGGTACCTGGGTCGTGTTAAACAGCTGCAATCAGGGTTCGACTTTTTCAGTTTGCTGCACATCCCTAGGAGTGGCAACTCACATGCTGATTCCCTGGCGACGCTTGCCACCTCTTCGGCACAAGACCTTCCGAGGGTCATCCTCGTCGAGGACTTGCACAGGCCTACGGAGGCGCAGTCAGGGGCAGTTCAGGTTCACCAGGTTAGAGCCGGGCCGTGCTGGATGGACCCTCTAGTCAGATTTCTCGAAGAAGATGTATTACCTGAAGACAGGGGAGAAGCTGATAAAATTCGAAGGAAGGCGACTAAGTTCTGGTTATCTGAGGACCAGAAACTGTACAGACGCTCCTACTCGGGGCCGTACTTGTTATGCGTGCATCCTGAAGCGTCTGAGTCATTATTAGAAGAGCTGCACGAAGGAATTTGTGGGAGCCACACCGGAGGTAGATCCCTGGCTCATCGAGCCCTCACCCAAGGTTATTGGTGGCCATACATGCAAAAGGAAGCCCACGATTATGTCAAAAAGTGTGATCAGTGCCAGCGCTTCGCCCCAAACATCCACCAACCAGGAGGAATTCTTAATCCGCTATCTAGCCCCTGGCCATTCGCCCAGTGGGGCTTGGATATTGTCGGACCTTTTCCCAAAGCTGCAGGAAACAAGAAGTACCTACTGGTCGGCACAGACTACTTCACCAAGTGGGTCGAAGCCGAACCACTCGCCAATATCAGAGACGTGGACGTGCAGAAGTTCGTATGGAAGAACATTGTCACTCGGTTTGGAGTCCCTCATACTCTCATCTCGGACAATGGCTTACAGTTTGATAGCAGGGCATTTAGGAATTATTACAGTGAGCTGGGGATTGTGAACAGATACTCTACTCCTGCCTACCCTCAAGGTAACGGACAGGCAGAAGCTGTCAACAAGGTCATACTGAACGGCTTGAAGAAGAGGCTGGATGATGCAAAGGGCAGGTGGGTAGAAGAGTTGCCACATGTGCTGTGGACGTACAGGACTACGCCTCGTAGGTCTACGGGCGAGACCCCCTTCTCTATGACCTACGGGGCTGAGGCTGTCATTCCTCTGGAAGTCGGGTTTCCAACGTTGAAAAGTAGCTCATTCAATCCAGCCGACAACAATGAGCAGCTACAGAAGAGTTTGGACCTGATTGACGAAAGGAGGGAGAACGCAATGGTTCGGTTGGCGCATTACCAACAGAAACTCAGGCAAGGCTATGATGCTAATGTAAAGAGGAGGCCTCTAGAGCCTGGTGATCTGGTGCTAAGGAAAGTGGTGGGTACCGCAAAAAATCCAGCTTGGGGAAAACTGGGACCCAATTGGGAAGGACCATATCGCATCACTTCAGGAGCAGGCATTGGGGCATATTTCTTGGAGGACTTGGATGGCCATGTAATACCACGTCCGTGGAATGTAAATAACCTCAAGAGGTACTTTTACTAATCAAGCCCACTTTTCAACCAATGTGCCAATTCACCGCATAAAGTGTTCTTTTAAGTGTTTAAACTTAAATCCTATCATGCCTGTAGTCCTCGGACCAGATGATTTGGGTTAGTTAACACTCCATTACAGTTCTTTTAAGTGTTTAAACTTAAATCCTATCATGCCTGTAGTCCTCGGACCAGATGATTTGGGTTAGTTAACACTCCATTGCAGTTCTTTTAAGTGTTTAAACTTAAATCCTATCATGCCTGTAGTCCTCGGACCAGATGATTTGGGTTAGTTAACACTCCATTGCGGTTCTTTTAAGTGTTTAAACTTAAATCCTATCATGCCTGTAGTCCTCGGACCAGATGATTTGGGTTAGTTAACACTCCATTACAGTTCTTTTAAGTGTTTAAACTTAAATCCTATCATGCCTGTAGTCCTCGGACCAGATGATTTGGGTTAGTTAACACTCCATTGCGGTTCTTTTAAGTGTTTAAACTTAAATCCTATCATGCCTGTAGTCCTCGGACCAGATGATTTGGGTTAGTTAACACTCCATTACAGTTCTTTTAAGTGTTTAAACTTAAATCCTATCATGCCTGTAGTCCTCGGACCAGATGATTTGGGTTAGTTAACACTCCATTACAGTTCTTTTAAGTGTTTAAACTTAAATCCTATCATACCTGTAGTCCTCGGACCAGATGATTTGGGTTAGTTAACACTCCATTACAGTTCTTTTAAGTGTTTAAACTTAAATCCTATCATGCCTGTAGTCCTCGGACCAGATGATTTGGGTTAGTTAACACTCCATTACAGTTCTTTTAAGTGTTTAAACTTAAATCCTATCATGCCTGTAGTCCTCGGACCAGATGATTTGGGTTAGTTAACACTCCATTACAGTTCTTTTAAGTGTTTAAACTTAAATCCTATCATGCCTGTAGTCCTCGGACCAGATGATTTGGGTTAGTTAACACTCCATTACGGTTCTTTTAAGTGTTTAAACTTAAATCCTATCATGCCTGTAGTCCTCGGACCAGATGATTTGGGTTAGTTAACACTCCATTACGGTTCTCTTAAGTGCTCAAACTTAAATCCTATCATGCCTGTAGTCCTCGGACCAGATGATTTGGGTTAGTTAACACTTCTTTTCAGTTCTTGAGTGTTCAAGCTTAAGCCCAACCATGCCTGCAGTCCTTAGAACAGGTGCTGTGAATTAGTTAACATTCGTTTGCGTTCAAAAATAGTTTTCGCTCATGACTGTTTTCCTTAGTTATCCCACTCGCGGCAACTATTACTTATTAATAACATTTACCCGGGCTGCCCATTTCAACATCAATTTCACCTACTCGCGGCATCAATGCGATGCGTCAAATCAAGTCTGTTCATATCATTTTGTTCTTAGTATAATGTGCAACTATGAGTAGCAGTAATAAATAATGGGACGAGTACTAAAAGCGTTAGAAGCATAAGGGGAAGCCATTCCATAAATAGGATAAGAGTTTACAATTCCTTGGATAAAAAAAAAAAAAAAAAAAAAAAAAAAACCTATGAATCTATTCTTTTACTGGAGGGGGCACCGAACCAGCAACTTGGTCAATCGGAGCAGGTGCTTCAGGCGCTTGATCTTTAAGCCCAGCAGGATTCTTCCCCTTGTCTGACTCTTTGCCTTTGCCTTTGGCTGGCTCGGCTGGTTTACCCTTGACACCCAGCTGACCAGCCCCCTCAGGTGCCTCAAGAGTGGATGAGGGAGCTTCACTAACTATCTTTGGCTCCGAAACCTCTGGATGCTGAGCGGGGGGATCCTCTTCCGGAAGTTCTCGGATATCAGGGTCGTAGTATACGCTCTCGGGCAGCCTCAGAACAGAATCAGCCGGTACTCCGGCGGCGTCCAACGCTTTGCTCCATGTTATGCCGCAGTAATCTCGGCTAACCGTGGCGAATTGCTCCAGGAGCTGGGACGAGGTCTGCTCCACTCCCAACTGGTAGGCCGCTTTTCTCTCGGCCTCAACCGCCTCCTTGGCCAGCTTGGCGTCATTCTCGGCTACCTGGGCACTCGCCTTCGCCCTCGTCAGTTCGGCGCGGAGACCCTTTACCACCTCCCGCTCGGTCGCCAGATTGATTTCGACCATGTTTAACTGCTTGCGCTGCTCCTCGGCCTGTTTCTCGGCATTCTTAATCCCAGCCTCAAGACTCCTTTTTTGGCTGGTCATCTCTTTAAGGTCTTCGGACAGGCGGGCGTAATCCTCCCTCAGCTTGCCCAGCGCTTTCTCCGCCTCGTCGCGGGAATATAATGCCGATTGGGCCTCGAGGTGGTTGTTCTTATTCCATTCCTCAGCCACATAGATCTGCTGGGTGAGCTGCACAACGGAAATTCCTAATGTCAAGTGCAGTAAAGAGAGGCAAGTTTGAGTTCGGCTAAACGAGCTGAGGTCACTTACCATGGCTACATCCCTCTTAAGGGACTGAAAGAGCTCCTGCTGATTGAAGCGCCTGAAGGACTCCATGTCGTGGGGGAGGAGGAGCGGTTGCTGCAGAGCCTCGGTAACATAGCCTGCCCTTCCTCCGTCGTAATTCCTGAGGGAGGTATCCCACAGGATCGGAGCGCCCTCCAACTCCAGTTTTGGAGACCAAATTCGGGGTCCCCCTCGTCGGACGTCTGCCAGTAAAGCCTCCTCACGGCTTTCGGTGGATGAGGCCCTACGAGTCCGGAGGTCTTTCACCACTTTCTGTTGCTTAGGCCCCTTGGGTGGCGGCACTTGCTTTTCCTCAGCATCAGTGAGGGGCCGTTTCTTCCTTAGATCAGGAATGGGTTTCAGGCTGGGGTCAGGAACATGTGATGGCGCGGGGGGCAAGTTCACCACCGTTTTGGATGTCCCAACACCTTTCTGCTCAGCCTTTTTACCCCGGGTCTTCATCATACTCTTCAAATCCATGCCGCCGTCTGAAGAGTCTTCGGAGTGAGCAGCTAGCTGATCAAGATGAATGCCTGACTGCCTGTCGTGATCCCCCTCGGTGTCTGAGACCTCTATCACTCGGTCCGCTTCTGAAGCCCCTCCGAACTGGAACTCGTCTATCTGCTCTTCTAACGATGAGGTGGAAGAGCCAACCCTTTCAACCCCAACCGCTTGTCCGAGGGGAACCTGTTGTAGTGGTTGGACGAGAGGAGGAACGGCCTGAGGAAGTGGATGAGGCACGGGCTCAAGATCGAATGGCGCCAAAAAACCTTTTCGGCCGACGTCAATTCGTGCAAGGCGGTAGTCTCCTTGAACAATCGCGTTGCCGATTGGTTGAAAACCCTTCGGTTGTGCTGTGTATCCCAGAATGAGAGGAGCCGATCGGAGCTGTCCGTCCTCACTCACGAATATCTCCGATCTCAATAGAAAATTAAGGGCGGCGGTATTCGTAAGACTGAGCCGAGGAGCAACGAGATTTTTATCTGTCACATTGCAGCAAAATCGTATTAGTGTCCCACAAATGGCGGCATAAGATGACCCAAAAACCACTAAAAGACAAGGTCCCTAAACCTATGGTTAGTGTGCCTAAATCTAGCATGCCCCACCTGGCTCTCCAAGCTTGGTTGGGCAATGATGGCCGTCATGCCATGCGCCCGAGACGATTACATAGTCGTCCTTCATCCCTTTGTTGGACTTTGGAAGGCAGGAAATGAGTCTGACAACGTCCGACCGGGATTTTAAGTAATATCCCGCATCTTGCTGACTGTGGCATTCGTACATATGAACCACGTCGCGCCAGGTGAGCCCCAACCCCAAGTGAAGGTTGAGGTCCTCAATCGCTCCTAAAATCCTAAACATGTTGGGCGCGCATTGCCAAGGAGTAAGCCTATGGTTCCGAAGGTAGTTAGTGGTGATGGGACCCATGGGGATTGTCATTCCCCCTTCTTTGAACGCGATAAGAGGGATAACCACTTCTCCCGTCTTTCGATCTGTTAGTATCTTTTCCGGGGGGCAATATCTCAACCCCACGTTTGGGGGTATGCGATACGCAGCCCTGAACGCCTCCATCTGCTCAGGGCTATCCACCAAGTATTGGAGTTTCCCCATGCTAAGAGACTAAAACGTCTGGCCGAAGAGAAAACTAGGGGATTCGGTGGACGACGACTTACGAGGATTAAGCCGGAGAGGGGATTGCAAGCTTCTGGGGGGTTCGTGAAGACCCTGGAGGGAATTGAAACCGGAGACTGGGAAGATTGAACGGAGTCGCGCGTTTGTTCTTGCTGGAGCGTCTGAAGATTTGCAAAGTGAAGAGGAATAACTGCTCCTGAGGTTTTATACGGAGTCAAACGAAGGGTCAGGGGCACTCCCGCCCAAATCCTGAAGAAAAACCACGGCCGTTGGATCAATTAAACGCTGGTAGATACAGAGGACAAAGCGCCACCTGGCGCAATTAATGCAACGCCTTGGAAATGTGGAAACGGCAGCGGCATTAATGAAGCGTCAATTATCATGCCCGCGCACGTGCCAGTTTAAATTTGCCTGATTCACGGGCTTTAACTCTACAGAAAGTCAAAATCCCGTTTTTTCTCTTCGGATACGAGCGAAAAACCACCATTTTGAGGGGCTATTGTGGGGGGCAGAAAACCCAAGAGCACTGTTCGTCCGAAGAGATGACAACATTTGATCCGGGGCCCACGTAAAGGGAGCATGTAAGGAGAAGAATGCGGGCTATGTCCGAGGGGATATATATTTGTCCGAGGAGTCTATCGTCTTCGGACCCGAAGGATCTTTGCCCCTCAGATATAGGGGAAGCTCAAGTGATCTTTCTGGCAAGAGTAAGGAGGAAAGTGAATCTCGGACACGCCTGAGGGTAACAGGAACAAAGAAATATCTAAAAGACATGCCTCAACCACCGCATTAAATGTACTGCACCTACCCCTCTGGCCGCATTTATGTGGAGAAGACCCCTGAACAGTGCTTTCTCAGCTACCACCACTCACATAAGGCTAAGAGTGGGGTGATGGGACATGCACTCAAGTGGACGCCTGGATGATGAACAAGTGGACGGAGAAGATGTAGAAAGGCAGTACTATATAAGGGAAGGAAGCCTCTGATAGTATGGGGGGGAGAAAAAAGGAAGATATTTGATTATTGTAGCTCCAAGAATTGTAATATTGAATTATCAATGAAAGGTACCTCTTCGGACATGGCATTTCTATCGGTCCGAGGACATATTAATCCAAATTCTCTCATTGGTGTGGCCGTTTAATACTGTTACTCTCATTATTAGCCTAGCTCTTTCACCCACTCTCTACAAAATTTATTGTTTTGGGCTCAGTGGGTGCTGAATCCATACTTTGGGCTTGGGCCGCCAAAACTGACCCTACAGTACTCATCACAAACAAGAGTCACAAAGCTCACTTGCTTAGTTGTGCATGGAGATACTCATCTAAGCTACAAAAGATATAAAGTTTAAAAAACTTTGTTTCAATGGCCATTCAAGGTACACAAGTACCAAAGTACACAAAACACACACTGTTTTTGTATTTTTCTGATTTTTCAATTTTTTTTTAATTTTATATGAAAAACAAAAATAAGCAAAACTGAAAAATAACCAAACAAAAACATGTTAAACAAAGCAAAGCAATGTATAAAACTAGATGCAAATGCATGAAAGCATGATTCCAAAAACAAATAAGAAATCAAGAAAGAAAGTCCAACTTTAGGTAGAAAGAAATAAAGCAAAGGACAAACAGAAAAGACAATTAAGTCTTAGGATCTTTTATCACCCACAAAACACGAGTCTTTGGCCGTGAAGATGAAAAGACACGTGTCCTAGTATGATTACTAAAGGACATAGAGGAATTAGAATTCCTTTGAAATTGAGTCAAAAAGCTCAAAACTTTTAATAACTCACCAAGAATAGGTACAGAGCCTTTAGACAAAGGACGAGACCTATTGGACACTCGCTTATGAGGAAACAACTTGAAACAATTAGGGCGAGTGTGACCAGAATCACCACAATGGTGACAAACATGAGTAGTTTTAGAGCTACTCGACTTCCTAGAAGGAGGTCTAACCTTAGAGGTTGACAACTTAGGACAGTTTGGCCTAATATGACCAACAATATGACAATGATGACAAGTGAGGACAAATTCAGAATTTTTATTCAACCTAGGAGGAGTTTTAGACATAGGTTTAGAAATTTCAGTGTTAACATCAGAAATTTTACCTTTGTCTATCCTGGCAATATTAGCCTTCAACTCTTCATTATTCCTTTTAAATGGGGGAATATAAAAATCTTTTTTTTTTGAGTTAGGCTCAACAACAAGTTTGGCACTAGTTAATTTTTCAACTTCAGTTTTAAATTCAACTAGTTGCTCTTCCAAACTCTTAATTTTGTCCACCTGAGATGAAATTTGATTTTTAAAATTCTCATTTAAATTATTGGCTTCATCCAATTTTGCAATCAAATCATCTTTTTCAAGCTTGACCTTTTTAAATTTAGTTTTTAATTTTGTAGAATATTCAAGAGATTTCATACAAAAATTATAAAGCTTGCAATAGGCATCTTGAATATCATCATCATCATTCAACATAAGATCATGCAAATCAAAACAATCAAGAGTTTCCATGACAACAGGGGTCAATGGATCACACAACAAAGATTAAAACCTAATCAGAGTGTGCTGCTCTGATACCACTTGATAGGCCACAAACTGAATGACCCCTTGTGATTAAACCAATTAATTAATTAGCCAAGTTATTAATTAATCAATTTAACATGCAAATACGTGGAAGCACAAACAAATCACCAAATAACTAAATATGTAGCGAAAATTAAATGACACAGTGATTTGTTTACGAATGGGGAAAACCCTTACGGCAAAAACACCACCGGGTGATTTTTAGGTCACCACTCCCGAAACTCCACTATTATCAAATCAAGCGGTTACAAGTAAAGGAATCCCAAGTACCTTACCAACCTACAGTTGAACCCTTACCCCAATACCCAATTGGACTTGATCTCTAGTGACAGTTCTCCCTTTTGATGCAAGGCTCCCAAGTACGTGACTAACCAATGTGCGGATCCCAGTACGTGGCTTACTCCTTTGCACGAATCCAAGTACGTGACTAACTCCACAGCAACCCTTTGATTGTTGTAGTTGATTTGTAGCAGCTTCACATAGAAACACCAATAAGATCTTCAATGTTGGTGCAAGAGACTTTGCTTGGTTACAGAACCCAAAGGCGTACAAGAAACGCAGCAAGAACTCTTTCTTCTATAGAAGGAGGCTAGGGTTTCAAAAAGAAAACCTTATGAAGCTCTCTAGGGTTAGGTTTTTTCTTTTTCCACCTCCTTTAAATAGGAGCTTTAATGGGCTTTCCTATTCCAAATAGGTTTACACAAACCTTGGGCTTTCTTAGTCCAATAAGGATTATACAAACTCATAAACAAATAGCCTTTTAGAATAAAAACGTTGTGGCTATAATCTGAAAACCCGTAAGCTCGATCGATCGAGACATCTTTCGAGCTTTAATGAATCTCGACAGATCGAGCTTCTGTCGAGGAGGTATCGAGAGCTGCAGATTGCACTTTTCTTGAGCAGTTCTTGAGTAATCTTTATGTCTTCAATTTAACCACTTGTGATGATCTTCTTGAACCTACTTAGATTTACCCAAATACAAGTAAAGTGCATTTTGTCAAAGGATATGCCAATTACATAAAAATATGTCTCCAACACTTCAAAAGCTTTAAGAAGTGCTATGTGGTCACTGCATAAGAATGTGTATAAGGTTATACAAAACTCTATCATTATAATCAACATCCTAAAGCTAATATTCAATCCAAAAATGTGTAACCAATGTTACATATTAAGTGTTGTAGAGGGCAGAGAGTAGAGCAAACATTTTCTTATGACCACGACCATAAGGCTTAGAGTTCTAACCATTATTCTAAGGAACCCAACAATATCAATAACCCAAAAAGTATTATTGTGATACATTTACTTTAGGACAAATAAATTTGAGCAATCAAAATCTAGCAAATCCATCTTAAAATTACAATTTGAAATACAATCACACAAACCCACTATGAAATTCCACTTAAAATGTCTATCGCTTTCATCAAACTATTTGATTAACAGGCATACAGACGTCACTTAGTGCAAGTAAAGCCAATAAAAATCACCAAAAAAGGAAAACCATCTTGCTGGAAACATCACAGAGGCCAATGAATTAGACTAAAAAATATATGAAAACACATATGCAAACACATATCTATGAAAAACTCAAAAATATATAACAAATTTTCTTCTATCTTCATTTAATAAAGAAAAATGATAACAAACTGTTATCCAAACCTTCATAAATTGCACTTATAACCTTTTTTATAAGCAAGAAAAAAAGGTAAGCTGTTTGATTTTCCAATTGGATCAACAAAATTGGAAAATTCTTAATGGAAGAAGGTAAGTTGTCTATGAATTCAGTCGTAGATATAAGAGGCATATGAAAGTAACAATGACACCAATCAATCAATTATCCAACCTAGGACACACTATCCTTAAGTTGATCCTAGGAACCTATTTTGGAACCCATGTTATACCCTACCATTTAAGAACTTAAGACCATTCAAGAACTTAAGCGCAATTTGCAGCATGAGCTTGGAACTTTCTATTACATGACAATGATGAAACTACTAATTTTTAGCTCTTTCTCCCAAAATAAAACTTTTGTTCCACTGATACCTTAATTTCCCTTCTTAATTGGTTTGGAATTCGAAGAAACAAAAGCCTCTAGCAGAATGTAACACTAAAAAACAGAGCTATAAATAATTGGTAATGTGCCAAAAACAGTTAATTAACCTCATGCAATTCATTTATAAGTAATTTAAGTTAAAACAAATAAGCAACTGTACTAAAGATTACATATGTGTACACACACACACACATTGCACATATATTGTCTTTAACGTTTTCACACATATTTTATAAGATCCTGGTAAGGCATCTTAACTAATGGTTCATAAGCACTATTTACCACGTTATAAGCTCATGAATGTAAAACACAATTTAATGATTTATACATTATAAAAGAAATGGAAACTAAATGAAACTCACCAGCATTTTACTTTTCACACTAAAAATCACATCTGCATCAACAACTACAGTTGGCTTTAAATGCTCCAATAGCCTTGATAGCCACCTGGACATCATTCCAAATTTAGTCCAAATGGCTAATTACTTACAAGCGGGCAGAGCAATCTAATTAATTCATATAGGTACATTAAAAAAAAAAAAAAACAAAAGAGCATGGCCATTATGATTGATAACTCACATGAACATGATCAAATTAAATAGAGTGAAACTCCCTGCAAACAAATTCAAGCACAACTTCTGTGTTATTTGTTGCTAGTAACCCATAGCCTCCTTTTTTTTTTTTCTCTCTCTCTCTCTCTCTCTCTAGCTTAAGGTTTACATTGAAAACAATTTGGCTTGTTTCATTAAAAAATTATTGTGAACTCTCAATGTTCCTTGGCACTTGATGGATAGGAAAGGAAAATAAAAAGGGATAGAAAACATGAAGCATTTTAAAATATAAAGGTAGCCAAAAGTCTTGTAGCTTAGGCTCCGTTTGTTTTGACTTCAAATGATTTTCGAAAATTATTTTCTGTAAAATAGGCTGTTTGGTTGGCTTTGAAAATAGTATTTTCCGAAAATTATTTTCATTTGACCGTGTAAAATGTTGCTTTGACCCGGAAATGGTTTACGTTTTTATTTTCCCTTCAAACCATTTTCGGAAAACGCAAAAGAGAGAGAGAGCGAGAGAAAGAAGAGAGAACTCAGCTCCAGATCGCCGGCAAACCCCCAGCTTCAGACCGCAGCACTGCACCGATCAAGCAACGATCGACTCCAGACACCAACGGTCGCCTCAAGCTCCAGATTGCTCCGAGCTCCAGATCGACTCCAAGCAACGATTAACTCCAACGGTTGCCTCAAGCGCCTTCGCCGTCGCCTTCGCCTTCGAACCCACACGTCATCGCTGTTGCCTTCGAACCCGCACCGACCCACATGCCGTCGCCGTCACTTCGAACCCACACGCCTTCGAATCCAACCCGACCCACACGCCTTCGCCTTTTGACTGGATTTGATGATTTTTTTTCTTTGGATTTTGTATTTTTGTGACTGTGGACTGAAAAATGATATTAATATTTGTTTGGAAGCTGAGAAAATGTGAGAAAATGTGAGCAATAAGTAGAAAATTTGTTTTCTATAGTATTTTCAAGAATACAACCAAACACATGAAAATATTTTCTACACACAATTTTCATAATGCAACCAAACACTTGAAAATATTTTCCTTTCTTGAAAATAGCATTTCCGAAAAATAGGCTATTTTCCGGAAATTATTTTACGCGAACCAAACAGACCCTTAATTAGCACTTCCATTACCCTATAAGTTGTGCAAACTCATTTTGCACAAACCATTACATAAAAGAATCTCAAAGATTTTCCTAAAACAGCCAATCTGATGCAAGCTTAGCAAATAAAAATTTCAGATATAATCTGATTTTTATCTTGTGTTCAAAATTTATCTCTTAACCTTGACTAATTTTGTAACTTCAAGTTCAAATCTCAAATATGCAATTCAATCTGATTCGAAGTGTAGATCCTCCTGGGGAAAATCTTGTTGCTCTAAATCAAAGATCACAATTCTAAAAATACGGGGTTTTGAGATGGAAGGAAGTGGCAGACAAATGGTGGTGATGATGAACACTGACACAGAGAGAACAGAGAGAGAGTTCCAAAAATGAAGAAGATTGAAAATGAAAAGCTTTAATTTCAGTTTTTACATTCACTGATCTGCCCAATTTCCAAATCAAAATTTGAATTTCAACAGAGGGGTTAATGTTAACCTTCTGTGGAAATTCTTCCAACAACGTTAATGTTCACTGACTCGCCCCAAATAGCTCACTCACCAAATCAGCAAAAACCCAATTCTAAATAACACTCAAACGCAAAAATATATAATATACCCATCAACAACCACAACCACCCAATTTCCAAATCAAAATTTGAATTTCAATAGAGGGGTCAACGTTAACCCTCTGTTGAAATTCGTCCAACAACGTTAACGTTCACTGACCCACCCAATTTCCAAATAACTCACACACCAAATTAGCAAAAACCCAGTTCTAAATATCACTCAAATGCAAAAATATATAATATACCCATCAACAACCACATACTAATAAAAGCCCCCAATAACTCAATATATAATTTGCATTTTCCATTTATCAACTACCATCACCAACTGCAGTATGTAAGTATGTAACATCCCATATTTCTCTCATGCCACTTCTGTATAATGGGTTGGTGAACCAAGAAATTCATTATGGATTATTGTGAAAAAGTCTTCTAATGTGTTGCATTGAGCTGCTTGCCTCTGCCTGTATTCTCCTAGATTGATCCACCATTTTCTTAGTCTTCCTGTGATTCTTGCAACAAATTTAGAAATGATCTGGGCAACAGTAGCATTTGGGACTTAGGTCGCTGTCTTATAACTTGTACAATACATTACTTGCCCTACAGACATATATGCTTATATAAAAAGGTAGTCTCCTGTACAATTCTTGACACAAATATATAAACAAATTATTCTCTCTCTCTCTCTCCTATTAACAGCGTTTAAAGTGATCACATTTAATCACTTATATGATATGGTCAAATTAGAAGTTGACACATTATCATTCCATAAAGACAACAAGCAATCACTTAGAATTTACTATTAGGGACCAAGATTGACCTCTTTTAAATTTTTTAGGGACTAAAAGCGACTATTTTAAGTTTGTTAAGGATTAAAAATGACTACTTTAAATTTAAGGGACTAAAGTGCCAACATGTTAAACATTAGGGACCAATAATATATTTTAACCATAGTTTTTATCATATTATTGAAGTTTTAATATAAGAGAATTAAATCGGATATTTTTTGAATTATATTGTTGCAGGTACATGACTAGTTTAAAGGGAAGATGCAAGCAAATGAAAATGTTAAATAAATTATTAAAAAAAACACACACACACACACACACTTATTTCACATGAAAGTGCATGCTAAATGCCAACTCAATGTGTTGGACTATAGGAGAGAACGGGTTCATAACTATGATTGCTTTATGAATGAAATTTGGCAGTCACTTGACATATCATATTTAGTAGGCCAGGAGATTGCACTCGTCATATGTAACACCATCATTGACTTTTTCTTGGTGCAAGAGCATCTCAACTACCTGGCTCATGGTAGGTCTTTCATCTTTGTCTTCTTCTACGCATTGTAGAGCAACCTTAACAAAAGCTTCCATCTCAAATATGTTGTATTTACATTCCAACATAGGATCAATGATCTCTTTAAGTAAGGAAGTATTTGCAGCCACTTTCTTCATTTTTTCCCTCACCCATGTAACCAGCCTTTTGTGCTCTGCCTCCCCACCATCATCTATAGCATGGATACTCCTTGATGGACCCTTTCCGGTCACCATTTCCAGCACAACAATCCCATAGCTATAAACATCAACTTTGGAGGTGATAGGTAGATTGAAAACCCACTCTGGAGTCATATAACCTCGGGTTCCTCTTATCTTTGAGAAGCTTGAATTCTTAAAGACACCCCTGTTTTGTAGCTTTGACAAGCCAAAATCTGCCAATTTCGGTTGATAATTCGAATCCAAAATCTATATTCTAAGGCTTTACATCACAATGTAAAATCCAATCTAAGCATTCCTCATGCAAATATGCTAGGCCTTTTGCAGTGCCCACAGCAATTTCAAACATTTTTTTCCAATCAAGTGCATTGGCTGAGAGATTATTTTCTAAAGAACCATGCTCCATGTACTCATACACCAAAATCCTATGGTTTCCCTCTGCGCAATACCCCCACATCTCTATTAGGTTCATGTGGTTAATCCTTCCAATGATGCTTGCTTCGGCTAGAAATTCACCTTCTCCTTGGTTGGATTCATTGAGACGTTTGATTGAGGCAACTCGATTGTCGGACAACACCCCTTTGTAGACAATTCCTCCCGCACCTCTTCCAATCTCCTTAGTAAAGTTGTTTGTGGCCTTTTTTAGTTCAGTGTATGTGAATTTTTTGAATCCAAAGGCAGCACGATCATAGCCTTGCTTGTCAACAACTAAACTTTTTTGGTTTCTGATGAAGAGACACCACACCACAAAGATAGAGATGATTTCAAGTCCGCTCACTCCACAAGCAAACCAGAGCATGATTTTCAATGTCCTGTTTTTACCGCTTTGTAGTGTACCATCACTTGAGCAAATTAAATTGAAATCTTCTAGAGGATTGGCGTTGGATAAGATTTTGCTATTTGGCAGTTTCAAATAGATATCTCCCCATAAATTTGGAGAACGATATCCATTCAACAATCTTGTCTTCAGATAACAAGTGTTATAGTTGTATTGGAACGCTTTGCAATCACATGCTGTCAAACATTGATCCCTACATTCATCAAAGGTGTAATTATCGAAGATTATAAAATCATACTCGTAAAAGTCAACATGGGATAACAGCACAAAGCCTGACTCATTTTCGTCACAAGCTTTGCATTTCTAGTGAGTCGTTGTTCAGGAACAAGGGTATCTGTTGGGACGTCAAAGCTTTGCCACAAAACACGTTCCTTGTTACGTAGAACAAGATTACCGTTGTCGTTGAGAAATAATTGGACTGAGGAGAGTGAGACAGTGTTTGTGGCCCAAACGGTAACATTTAACTTAGTGGCATCAATTAGGATGAGATTGCCAGTATTGAGGAGGGAAAGCTTTGAGCGCTTTCCATTTGCTGGCTGGTCACGGTTTGCCATCCAAACTATGGTGCGTGAGTTGCTAAACCATATGGCAAAGCAATAGGCGTTTTCACCCACGGAATAAAAGCCAGCAGAGAAGTCGCCATTTGGCGATGTTAGAATATCTGGTTTCTCTACCGATAAGGATGTGCCTTTACAGATGACAACTGCTGAAGATGAAAGTGGGAAAGAAAATGCCAAAGAAAGTAAAAGGAACAAGACTGGCGAGCCCATGATTGAAAGCTAAAAACTAGTGATGGACTTGGGCAAGGCAAGACCATAGTTATTTTATAGTATTTAAAGTTGACGTAGACAATTCATACAGAAAAATTTTGTGAAAAAATTCTTATACAGAGTGTAGACTGGAATCTTTGCGGCTTGGGGCAATGACGCAGCTGGTGAGGTTCTAACCGAGGCGCGTCTATTTCTGGCTGGAAAAAAAAAAGTTTTTTTGCGCTATAAAAAGAAAAAGAAAAAGAAACTTTTTTTTAATTTTTTTTTGTGCGGGGATGAAAACGACAAAAGAAAATACTTTTATTCCTTTTTTTGTTTTGATAATCACCTTTATTACTTTTTTGCCGACCGATGTTTCAACTTTGAATCTAAATTCATAGAGAAATATAACACGTTTTAAACATATGTAGGAGCAGTCATATCTACTTGTACAAAATTTACTTACTATTTTAGTATATAAGAATTTTTTTTTTGTGTGTGTGTGGATGAAAACGACAGAAGGAAATACTTTTATTCCTTTTTTTTTTTTTTTTTTTTGTTGATAATCACCTTTATTACTTTTTTGCCGACAGACGTTTCAACTTTGAATCTAAATTCATAGAGAAATATAACACGTTTTAAACATATATAGGAGCATTCATATTTACTTGTACAAAATTTACTTACTATTTTAGTATATAAGAATTTTTTTTTTTTTTTTAAGTTAATCACTTTTTAAAAACATGCATTTTCGATTTTACTATTTTAAACTCTTTTTTAGTTAATCACTTTTAGAAACAAGCATATTCGATTTTCTATATTATAAACTCTATTTCATTATGGATTGAACAATGTTCTTTTATGGTATTCGATATCGTGCTCCCCTAAGTCGGTTTTTAGAGTGGTGGTTGGAACTCGAATTGTAATTCCTCCCAACAATCCTTCCTCCCCTCATAATGATGCTTTTGCAACCTGAACTTATGACTTTGACTCTGATATAATTTATTTAGATTGTGAGATGTGTCACTCTATCCCAAAATCAATTGGTAATATGGAAGACACTCAAATCTTTTATGACCTTTGTAGGGGCCTTTTTTGTTGTGCATTGGGCTGGGCTGGGCTGCCTTCTGTGGTAGTGGGCCAAAATATTCTGAGTAAGGGAGTTGAGACCGGTCTAACTGCAACTCAATTTGAGCCGGCTTGTGTACGAACTATGCCTCGTCTGCCGGGAGTAAGCTTATGGCAGGCATAACTGTTTCAGACGAGTCATGGCAGACAGATATAATAACAACAACAAAACAGAGTACTCTGACTATTTAATAGAAAATGACCAAATAATCCCTATTTATGAAACATAATCACAGTGATAATAATGTTTTTTATAAAAAAAAGTAAAGGGAATAAATGGTAATATGGGTTAATCAAAAGAGACATAAATCAAGTCAAGTCTGGTCCGCAGGAGCAAAACCAAAGAGGGAAGAAGACCTCCTCTCAACGCAGCTAATCTCCCAGGAAAAATCCTGCCTTGGAGATTAATGGCTTTGAGGGAAATGGACCTGAATGGTTAGTGCCCAAAGGAATGCTTTTTACTTTTGGAAGAGAGCAGGATTTTGAGAGGGAGAGAGGAAAATCGACCTACTGGTGCATGCCCACCGGATTATCTCTCTGTTTTTTCTTTTTCTCTTCTTCTTTTTTTGTTTTTTGGTTTTCCTCTTATCTTTTCTTTCTTTTGTTTTTACTTTCGTTTTCTATTTCGTGATTCTTCCTCCCCGATTCTAGCCCCTTGTTTCTGGGCACAATAAGGGTCTTCTTATAGTGCCTGCCGTGACCAGATTTTACTATTTTACCCCTTAACCACCTTTGTCTGGTATGGGTGTACTTGCCGACCACCACTGGTTCGTTTGTGTGCCACTCCCCACCTCCAGACAAAGGAAGACTGTTTTATTTATTAGTCTGCCGTAACACCCTTTCTTGCCACGGTGTGGGTGCTTTCTCTTTCTATCCCTCATGGCATGCACCTAGCGATTCCCCCTCAACCTTGCTTTTTTTGGGTGGTCTGTCATCCTAGCAGGACGTACCCCCTAAAAGAGCTTGGGTAGGAACCGCAGAATAGGTATTTTTCCCTCTCCCCACTGCTAAACCATACCCCCTTACCTCTGACCCATGACCCCACCACGTCCCATATTGGCTGGGTACAAGTTGGTGGTGCCTGGGCCTTGCGCGTGCCTCCCTTTCATGTATGTCCAAAATCTACCTGCTGCTCATGCGTTTGTCGTGGTCTGGAGGCTTGCTTGCACAGTCTACCGCCCTTCTTTGACCTTTTATGTGGGTTGTTTTACAATTCCCTGCTTCCCTTAGGGGCTGGGCTTTATTTGATACTGGGCTTTACATTTCTTTCAACCTATTCCTTGATTGCCATCATGTCCTGCCATACTACTCTGTCATTCCTGCTGTAATGACTTGATCTTGCTGGGCCTCTTCAGGCCTGTCGTTTATTCTTTCCCCAGTGGCTTAGCATGGCCATTGGTTTTCTTACTTATGGGCTCCTGTGTCCCTTTTGTTTTCCCTTGGGCATCCTCGGCCCATTTGCTTGTCTCGGGCTTCCTCGGCCCTTTTTTTAACTTTGTATTCCCATGGGCTTTTACTAACTTTATTGGGCTTCCCCGGCCCAATTACCTCATACTCATCTTTGGGGTTTGTGGGCCTGCCATCAATCCCCTACTCTATTTGCTTGCATTGCTTTGGGCCTGCTGCGGCCCATTCTTACTTTTCTACATCATACACTGCCCATGGGTTTGCTATTTGCTATTTCTCTTTTTTCGGGCTCTTTTAAGCCCATTTGCTTCCTCAAGGTCCATTTATTTATTTTATGGACCTGTGATTCATTATTCCTACCGCTTAGACTTAATGGTTCTTCTTTTCTATCTTTTTGCCAACTTCTTTTCGGTCCGTGTTGCTGGGCTTCTTTCCTTCTCTATGACTTCTCAAGAATGGCCCTCAACAACCTTCAATATTGTTTTTTTTTTTTTTATAGGTAATCAGAGAAACTATTATTAAAGAGAAAAAAAAAGAAAGTACAAGTTGTTCATGATGATGAACAACAAGGAATAGTAAACGCAAACGACAAAACAAAAGAGAGGGAAAATCATAAAGATAAACTAAGAGAACGCATAAACTCTAAAGGAGACGAAAAATCAGTAAAGCCCCAACAATGAGACCATTCAAAAAGACTGCGTTGGCATAAAACCTTTAATTCCTCCACTGTCTTCTCTAAGTTCTCAAAGGAGAGACGATTTCGTTCCAACCAAACAATCCACATTAAACACCCTGGAATCAAATTCCAAATATGCGAGTTATGATTCCCAAGCCACTGATGCCAACAAGATAACAAACTTGCCACCGATCCTGGCATAACCCAATGAATACCAAAAGCCTGAAGCATGAAGATCCATAAGGTATGAGCAACAAGACAATGAAGAAAAAGATGGTCTACCGACTCTCCATCACAACAACACATACAACACCAATTTACCAAAGGGCGACCCCTAAGCATGAGATTATCCAACGTGAGAATTTGATCATGAGTAGCTGTCCACAAAAAGAAAGCCACTCGCTTAGGAATCTTTGGTTTCCAAACACCCTTCCAAGGGAACAAAAAATTCGGAGTACCCTGAATTGCTTGGTAGTAAGATCGGATGTCAAACTTCCCATCTCCTTTGAGCTGCCAAAAGAGAGTATCCCTCTTATCACCCCAAGGAATACGAGGTTGGATAAACTGAAGAAGAGAATAAGAAGCAGCTAGTTCCCAATCTTCAAAAGCTCTATAAAACCTTAAATCCCACACTCTACAAGTACCTCCTTCTGGAATCCACAAAACCTCAGAGATGTAAGCATCTTTGGTAGTTGAACACACATAGAGCTCAGGATAGAGATCTTTTAAGGTGTTATCCCCAATCCACCTGTCATGCCAGAAGTGGATACGGGTGCCTTCACCTGCTACAAAAGACAGATGTTTAGAGAAACTATCCCACCCTTCATGAATGCTTCTCCAAAGGCCACAACCATGAGTCCTCCTGCACATTTTCGTACACCACCCCCCTTGACCCTCACCATATTTTGTGAAGATAACTCTCCGCCAAAGATGGGTAGCTTCATGCCCATAACGCCACAACCATTTCCCTAACAAAGCTTGATTAAACGACACCACACTTCTTATCCCCAAACCACCCAATTTGATGGGTAAACACACCTTTTCCCAAGCCACCAAAGGATATTTAAAACTCCCCTCAGAAGACCCCCAAAGAAAATTCCTCTGAATACTTTCCATTCTAGCAGCCACAGTTTTAGGAATAGTAAAGAGAGATAAAAAGTACGTTGGGAGACTTGAAAGAGTACTTCTTAGAAGTGTGAACCTACCACCCTTAGATAAGTAGAGACGCTTTCACCCTGATAGTTTCTTCTTCATCTTCTCCAAAATAGGATTCCAAGTCGAAGCTGTCTTAAAGTGAGTTCCCAACGGCATCCCCAAATATTTCATAGGCAAACTCCCCACTCTACATTGAAGAATACTAGCCAAAGCAACTAGATTATTCACCTCCCCAACAGGGACAATCTCGCTTTCCCCAACATTAACCTTCAAACCCGTAAAAGCCTGAAAACAAGACAACGCCAACCTTATGGACAACAACTGTTCCCTAGAGGCATCGCAAAATAAGATAGTGTCGTCTACAAACAACAAATGGGAGATCCGCACACCAACAGAATTCACTCCTCCCACATGAAACCCCCGAATAAGGTTATTCTCCTCTGTCTTCTTCAAAATTCTGCTTAAAACCTCCATTATCAAGAGAAACAAAAGCGGGGATAAGGGGTCTCCTTGTCTCAACCCTCGAGAGCATCCAAAAAAACCTTCAGGGGATCCATTTACCAGGACTGAAAAACAGACAGAAGTAACACAAGCCTTAATCCACCCCTTCCATTTCAACCCAAAACCCATTCGATCCAACAGATAAAACAAAGCCTCCCAATTAACATGGTCATATGCTTTTTCAATATCAAGCTTGCAAACCACACCCGGTAACCGTCTCTTCATCCTACTATCCAGACACTCGTTTGCAAATTGCAATGAGCACTGAATCCAGAATCTGCCTTCCACCAACAAACGAATTTTGAGTCTCAAAGATGAGATTATACAAAATCGCCCTTAACCAGTTAGCCAACACTTTGGAAAACAACTTGTACACACTGCCCACCAAACTGATAGGGTGGAAGTCCTTAATATTAACAGCATTACACTTCTTAGGAATTAAGGTGAGAAACGAAGCATTCAAAGATCGTTCAAACATGGAGTGCCGATGAAAATAAGCAAAAAAAAATCCATGACGTCTTTTTCCACAACATTCCGACATTTATGAAAAAAAGCCAAGGTGAAACCATTAGGACTAGGGGCTTTATCACCTTCCAACTCCCTTAAGACTTGGATGACTTCCTCCTTCAAGAACTCCTTCTCTAAGGACAGCCTCTCCTCCTCTTCAATACATGCAAAATCTAAACCATCCATAGTAGGGCACCCCAAATCAGTTTCCTCATATAGCCCCTGATAGAAGAGAACTAACTGAGAGCGCACATCCGACTCATCTTCATAAAGAACCCCATCCACCTCAATCCTCTTAATATGATTAGCATGTCTATGAGAGTTTGCTAATTTATGAAAGAAACGAGTATTATTATCTCCCTCCTTCACATACAAAGCCCGAGATTTTTGTCTCTAGGAAATTTCCTCAAGAGAAGCCAACTGTTCTATGTCTCCTTTGAGTTGAATACGATGGAGCTGTTCCTCATTCGAGAGCCCCAGCAACTCCTCTATCACATCTAAACCCATCAATTCAGTCAGCAAATTTTTCTTTCTAAAAGCCCTTTCTCGCATCTAAACCCATCAATTCAGTCAGCAAATTTTTCTTTCTAAAAGCCAAATCACCAAACTCCTCCCTGTTCTACTTTTTTAAATCTGCTTTCAAAGCCTTCAATTTTTAAGCCAAAATAAAACCTAGTAAGCCCACAAAACTGTACCCATTCCACCATTGTTGAACTCTTTCAACAAAGCCCTCATCTTTCAACCACATATTTTCTAACTTAAAGGCACCCTGACCATGTCGGACAGCACTAGCTTCCAACAAAAGTGGACAGTGGTCTGAAATAACACGAGGAAGCACCTTTTGGGATACATTCCCAAAATGTTCCTCCTAATCTAGAGAAACCAAAGCCCTGTCAATTCTTGACATAGAGCGAAGACTAGAATCTCTAAACCAAGTGAAGGAAGCCCCCTCTAAAGGTAAATCAACTAAAGAATTACTCTCTATAAAGTCCGAGAATGCAAACATACCCGGGCTGAACG
Organism: Quercus ilex subsp. ballota; assembly: GCA_032727855.1. Classification (NCBI taxonomy): domain Eukaryota; kingdom Viridiplantae; phylum Streptophyta; class Magnoliopsida; order Fagales; family Fagaceae; genus Quercus; species Quercus ilex. The sequence goes on from CM064918.1 coordinate 54,483,787, forward strand.
GCTCATAGCCAAGCCTTTCACTTGGGTACTTAATGATATTGAAATCCCCTACTAAGCACCATGCCATGGGCCATCTGGCACGCACCTGAGAAAGCTCTTCCCACAAAGAAGCTCGCTGACCATCATCATTGGGGCCATACACACCTGTACAAGCCCAAACAAAGTCATCCACTACTCCTCTCAATAAGACACTGGCAGAAAACTGTCCAGCAATAACATCCAATTTTTCAACAACCCTCTTATCCCAAATCAGCAAGACCCCTCCTGAAGTCTGCACAGCATCTAGAACTGCCCAATCAGTGAAGGGACTCCCCCATAAACTCTGAACAAAAGCACCATCAATAGAAGATACTTTCGTTTCTTGAAAACATACAATATCACACTTCCAATCTTTAAGGAGATTCTTACAAACCTCTCTCTTCTGGGGATTATTAAGCCCCCTTACATTCCAAGAAAGTAGTTGTAGAGTCATTTACAACTACCAACAACCCCTATAGCAGTCGAAGAAACACTGCTCTTGCTTCTAGAAGAGACCCCATCGTAATTAACATTAGAGATAAGCCCCATAAGCTCCCTGAGACCTCGTGACCCTGAATTTGCAGGTCGTTTGGGCACCCCAACATCAATCACCTTGAGACACTCCTGTTCCAAAAGGTGAAATAGAGCCAAACATTGAGCTTCGTGTTTCACGATAGGGAAACCTACCATGTTACAGAAATTTTTCATTAATTGGGACACCCAGTTCGAAGGTGGCCCTGACTCCGTCACCTGAGTTCCTTCAGTAGAGTCCTGGACCAGCACCAAATCTCTGAGTTTATTGGGTTCCCACTGAGACAGAGGGTCACACTCCAACACATCAATATCTTTCTCTCCACTTCCACAGCTCTGGCCAAGCACTTCACTGGTCTCCCACACTTACCTTTGTAGGTGATTACTCCTCTGTTCTACTTCGTGATCTTCCCCTTCCACAACCTCATCATCAACCCCAAAACCCAGGTCTAAAAGAGGAGAAAAATGATTTTGAACCACCCAAGAATTCCGACCAAGGATCTGCGACACTACTTCCAGAATCGGAGCCTTAATCTCCGCCGTCTCCGGGCTAACCACCATGCCACCAGTTAACCCAGGGTCTCGAATGCCTAGTCCAAGAGGAACCTCGACAACGAAGATTGAATCCATAGAAGAAATAGGCTTACCGAAGTCGAGTACCACCGCGACAGAGCTCCTCCTTGACGCCGAGGCATTTCCTGTCACTGGGACTCCAAAAACACTCATCGGGTTTGAGATGAGGAACTCCGAAGCTTGATCGGAGCTGGGTACCAGTGATAAGCCAGCCGACGAAGCCTCAGGCAACACCGTTGACTCCATCGGTGTTTTAGAGCTTTCACCCACCACACTCCCACTCAGATTACAAAGCCCACTTACTCCCAAGACATGAGGATAAGAAAGCTCCCTTGGGCCTTACCTCTCGGGTCAGCACCATGGGCTTTTTCATGCCCAGAAATAAGTTTTAACATATCAGGCCCACTAAAATTGGACTTGTGAGGAATATTTGGGTTCACCCACGTTGCCATACGTTTTCCCCCAACTGAAATAGACACCCTCAGAGCCAATTTTGCAGGGGTCAACTCAAACTTAAAATCACGCGTGGGTCTGCCATTTTTAGAAGAAGTAGTAGCCACAGTATCACCCTTCAGCACGTTATGTCCCGAATTAGCTCTAGAAATTTCAAATTTCCTCAACTTCTGCTGATTTCCAATTTTGACAGATTTCTTCCCATTTTGTCCACCACCATCCAACAGACCACCACCAACACCTTCAACAGAGGTCCTCCCTTCCACCTAAACAGAGTTTGAAACTGACAAAAAACTAACTAATTCTTTTGTAAACAAGCACCACCCAGACCGGTTTGAGCTCGTAGGTACCACAACACAACCACGACGAGCTCCACCAAAATACACAGCTATCTCCACAAAAATACCAGCCTTATTCGACCTTCCCCAGAATTCGAAAAACTTATTATTATCTCTATATCGTTTGCACAAGACCTTTCCTGGAACCCAATCCCGAGTATCGGCTAAACATGAGAGAATCCATTCTAATCCCTTCCAATTCATCCACACGGAACTTTTAATATTCCGACGAGATTCGTGAATAGCATAAGAATCAACCCGTCCACCGTCAAAAGAGAAAGAAAAAGTTTTAGAGTCTAAGTGAAAAGAAACTTTACTGCCTCCTCTACCCTAAGGAGCTGTGAAAGGGGGAGGCAATTTGTTAGGAAGAGGTGTGGGAGAAGATATAGTGGTTTGTCTAGGCCATACTGGTGGTAAAGGCAGGTCAGAAGGAGGTGGGGTTTTCAGAGGAGAAGAGAGGTGGACAAACAGAATGAAAAGGAAAAAAACCAAAGGAAGAGGGGAATGGGAACGGAGATGGAAAGAATCCAGGGAAAGGAGGAGGTGGCTGGTTAAATGGCAGTGGAAGAGAGGGGAGAAGAGGAGGGAAAGGTGTTGGCTGTGTGGTAGGGAGGGAGGGAGGGGGGAGAAGGGTAGAGAGGGGTCTTACAGCCATGAGAGGGAGAAAAATTACAACTTTTAGAAAGGTGTTCCCAAGCTAATTTTGGACAACATGGACTCATTTGGGAATGCTAATTGTGTCTTGACCTATTTTAGAACAATCGTAGGAATTGAATTGTGGTCCCCCAATAGTAAGAAATCACTGTAGCATAATTATATTTTTGGGAATGCTACTTTTGACTCATACCGCATTAGTTGAATTCTAGAGAAAGAGAAACTCTTAAGAGAATTTTGATTACAGAATAATCATTTTCAGACTTGAGATCAATTAAAAAGTTTAATAAAACTTGATTCACAAGTTAAAATACTCTAAAAGAGATTACACCATACCATAACAAGACCCTAATTTATTTAAGACAATATTAAAAAGACCTAAAATGAAGAACTTAGTAAGATACAAACTAAAATCCTAAAAATCACATCAAAATTTTAGAAGTTAACAAACAACAAAAATTAAACACTATAATCTATCCTGCATCAACAGAGTTTAAAGTGGTCTTCGCCCAATTCAATGTTGGCCAAAAGACATTCATTTTAAATACAGCAGAGATGCGCATTTTATTTTACACTCTAAGACAATATATAGGCATGGGTTGATGACAATGGCACCAATGACAATGTTCATAGCTTTACATTATAGCTACGATCATTTATACATAAATTTTCTGAATGTGGCAGTGGGGAAGAAAATAAGTTGAGAGATGTGTCCCATGTTTCATCTGCAATTGGTCGAACTCGAAAGGAAAGATGGAGCCCATGGTAGTGACCATTACCGTGGTTAGAGGACTGAAAGTCACAAAGTTACGACATTTTTTTCTAATTTAATCATTTCCCTTGAAAGTTCCAAGCTGTTGCTGCTGTGACTTTGCACTGTTATAAGATAGAATTTCTACTCTAGCCTAAACTAAGTGTATATGTGTGTGAAGCTCCCTTCTGGAGACTTGAATCTTAGCCCTTGCTCCCCACACCTCACGAGCATTTATACTTATGGAGTGACTATCGCACCAAGAGTGCATGGTGGTGACTTTGCATTGTTATTCAAAGAAAAGTACTAAATCGTGTTTTACGTTGTTTTGTTTTATTTTGTTTTTTGTTTTTTGTTTTTTTTTTTGGGGGCTCAAAAACGTGTTTCACGTTTCTAGGTCCCAATAGACACAAATTGATAGCAATGAAAATAACTTAGACATAGAGAGAGATATGGATTGATGTTGATATTGGCCCGTCTGCCTTGAATTGCGCCCAATAGACACAAATTGATAGCAATGAAAATAACTTAGACATAGAGAGAGATATGGATCGATGTTGATATTGGCCCGTCTGCCTTGAATTGCACCCAAATTTGGTCACCTTATTTGACCGAATCCAAATTGTGTGTGTGTGTTGTTATGTGCGGCACTAAAAAGTGAATTGAGAATTCCTAAAACCTAGCCGCAATCGCATAAGAAGAAGAGTAGAGCTTTCTTTTCTTGTGGGTGCAAGAGAGATCATACCAATAGACTACTTCTTAGGGTGTAATTGAGATTTGGGTTTCTAGAGAGTGTTATTATGTACTATTGTATCTCTTTATTTTTATAGTGAAATTTCTCTGTCGTCGCCATAGAGGTAGGCAATTTGTCGAACCACGTAAATTCTTATATTCTTTGTATGTGCTTGTTATTTAATTCTGCTTATTTACTATTATTGAATTGAGTCTTGGGTGCTATTTGCACAACAGTTTTGGGCTCAAAAAACATGTTTTACGTTTCTAGGTCCCAATTAGGGGTGTCCAACTCAACCGGTGGCCTAACCCACCCGGTAAATCCGACTAGACTCGGGCCAACTGCCGGCCGACCTGACTACTCCAGCGGTCAGCGACGGGTTTTCTTCTCCAGAATCCGATCTGGGCGGTTCGGTCTCGGATCTTCTCCCCAAAACCTGAAGAAACCCAAATCGACCGAGCCATATAGCATTTTCGAGTGAGATTTTTTAGATCCAGCGAGATTTCAGCTACATCCATGAAATCTCCACCGGATTTGGTGAGATCTCGTCGTTTTCGCTCAGATCCAGCTACAATCTAATGGGTTTTGCTCAAATAAGGCTAAGATCTGTTGAAAATATGATGGGTTTTGCTCAAATCCAGCGAAACTCCGATGGTTTTTACTCAAATTCGGTAAAACTCCGATGGTATTTGCTTAAATCCGACGACGATTTGGTGTATTTTTGCTCAGATCTAGTGAGTTTTCCAAAAATCAAGTGACGATTTGATGTTTTTTGCTTAGATCTAGTGATTTTTGCACAAATCCAGCAAAGATCCGGTGAAAAATACAGATCACCGTCAAAATGTAATCTCCGGCAGCATCATCGTCGGCTTCAACCGATTTGACCGTCGATCAAACAACTTCGATCTGACCTGACCCGTTGGTTTTTACGCTCGGCGGCGGGTTTACTTGCTGGAAACTTGATGTCATTGGGTTGGTTCCGGGTTGGGCACAAACCCGACCCAGACCGACCCATGGACACCTCTAGTCCCAATAGAGACAAATTGACTATAATGAAAATAAATTAGACATAAAGAAGGATGTGGATCGATGTTAGTATGTTACTTTAAATGATTTTCTCCCCACATTTAATTACTCTCATCTAAATGATTTTCTCTCTTTCAAACATAGGATCCATTTGTTGAAGAACCGGTTCACTGGCTCCCATTTTCTCTTATTCTCTCACTATTTTTCTTCCATTTTCTAATGTAAAAAATTATACTAAACTTCACTATTGGAAAGTTGAGGATTATTTTCGTGATTTTTTATATTTCATCATTTTCATTTTGGCTCTTTATGTATGTTTTCATTTTTATATTGGTTCTGCCATCAATTTTTGATAATAATTTAACCATTAAGTGCCTTCATGCTTAACTATTTCATGAACTACCGACTCTAAAATGTTATGGAATGCAAAAATTTCATTGTTGTGTGCTAAAAACCATATTATGGATAGTTAGATTACTAGTGGAGATTGATGCAATGCCAATAAGAAAACAAAATTAAGCATGAAGGATCAATACAACATTTTGAAATGTAATGGACTATAAATGAAAACAATCCTAAATTTTAAGGACAAAAAATATACTTTGAATCTAAATTCATAAATGATAGAACATAGTAGAATAGTTACAAGAAATAGAACTTGAGTTATTTTAGGACCACAATCTTTACCACATACTTTCTCACAACTATCCTATGTGGCATATTATGACTAGCTGTTTTTCCACATTCACATGGATCCATCACTTTTTTTTTTTTTTTTCACTACTCATAATTTACCACATCAAAGTTGTAGGTCTTGTGGCAAAATTGTAGCACAAAGCGTTGTAATCTCAAAATTTTCTCATAGAACTTATCTTTTTAAGACTAGTACTTTATGGCAAGTTTGGTTTAGTTTTTTGAAATTGAGGTATTTTTTTTTGAAAAAGTAGTTTTTTGGTCATTACTACTCAACTGGCACAATGCGAAAAAACAGGAAAATTACATTATTGGACCCAAAAAGGACAATTTGTAAATTTTACCTAATCCATTATATCACGTTTGGAACCACAAACGTCCAAACAGGAACTTAATCGAGTGCCTTATTTGAATTCACAAAAATAACTACTCTAGAATCCCTTTGAAAATAAGCGAAATTCTTAAGAGAATTTCGATTACCGACTTTAAGGCTAATTAAAATGCTTTATAAAACTTTTACATAGAGAGAGAGAGAGAGAGAGAGAGAGAGAGAGGCTTCATAAAACTTGATTGACAATTTAAAATATTCTAAAAGAAACAACGTTGTTTATTTGGCAGTTAACAGTCATTCCACATAGATGAGTGGAATGACCCATTTAATAACAAAATCAAACTTGATGGAAGTTACAACCTTATAGGATCCAATAATAAGAGAGATTATTTTGATATCGATTACTTAATTAGGTTAGCTTGTGGTATGGAGTCTATGGACTTTGCCCTTAGTTGTATTACTGACTTATGCTAGATGCTAGATATAAGTACTCCATATCAATGAACCAAGTGAATTTTGTCATTTTGATTGACTAAACAGTAAACACCATTAATCTTGGTCTCTCCCTCTGCGCATTATGCTGCTAAATGGCTAGTTTAGTAATAATTTGAATAGCAAGAAATATACTTGACAATGTGCTTCTTCCAATTTTATTGTAAACGAGAGAATTCTAAAAAAATTGATAAAGAAATATTATTTTAATGAGTTGTAGTGTAAAATAAATAATTTAATGTAAGGTGTTTTGAAAAGTGTTTGTGTAAAATAAAAAAAGTAAGTTTTTATGCTAAAATAGACAGGAAATTTTAGACAAACCAATGCCAATGCTCTTAGCTTCTTTTAAAGAGTACATACAAACCATATAATACTTGGCGTTTGTCACTTATCACTATTAGTAGCAAATATGTGAAAGTATGAAGTAAACCTGACCATCTCAATCTATCTTCTCCATGGCCTGATCATGTCGAACTGTCTCCTCCACGACCCCCAAGACATGATCAGGTACTGGAGGCCGTGGAGGAGATAGTTCAACGTGATCAGGTCCTTGAGGTCGTAGAGGAGACAGTTCGACATGATTAGGTCCTAGAGGCCGTGGAGGAGACACTTCGGCATGACTATGTGGTGGAGGAGACACTTTGACATGACTACGTGGTGGAGGACACAGTTCGACATGATCAGGTCCTTAAGGCTGAGGAAGAGATAGTCCACGGCCTCAAACGCACAAATATATATATATATATATATATATCTATATATATAATATACCCATCAACAACCACATACTAATACAAGCCCCCAATAACTCAATCTATAATTTGCATTTTCCATTTTTCAACTACCATCACCAACTGTAGTATGTAACATCCCATATTCAATAATTAAATAAAATAATTTTTTTTAAATCAATAGCAAAGCAACACAGTAAAAGAAACATTGATATATATATATATATATTGATTTGATAACATAAAAATTTTGAATAGCTCACACACCAAATCAGCAAAAACCCAGTTCTAAATATCACTCAAATGCAAAAATATATAATATACCCATCAACAACCACATACCAATAAAAGCCCCCAATAACTCAATCTATAATTTGCATTTTCCATTTATCAACTACCATCACCAACTGCAGTATGTAACATCCCATATTCAATAATTAAATAAAATAAATTAAAAAAAATCAATAGCAAAGCAACACAGTAAAAGAAACATTGATATAAAAAAAATTATATTCATTTGAGATTACCTCAGAGAAGGATTGGAGAAGAGTGTGAACTCTCTCAGTCTCAGTCTCCCTAAACAATTGAAATGTAGGGAAAAAAAAAATTGTGTTTGAGACTGAGAGAGTTAGAATGTTTGGGAGAAAAGAAAGTGTTTATGCTCCACAAACCCTAGCTCAAAATGTTTTGTCTTTTGTCTTTTGTGGGTTTTTTTTTTTAATTTTTTAATTTTTTTTTATATAAATTGCAAATTATACCCTTAAAGTTTGGAGGTGATTAGATTTTACACCCTGAAATTTTAGAAATTGAATTTTACCCCTTCAAGTTTGGAGTGTTTGGATTTTGCACCTTAAATTTTGTAAGTGTTTGGATTTTACATCCAAAATTGTGAAATTTTAGGGTGTAAAATCTAAATATCCACCAAACTTTAGGAAGTAAAATCCAACCATCTCCAAATATCAGTAGGTAAAATCTAAATTTTAAAACTTTAGGGTGTAAAATCTATTCACCCCCAAATTTTTTTTACTTGTAAATGAAACGGTGCGTATCATATTAAAAAAAAAACAAAAACCCATTTTTTTTTTTAGAGTTCTTCGCCTCATTGGTTGCAAAAAGTAACAAAGTTCAAAAGGTTGACATTTTTAACAAGTATTTCTACTTTTGTTCTTCTGCTAAAGATATAAAAGCTCAGAGTAAAGCACACCATGATGCTTTATTTGCACACCAAAACAAAGTTCAAAAAGTTGTCATTTTTATAAAGCATTTCTGCTTTGGTCACCCAACACTAGCAATTCATTAACCTCAGCTTCTTGTTGTTTTTTATTGGTCTTCAGCCTCTTTGGCTTTCTGGGTTTGATCCTAAACAATGTCTCAAACAAGGAAACCTCCTACAAAAGATGGACCATCTCCCATACTACATTGTACTCAACATCTTGACAAACCTACCTGTCAAATCAGTCCTAAGATTCAGGCGTGTTTCTAGAACCTGGGACTCTTCAATCACCACTCCTACTTTCATCTCCACCCCCACCTTAATCTTAGAGCATTAGCACTGGGGAATGCTAATGCCAAATGTAAGGGGAATTTGGCATTTCAAGCCTCAAAATGCTCTGCATTAGAGAATGCTAATGCCAAGTATTGCAAATTTTTTTGCAATAGTGCTACAGTGCAATTCTACCTTTAGAATTGCACTGTAGCACAATTCTAAAACAAAATAATATTTTTTTATTCACATATCTGACTCTCTCTCTCACCATGTGTCTCTTCTCTGTTTCTCATCTCCTTTCTCTCTCCACAACAGCCTCTCTCTCTCACCACATCTCTCTCTCTCATGGTGGGCTATTCTGGCGTGGGTCGTGGGTCCGACGTGGAGGTGAGACTGGGGAAGTTGAGATCGGCGTGGTATGGTGGCGATTTTTGGGTTTTTTGGGTCCAGATCGGTGTGTGAAATTTAGGTTTGTTGAAGCCGAGTTGTGAAATTTAGGATTTAGGTTTTTTGGGTTTTATTGAGGTTGAGTTGTGAAATTTAGGATTTTTTGTTTGTGGGTTTTGTTGATTGATGCGTTTTTGGTTGATCCATGAAGTTTTGGGTGTTTGAGTTGATGGGTTATTGTTGGATTTTGTTCGATTCTTGAAGGCTCGCCAGAAATGAAGGCGCCAAAAGTTTTGGGTTTTATTGAAGCCGATTTGTGAAATTTAGGATTTTTTGTTTGTGGGTTTTGTTGATTGATGCGTTTTTGGTTGATCTATGAAGTTTTGGGTGTTTGAGTTGATGGGTTATTGTTGGATTTTGTTTGATTGATGCATTTTTTTCTTGAAGGCTCGCCGGAAATGAAGGCTCCAGAAATGAAGGCGCCGGAAGTTTTGGGTTTTATTTCACCACCTCACCGGAAATGAAGGCTCTGGCGGAAGTTGCAGATAGAAGAGAGCTAAAAATTAGAGAGAGGAGAGAGATGGGAGAGAAGATATAATTATAGGACATATTATTTTATTACGTAGATATATTATTTTAATGAGTAGAATAGGAAAATAAAAGTTTGGAATGCTAGAAGTATTGTAAAATAGTATGGTATAATGATAAAGTGACTTTTTGGAATGGTAAAATTGAGTAAAATTGAAATTTCTCAATGCTAATGCTCTTAATCTTAATCCTAACAACAACAACAACTTAGCTTATCTCATAAACATTCCCAGACCTTTCTAGGAAAGTTTATGGGATAAGTCCTACTATTGGTGGTTACGACCACACATTTAATAGGATTTCCAGGTACCCAATTCCCTCTGCTTTTCCTTTATCTTATGCCTACTCAGTCGATTCATGCAATGACAAACACTGCGTTGGTCACCCCTTTCAACAATAGGATTTCCACATTTGTTAGTGGGGCTTTGCATTGGTTTTGTCATTTGATGTCGATAATGATAAATTTGGAGAGATAGCACTCCCTGATGAACAACAACTGCTACCACAAAGTCTAATGGCGAAACCAAATTGTCTGACGGTGTACAAGGGGAAACTGGCCTTCATTACATTGGATTACCTCCAAATCGACCACATCAACAAATACGAATACAATGACTTTATGAGGTCGCATGCTAATTCATGCTTCATATGGGTGATGGGGGAGTATGGTGTACATGAATCATGGAGTAAACTTTTTCCTGTCCAGTTTGAAAATGCTGTCACAGTAGATTTCTTTGGTTGCACCAGTCGTGGTGAACTGCTAGTTATAAAGGGAGTTAATCCTCAATCCAACGGTGAACAGAGGTGCAACGTGATTGTTTCGCTTGACCTTGAAACTTCACATGAGAAGAACTTGGTTTCCAAAACATTCCAAATATAGCTACTAACTTTATGGAAAGCCTTGTGTTACTTGATGGAGCAACTGCGCTATCTGGATAAGAAGTGAAATCATTAGTGATAATCATAGTATTTTGTTATGTAAATGTGATACAAATGAGACCATTATCATGTTGTTTCCATTGGTATCATTTTACTTTGAGGTAGGCAGAAAAGTATTGATGTAATGTAGGTGAATTTTGTTCTTGATTTGTATCAAACCTTAATGTTTCTTAGGAATCTCATATTATGTCTCATATGTGTGCTGTGATCTGTTGTTGTCTAAATCCTAGAGCTACTGCTGTGTGCTTTGATCTGGTGCTGCCTGAGCCTATTAGCTACTCTGGTTCTGTGTTAAGTAGTGACTATGTTTATGTTGATAAGGGCAATATTATGCTAGCTTAGTAGTGTAGAAGATATTAAATTAGAGCATGTGCTCAATTGTTGGAGCGAGTGACTAATTGGTAGGTTGTTAGAGGTAGTTACGCCAGCTGACTAATTGGAGGCTAAGTTGCATATCTACAACTATAATATTAAATTTTTAGAGTACAGCCCAGTGGCAGTGGTAATTATTGCACAAGGTTGAACAATTAATCTAAAGATAATAAGTTTACTATGTTTGAGTGATCTGGGGCTTGGCCCTTTACTAATTGTATTTCTGTTATTGAGTTTCATAGTTCACTTAGCTTTTTTGATTAGTCAAGGTGTTGGGGTTCATCTAATTGTTCATCACTCCTTGAGTTTCTAGCTTCTCTTAGACCTGCCATACGAAAATTTTGTATTTTCTTTTGTCCCTTTGTGTTCATCATTGAACTCAAATTTTATATTTTCTCTGATTAATAAGATTGCATTACTTACCTATAAGAAAAAAATCTTTGTATTTATTTTAGATGCTTTGTGTTTATTATTGTGAAAATGAAGTAATTAAACTTTTCAATAAAACTTTCTACTTGTTAAAAAAAAAAAAAATCTAGAGATAATAAATGTGACATGACATAGCTTATTGAAGACATCTTGTAACGGTATCCTGGTCAATCTTCTGTTCCATTCTTCATGCTTACTCCCTAGAGATCCCATCTCTAGTCTTTACTAAATATATTGTAACCTATGTTTGCATCAAATTTAACAATGGTTTGTGAACTTCGAGGGAAATTTGAAAATGGTTTTAGTGAAAATTTGGCATGCTGCTCGGAAATATCTCCTATAAGGGAGTATACAGATGTAAAGGAATCCCTCCTACACGCTGCTCTGAAAGCCCCTGTTGCAGCACCAAGTTTTTGAGTTCAATGTAACAAGTGGGCCATCATTGTTTGGTAATTGCTGGGAGAAATTCCCAAGAGGACTGTTTTTATGCAGAAAGGCATGGAGAAGGCTTTGACTTTGAATTGACAAATGTAAGTCTAGGCTCCCAGTACCTAAGTTGTTCAATTCAGTTTTTCCATATAATATATAGCTCCAAGTCGGTCCAAGTTCAAATAATATATATTTAAATCCAAAACCCAGCTTGGTGCTTTAAAGTTGTGGCTGACTTTTATAAGCATATCATTTTCTTGATTGATATCTAAGATCATCTAAAATTATAGAATTGAAAATATGCGCTTTAAAATAATAAGTATTGAGACTAGCATTCTAATTAAAAGAAGAAAATGAATACCAGATATGAATAGTGCACCCTTTGTTGTTTTTGTTCAAGGAGCTTCTTTTATTTTTTTCTCCGATTTATCAAATGTACGAAGCTGGAACCATTTTTTGTTAGTATGAACAAAGTTGTGAAGAAACACAATCATTGGTCTAAGCAAAAGCTATGGCTCCCTGGCCATAGTGTAATTCCGTCACTGCGTTTCATCCATAAGCAACTTCCAATCGATCTAATTGAAGTCCATAAATTGTCAAAAAAATTTAACGCTTTAAAAGAAAGCACAATTTCATTAAATCTCAATAGTTATTTTTGCTAAGATGAAGCTCTAAAATTCCTCATTTGAGAAGTTTTTCATGTCAAGAATTGTAGCTATTGTGATATTTAATGTTTGTAACATGCCATATGGAGAGAGAGAGAGAGAGAGAGAGAGAGAGGCAACGTACAAAAAATGTAGCAAATCAACCAAAAGTTAAAACACTTTACTCATATATTTCATATGTTATTCATACTTCACTCATACAATTTATATGTTTTTGCAAATTTCAATTGTGTACGTGCGGCGGATGTGAACAAGTTTGGCAGCAACAAGCTTCACGAAAGCAACAAATTGGTTGCCCTTGTGTGCTTCCGATAAAAGCTAATAATGACATTACTACCATCGTAAAAGCCTTCACAACAAATTGTTTGTAGCCTTCCATTAACACTTAGTCTTGAAATTCTTCAGATAGCAAGTGTTAACCGTCTTTAGTTGTAGAATGAAAGATATGTAATTGGCACCACTAATTGAAAATACTTGTGTTCATAAATAGGTGAAAAAATAATTTTGACATGGAAACTCTTGAGAACCCACTAAAGGGCTCATTTATTAAATTTCCGTTTTTCCACTCTTATTAAAGAGTTTAATGAACGCTTCCTTTCTCACTCCTCATAAATTGCCATTTATTATATGATAAGCGTTCACATTAGTCTCTACACAGTTTTAGCAAAACTAACCCAAAAAACTTATATGTTGCTATTTTAACAAATAGACACCTACATCAACCTCAATATTTTTTCTCTATCCATATAAATATTATTTTTCTCTCTCCTATCCCTACACAATTTTCGACCAAAAAACTTGTCACTGTGTTGCACCAACCAGCCCAAACCACCAAGCCACCACAAAGCACCCCAAAGAGCCACCTACCACCCAAACAGCCACCCACACAAACCATTACGAACCAAAATCTCTTCAACCACCTAAAAAGAAAATTTTCTTCACTCTTATCATTAAACCAAAATTCTTTTTAATCACATAGCGATAATCAAGTCAAACTGAAACTGAAGAATCTTATCATGCAGACACGAAGGGTACATTAAGAATGGCCTGGATAGTTTGCAGTTGGCCATGTAAAAACCATTTTCAATGGTCTAAAAAATGACCATATATGCATGAACTGATGCATAAGTATAGACACACATTCATTTAAGGGGGGAAATTAAAATCCTAAGAAAAAAAAAATGAAAAAAAAAATAACCAAGTAAAAATTACCACAATCAACATAGGGCAAAAATGATGAAAGTGCATCTAGGCCAAAGCAAAGATTTCCTATTAGTCCATTGTCCATTTTATCAGCCAATTAGCTATTAAAAGAGCAAGACTAGTCTTTTATTTGTCTATGTTATATCTTTTTGTTATTATGTCTTTAGCATTTTTTACTCATCTAACTTAAATGTGACTTTTGATGAAATTGGAGGGTTAAGAACCAGGAAAGGGTTCGGTTATCGGTTTTTACCCGTTGAACCAACGATTTTTACTGGACCGGTTGAGGGTCCGGCTCCTATTTGAACTAGCCAATTCAATCCGGTTGTCAAAACCATGCATTAAACCAATAGACCTACCTGCTAAAAATTGAAACGATTATATTCAGCAAGGAGAGAAGCTTTCCTATCCTCACCCATAATTCAGTTACATTTCCGTGTAGTTTAGTAATATGGAAATTTGGATCAGTTGAATTGAGGAAGTTCACATAAAAAACACTAAAGAGAACAAGACAGGCTTCAGAAAAGAAGGTTGGCAACTAAAAATGTTAGGTGTTTCCAAAAAGTATTAAATCATTGATCAAGAATTCCTTGATGGCCAACGGAACTTCAGCTTCAAATGGTTTAGTTACAATTTACGACTTGCAAAGGTTGATTGTGTCATGAACAACTTATCAAGTCATGAATTAGACAGCATTAGCTTAGTTCTTCCACATAATATGAAACTTCCCCGACTCTAATATTTTAATTTGTACTACAAGTCTAATTGATAAACTCAAAAGTATTCAAGTCATGACCAATAATTAAACGAAACATCTAGAAAAATGGAAAAGTTGTAATGTCAAAACTTGAAAATGGTATACTAAATTTTATTTTCTTGTAAAACATTTTCCATTCCAAATCACGTGTGAACCTCCACTACTCTCTCTTTATAGCAACACCCCCCCCCCCCCCCCCCACCCCTCTTCTCTCTTCTCTCTTTATTGAACATTAAGGTGGTTGTTGGGGGGTTTGCAGTGGTCGGCATGGGGTCCACCCATCCTCATTGCCTTTGAAAGTCATCCCAAATATGGGTGGGAGGAGCACCATAGTGACACTTTTGTAAGCCCATCATGACACTCTTGAAGACCCACCACATTTCGGTGTTTATTTTATCATAAGAACACTCATCTTGGAAGAACACTCTTTGCAAATCTAGGTGGGAGGAGCTTTGTCACAACGATCTTTGCAAGATGTGTTTTTTTTTAAAAATAATTTTTGTACGTAATTTTGTTGTGCAAGGTTGTTAACAAATTTATGTTTGGGTTTTTTTATTGAAATTTGAGAATTTGACTTTGGGTTGTTGTGAAATTTGAGTTTGGGCTTCTGATTGTGTCTCTATGAAGGATTTTATTTTATTTTATTTGTAATTTTACGTTGTACCAAACAACTAAAAAATGTTTTTCAAAGAATTTTCAAGATTAAAACCAAATTATTCAAGTAATACTATGTAATAGAATAACATTATATTTTTATATACTATTTTTTTATAATGCAAAAGGATAACATGTAACAATCAAATAAAAAAAAAAATAAAAAAAAAAAAGTAAAAACAATAAACTAAGAATTTTGTTTCCTGTTCTCTTCTCCCTCTCAATTCTAGAAGGTCAGTGGTATCCTTTCTTCAATATTTCAATCAACTCGTACTACTTGCCATCAAAGCTCTTAACAATGCTTGTGGAAAGAACATGTAACATTTGACTTGTAACTTTTTGTTTCTCTCTGATAGTGTTGTAAACGATTAGATTAGAGATTTTACTAAAATCACCAAAAAAAATAAAAATAAAAATAAAAATATGAAGCAAAAAAGAGGGAAGAAAAGAAGCCTTGAGAATGTGTGGAAGTTCTTATTTGGTGAGCATAGGCCCAGCCATGGTCTTGTGCTTTGTTCATGCATTAATAGTAACCTCCTTTCTCTACAGCGGATTGCAACACTGCGCCACGACAAGTTGGGTCTGGTAAATTTGTAATTGATAGGGCATGCGTGTCCCTAATACCAATGTCTTATATGCCGATATTGGAGTGATGTAAAAAACACTTCTTAACCTACTACTCCACAACTACTTTTATTACAACTTATATGATCAGGTGGAGAAGATTTTGTCAAAGGCACCTCAATTTAAAGCCCATTCAAATCAGCAGGTAACTCTGACCTGTTTTTACTATAAAGCTATAGGTCTATTGCACTTTAGGGTCACATGTAGGATACAGTTCAGACTTCAGATTTCTGATGGAGGCTGAGTTGCATATCTACAACTATAATATTAAATTTTTAGGGTTCAGCCCAGTGGCAGTGGTAATTATTGCACAAAGTTGAACAATTAATCCAGATATAATAAGTTTACTATGTTTGAGTGATTTGGGGCTTGGGGCTTTACTAATTGTATTTCTGCTATTGAGTTTCATAGTTCTCTTAGCTTTTTTGATTAGTCAAGGTGTTGGGGTTCATCTAATTGTTCATCAATCCTTGAGTTTCTAGCTTCTCTTAGACCTGCCATATGAAAATTTTGTATTTTCTTTTGTTCCTTTGTGTTCATCATTGTGAACTCAAAATTTATATTTTCTCTGATTAATAAGATTGCATTACTTACCTATATAAACAAATCTTTATATTTATTTTAGATACTTTGTGTTTGTCATTGTGAAAATGAAGTAATTAAACTTTTCAATAAAACTTTCTACTTGTTAAAAAAAAATAATCAAGAGATAATAAATGTGACATGACATAGCTTATTGAAGACATCTTGTAATGACATGCTGGTCAATTTTTTGTTCCATTCTTCATGCTTACTCCCTAGAGATCCCATCTCTAGTCTTTACTAAATATATTTTAACCTATGTTTGGATCAAATTTAACAATGATTTGTGAACTTTGAGGGAAATTTGAAAGTGGTTTTAGTGAAAATTTGGCATGCTGCTCGGAAATATCTCCTATAAAGGAATCCCTCCTGCACGCTGCTTGGAAAGCCCCTGTTGCAGCACCTGATTTTTGAGTTCAAAGTAACAAAAGGGTAATCATTGTTTGGTTATTGCTGGGAGAAATTCCTAAGAGGACTGTTTTTATGAAGAAAAGCATGGAGAAGGCTTTGACTTTGAATTGACAAATGCAAGTCTAGGTTCCCAATACCTAAGTTGTTCAATTCAGTTTTTCCATATAACATATAGCTCCAAGTAAGTCCAAGTTCAAATAATATATACTTAAATCCAAAACCCAGGTTGGTACTCGTGGTTGACTTTTATAGACATATAATTTTCATGATTGATATCTAAGATCATCTAAAATTAGAATTGAAAATATACGCTTTAAAATAATAAGTATTGAGATTAGCATTCTAATTAATAGAAGAAAATGAAAATGAATATCAGATATGAATAGAGCACCCTCTGTTGTTTTTGTTCGATGGAGCTTCTTTTATTTTTTTTCCCCGATTTATTAAACATATGAAGTTGGAACAATTTTTTGTTAGTATGAACAAAGTTGTGAAGAAACACAATCATTGGTCTAAGCAAAAGCTATGGCTCTCTGGCCATAGTGTAATTTCGTCACTGTGTTTCATCCATAAGCAACTTCCAATCGATCTAATTGAAGTCCATAAATTGACAAAAAAATTTAAAGCTTTAAAAGAAAACACAATTTCATTAAATCTCAATAGTTATTTTTGCTAAGCTCTAAAATTCCTCATTTGAGAAGTTTTTCATGTCAAGAATTGTAGCTATTGTGGTATTTTATGTTTGTAACATGCTATATGCAGAGAGAGAGAGAGAGAGAGAGAGAGAGAGAGAGAGAGAGAGAGAGAGAGAGAGAGAGAGAGAGAGAGAGAGAGAGAGAGAGAAGGGCAATGTACAAAAAATGTAGCAAATCAACCAAAAGTTAAAATACTTTACTCTTATATTTCATACGTTATTTTTACTTCACTCATACAATTTATATGTTTTGGCAAATTTCAATTTTTTATGTGCGGTGGTTTCCTACAAGTTTGGCAACAACAAGCATCACGAAATCAACAAATTGGCTGCCCTTGTGTGCTTCCGATAAAAGCAAATAATGCCATTGCTACGGTCATAAAAGCCTTCACAACAAATTGTTTGTAGCCTTCCATTAACACTTAATCTTGAAATTCTTCAGATAGCAAATGTTAACCGTCTTTAGTTGTAGAATGAAAGATATGTAATTGGCACCACTAATTGAAAATACTTGTGTTCATAAATAGGTGAAAAAATAATTTTGATATGGAAACTCTTGAGAACCCACTAAAGAGCTCATTTATTGAATTTCCGTTTTTCCACTCTTATTAAAGAGTTTAATGAACATTTCCTTTCTCTCTCCTCATAAATTGCTATTTATTATATGATAAGCATTCACATTAGTCTCTACACGGTTTTAGCAAAGCTAACCCAAAAAACTTATATGTTGCTATTTTAAAAAATAGACACCTACATCAACCTCAATATTTTTTCTCTATCCATATAAATATTATTTTTCTCTCTCCTATCCCTACACAACTTTCAACCAAAAAACTTGTCATTGTGTTGCACCGACCAGCTCAAACCACCAAGCCACCGCAAACCACCCCAAAGAGCTGCCTACCACCCAAAGAGCCACCCACACACATTACGAACCAAAATCTCTTCAACCACCTTGTAAGGTTGAAATTTATCAACCATCTTGTTGGCTTTATTTCGTGTCAGTTTACTTGTAATTTAAGCACTTAGTAACCCTATATTTAGGTGGGATTATTGTAAAGGTAGTGTGTGAGAAGATGTGAAGAAAAGCTCAAGTATGTGCAAAGAAGCAGAGCTTTGCGGCTAGGACTCGTGGGTGGCTCACGGCTGCAAGTCGCCAACTTCAGGCACGTGAGATGCACACAGGGAAGCTGAAGGGTCGCGCCAGCTGTCGCACTACAGGACAAAAGTCCCAGGCTGGCTAGGCCGTTATGTCGCAACTTGATTTCGCGACTTGGACAAACCGCGAGACCAAGCCGCCAATTTACCCTGTTTGGCAAAAACTGTCTCTTCGTATTCTTTTCTCACCTCACTATATATAGACCCTTATACCCACTAAATTGAGAGAGCTTCTAGAGAGAATTTTGTGAGAGAAAACCCTAGAGAAAAACAAGATTACCTTATCCCCAATCTTCATCTAAGAGACTCTATAAATTCCTCTACTCTCTTCCTCTCCATTGTCATACCCTTGAGAGGTCTTTTACCAAATCCTTATCTCACCACACCCACGTCTGTGAGAATGTTCATTTGGTGCTAAGGGAAGCAGTTTGGAAGGAACCAATATACATTGGTTGATGCTATGGTCTAGTAGCGGAATCCGGGAAACTAAAGAAGAAAGAGGTTCGGCGTAACCTCGTTGGAGTAAGAAGCTTGAAAGGCTTAGGTACTTGGGTAGATTAGGCTTGGAGGGTCTTCTGCTGTTCATGTATCCCAACTATATTCTTTAGTGGATTTTATCACCGCTTGGAGGGCGGCGGAGAGGTTTTACGCCGAGAACTTCGGTTTCCTCTTCGATAACACATCGTGTGTTGTCCGTGTGTTTGTATCTTTCTTCCCTTTATCTTTGCCTTATATTGACTGCTGTGGATGTGTTTATATTTGGCTTAGATTGTTTATCAATTCTGTTATAAGCTTACTATCTTGTTCCGCACATTAATTGTTTGATATAAAAGCTTGAATTGATAATTTTGTAATTTGTGGTCTAAACGTTCAAGAGTGTTTCATACCCATATTGAACTTTCACACCTAAAAAGAAAATTTTCTTCACTCTTATCATTAAACTAAAATTCTATTTAATCACATAGCGATAATCAAGTCAAACTGAAGCTGAAGAACCTTATCATGCAAACACAAAGGGTACATTAAGAATGGCTGGATAGTTTGCAGTTGGCCATGTAAAAACCATTTTCAATGGTCTAAAAAATGACCATTTATGCATGAACTGATGCATAAGTATAGACGCACATTCATTTAAGGGGGGAAATTAAAAACCTAAGAAAAAAAAAATGAAAAAAAAAAATCAAGCAAAAATTACCACAATCAACATAGGGCAAAAATGACGAAAGTGCATCTAGGCCAAAGCAAAGATTTCCTATTAGTCCATTGTCCATTTTATCAGCCGATTAGCTATTACAAGAGCAAATACTAGTCTTTTATTTGTCTATGTTATATCTTTTTGTTATAATGTCTTAGCATTTTATACTCATCTAACCTAAATGTGACTTTTGATGAAATTGGAGGGTTAAAAACCAGAAAAGGGTTTGGTTATCAGTTTTTACCCGTTGAACCAACGATTTTTACTGGATTGGTTGAGGGTCCGGCTCCTGTTTGAACTAGCCAATTCAATCCAGTTTTCAAAACCATGCATTGAACCAATAAACCTACCTGCTAAAAATTGAAACGATTATATTTAGCAAGGAGAGAAGCTTTCCTATCCTCACCCATAATTCAATTACATTTCCGTGTAGTTTAACAATATGGAAATTCGGATCAGTTGAATTGAGGAAGTTCACATAAAAAACTCTAAAGAGAACAAGACAGGCTTCAGAAAAGAAGGTTGGCAACTAAAAATGTTAGGTGTTTCCAAAAAGTATTAAATCATTGATCAAGAATTCCTTGATGGCCAACGGAACTTCAGCTTCAAATGGTTTAGTTACAATTTACGACTTGCAAAGGTTGATTGTGTCATGAACAACTTATCAAGTCATGAATTAGACAGCATTAGCTTAGTTCTTCCACATAATATGAAACTTCCCCGACTCTAATTTTTTAATTTGTACTACAAGTCTAATTGATAAACTCAAAAGTATTCAAGTCATGACCAATAATTAAACGAAACATCTAGTAAAATGGAAAAGTTGTAATGTCAAAACTTGAAAATGGTATACTAAATTTTATTTTCTTGTAAAACATTTTCCATTCCAAATCACGTGTGAACCTCCACTATTCTCTCTTTATAGCAACCCCCCCCCCCCCCCCCTCTCTCTTCTCTCTTTATTGCACATAAAGGTGGTTGTTGGGGGTTTGCCGTGGTCGGCATGGGATCCACCCATCGTCATTGCCTTTGAAAGTCATCGCAAATATGGGTGGGAGGAGCACCATAGTGACACTTTTGTAAGCCCATCATGACACTCTTGAAGACCCACCACATTTCGGTGTTTATTCTGTCATAAGAACACTCATCTTGTAAGAACATTCTTTGCAAATCTAGGTGGGAGGAGCTTTGTCACAACGATCTTTGCAAGATGTGGTTTTTTTTAAAATAATTTTTGTACGTAATTTTGTTGTGCAAGGTTGTTAACAAATTTATGTTTGGGTTTTTTATTGAAATTTGAGGATTTGACTTTGGGTTGCCGTGAAATTTGAGTTTGGGCTTCCGATTGTGTTTCTATGAAGGATTTTATTTTATTTTTTTTGTAATTTTAGGTTGTACCATACAACTAAAAAATGTTTTTCAAAGTATTTTCAAGGTTAAAACCAAATTGTTCAAATAATACTATGTAATAGAATAACATTATATTTTTATATATTATTTTTTATAATGCAAAAAGATAATATGTAAAAATCAAAGAGAACCAAAAAAAAAAAAAAGAGTAAAAACAATAAACTAACAATTTTGCCATCAAAGCTCTTAACAATGCTTGTGGCACTTCCTTGAAAGAACATGTAACATTTGACTTGTAACTTTTTGTTTGTCTCTCTGAATGTGTTGTAAACGATTAGATTAGAGATTTTACTAAAATCCAAAAAAATTAAAAATTAAAAATTAAAAAGTTGAAGCAAAAAAGAGGGAAGAAAAGAAGCCTTGAGAATGTGTGGAAGTTCTTATTTGGTGAGCATAGGCCCAGCCAAGGTCTTGTGCTTTGTTCTTGCATTAACAGTAACCTCCTTTCCCTGCACCGGATTGCAACCCTGCGCCACGACAAGTTGGGTCTGGTAAATTTGTAATTGATAGGGCATGCGTGTCCATAATACCAATGTCTTATATGCTTATATTGGTGTGATGTAAAAAACATTTCTTAACCTTCTACTTCGCAACTACTTTTATTAAAACGTATATGATCAGGTGGAGAAGATTTTGTCAAAGGCACCTCAATTTAAAGCCCATTCAAATCAGCAGGCAACTTTGACCTGTTTTTACTATAAAGCTATATGTGTATTGCACTTTAGGGTCACATGTAGGATATAGTTCAAACTTCAGATTTCTGATGGAGGCTAAGTTGCATTTCTACAACTATAATATTAAATTTTTAGGGTACAGCCCAGTGGCAGTGGTAATTATTGCAAAAGGTTGAACAATTAATCTAAAGATAATAAGTTTACTATGTTTGAGTGATCTAGGGCTTGGGGCTTTACTAATTGTATTTTTGTTAATGAGTTTCATAATTCACTCAGCTTTTTTGATTAGTCAAGGTGTTGGGGTTCATCTAATTGTTCATCAATCCTTGAGTTTCTAGCTTCTCTTAGACCTGCCATATGAAAATTTTTTCTTTTGTCCCTTTGTGTTCTTCATTGAACTCAAATTTTATATTTTCTTTGATTAATAAGATTGCATTACTTACCTATAAGAAAAAAAATCTTTGTATTTATTTTAGATACTTTGTGTTTATCATTGTGAAAATGAAGTAATTAAACTTTTCAATAAAACTTTCTACTTGTTAAAAAAAAAAAATCTAGAGATAATAAATGTGACATGACATAGCTTATTGAAGACATCTTTTAATGGCATGCCGGTCAATCTTTTGTTCCATTCTTCATGCTTATTCCCTAGAGATCCCATCTCTAGTCTTTGAAAAATTATATTATGTTTCGAGTGTATATGCCATCTCTCTTACAGTAGTTGGGTCCCACAACTATGTGAGACCCAGCTGTTGTGAGAGAGATGGCATATACACCCGAAACATGATATACTATCTTCTAGTCTTTACTAAATACATTGTAACCTATGTTTGCATCAAATTTAACAATGATTTGTGAACTTTGAGGGAAATTTGAAAATGGTTTTAGTGAAAATTTGGCATGCTGGTCGGAAATATCTCCTATAAGGGAGTATACAGATGTAAAGGAATCCCTCCTACACGCTGCTCTGAAAGCCCCTGTTGCAGCACCAGGTTTTTGAATTCAATGTAACAAGTGGGCCATCATTGTTTGGTAATTGCTGGGAGAAATTCCTAAGAGGACTGTTTTTATGCAGAAAGGCATGGAGAAGGCTTTGACTTTGAATTGACAAATGTAAGTCTAGGTTCCCAGTACCTAAGTTCTTCAATTTAGTTTTTCCATATAACATATAGCTCCAAGTAAGTCCAAGTTCAAATAATATATACTTAAATCCAAAACCCAGGTTGGTGCTTTAAAGTTGTGGCTGACTTTTATAAGCATATCATTTTCATGATTGATATCGAAGATCATCTAAAATTATAGAATTGAAAATATGCGCTTTAAAATAATAAGTATTGAGACTAGCATTCTAATTAAAAGAAGAAAATGAATACCAGATATGAATAGTGCACCCTTTGTTGTTTTTGTTCAATGGAACTTTTTTTTTTCCCCCCCGATTTATCAAATGTATGAAGTTGGAACCATTTTTTGTTAGAATGAACAAAGATGTGAAGAAACACAATCATTGGTCTAAGCAAAAGCTATGGCTCCCTGGCCATAGTGTAATTCTGTCACTGTGTTTCATCCATAAGCAACTTCCAATCGATCTAATTGAAGTCCATAAATTGACAAAAAAATTTAACGCTTTAGAAGAAAACACAATTTCATTAAATCTCAATAGTTATTTTTGCTAAGATGAAACTCTAAAATTCCTCATTTGGCATTCTGCACAAAAATATCTTCTATAGAGGAGAGATTTGTAACTTCATAAAGCCAGAACGTTGTATTTGTTAGTTTTTAAGGAAAAATGCTAGTGAGAATTGGATTAAGAGTTTGAAACTGTAGGTTTTGGCAAAGATGAAGAGAGAAACTGATGTAGATATAGATATAGTGGTGGGGATTATGGTGGAGATAGTGGTGAGAATTAATAAATGGGCTTTATGGTGGAGATAGTGGTGAGATTTGTAACTTCCTAAAGCCGGAATGATGTGTTTGTTGGTTTTTAAGGGAAAATGCTAGTGAGAATTAGATTAAGAGTTTGAAACTGTAGGTTTTGGCAAAGATGAAGAGAGAAACTAATATAGATAAACATATAGATATATAGATATAGTGGTGGGAATTATGGTGGAGATACTTGTGGCAATTAATAAATGAGTTTTATGGTGAAGATAGTGGTGGGAATTAAATTAATAAAAAGTAGGCTTTATGGTGGAGATAGAGGTGAGATTTGTAACTTCATAAAGCCGGAACGTTGTGTTTGTTGGTTTTTAAGGGAAAATGCTAGTGAGAATTAGATTAAGAGTTTGAAATTGTAGGTTTTGGCAAAGATGAAGAGAGAAAATGATGTAGATATAGATATAGATATATAGATATAGTGGTGGGAATTATGGTGGAGATAGTGGTGGGAATTAATAAATGGGCTTTATGGTGGAGATAGTGGTGAGATTTGTAACTTCCTAAAGCCGAAAGGATGTGTTTGTTGGTTTTTAATGGAAAATGCTAGTGAGAATTAGATTAAGAGTTTGAAACTGTAGGTTTTGGCAAAGATGAAGAGAGAAATTGATATAGATATAGATATATAGATATAGTTGTGGGAATTATAGTGGAAATAGTGGTGGGAATTAATAAATGGGTTTTATGGTGGAGATAGTGGTGAAAATTAATTTAATAAGAAGTGGCCTTTATGGTGAAGATAGAGGTGGAATTTATTTTATTATTTTTAAATTGATAAAATCTATTTTTAAATTGTTGGGAAAATACAAAAAAATATTATGAAAATGATACGGCTGCTGACGTGGTTTAACGTAAGCGTAGCAACATTAAATACTACGCTTCACCTTTTAGTAATAATATATAGATTAGACATAACAAGAAAGTATTTCATGTTAGCCGTGTTACGAAATATTGGTCTATCTCACATACATGTACACATCCATTGCATATTTGATATAAACATATGAATGAGATAATTCTCACATGAAATTATGCAAGCACAATCCATGTGATTGCACATATTAGTCAAAACAGAAATGTCACTAGTAATTTTCAAAAAATTAAAAAAGCAGAAAGAAAAAAGAGAAGGAAAGATTCATCGACTGGACCAGTGCTCTGCCCCACTGTCTCGTGTTTGCATCCAAGAGACTACGAACCTTCAAGGTTCGGTCTACACCAGGCCAAAAGCTAGGGGGTTAGGGTAGTCATCTGTGGCTGTCAACACACCAATGCTCTCTCCATCTCCATCACCTATCTACCATACCAATTCTTCTCTAATAACCTCTTTGGCCTGGAGTAAGCTTCTCCAGACATAAGAGGGATTACTTCCTAGCTCAGCATCCATAAAAGAACATGTAGAAAAATAGTGAGCTTTGTAAACACGGTAAAAAAAAAGAAAAAAAGGAGCAGATACCATGAACAAGTCGTCAAGCCTATTTGGCTAACATAGCCAAGTTGAAAGCATCTAATATCCCGTAAGGCCATGCCCCTTTTGTCTTGGAAAAGCGTAACTGTTTGCCCTCACCAATACTTAGCCATAACAGACTTAATTTCATCACATACGGTTGTAGGGATTTTGAAGATACTCATGGCGTAGGTTGGTAAGTTTGAGCATCAGTCAATTGTTTTTTAAATCTAATATTTTAAAAAAAAAAAAAAAAAAAAAAAAAACAGCCAACCTTCTCTCTCAAAGCTCAGCCTCCGCTCCTCCTCCTCCTCCTCCACCCCCCCCCCCCCCTTCACAACCTCCCCAAGTTCTACCACACCACCGTCAACATCCTCTCCTTGATGTCCTCATCGGCTAGTTCCTAGGCAGTACTCTTTTTTTTAAGGACTAGGGTTCTGCTTTGAAATCTTAGATTTCAAAAAAGAACCAAACCAAATCAAAAACATTTTTGATTTGTTATGAATTTCATGTAGTGAGACTGAATCATTCATAAATGGGTTTCCCTTTTATGGAAATGTTCTCTTGTACAAAACGCATCTAAATAAGGAATAGATTTGAAAAAAAAAAAACTAATAATTAACGGTTTTTTATTTATAAACACTAATTAACAGTTCCAAACAGTATAAACTGTTCCCCAAAAAAAAAAAAAAAAAAACTATAAACAGCAGAAAAGAAAATCTAAATGCTTTTAAGCATTCTTACATGTACTTATGAACAATTCCCATTACTTATTCTCCACGATAAACAGGGTACCTAAGAATTCCTCTTCCAAAAAAGAAAAAAAAAGTTAACTTACCACCAAGCTCCTAACAAATCTCGCTTCCAGACTTCCTACCCATCTTAGATGTCATCCCAGAATATCTTGTACCAGAGAACTGAGAGAAGTGACCAACCCACTCGTCACTCCCACTACGGCTGCCCTAACATATGGGCGACTGTCGTTACACCTTTGTGGAATCTGGGGCCCCGGATTTGCACTAGTAGGTTGAGGAAGAGCTGCAGGTGGATGATCGAGAGTTCTCCCGAACTTGTACGTAAAAGTCAGACTCCCTTGGGCCTCCCCTTTCTTGTTCATAACACTTCGTGTGACTGATTTCTTGTCATCAGCATCACCAAAATCAATAAGTAGTTCTTCAATGGGAACCCGAACTTCACCGATAAATTTGCTGCCAAGACAGGTATTGCGGTGAGATTCGAGCCTAACAATCAGATGAAGCCGCTTCTGCAGGGCCTCATCAGTGTCTATGTTGAAATCAAAGTGGGTTCCCCACTTAGGGTTTGAACGGCCGCTTAGGTCCACAGGACTTTTATTCTCTTCGTCATAGTAGTAATTACCGTTGTCATCGCAAATTCTAATGACCGGGTAAGGCTTCAGGCTGTGTAACAAATGTACACTCTTTAGTCCCTTAGCACGCTCAATGACTAACTCTAGACCTGTCAGACCCATTGGTGCTGTCTATGGTTGGGGGAGGGTGAGTACTGAAATAAATAAAATATAAAAAGTAGGAAGAACTTCGTGGCCGTATTTGACTAGGAATACTTGCGTTAACCCACACGTCTCTACTGTAAGCTTATTTTTGTGGTTCTCAACTCAGCATTATATATATATATATATATATATATATAATTGAAACTTTTGAAACTCTCACAACTTTTCATATCAACATAATATTTAAATAAAATTATTTTTGTTTAGTTTAAATTTGACAAAGAGTGAAACTCTATCTTTTTTTAACAAGTCAACTTAAACTCAAGCTCATCATTATTATTTTTTTAAAATAAAATTATTTTTAATTAATCCGAAATTTTTGAAACTCCCACAATTTTTCACTTCAGCACAATATTTAAATAAAATTATTTTTTTAGTCCAAAATTAACAAAAAGTGAAACTGTATCACTCTAGCTAACAAGTCCAACTTAAATTCAAACTCATCGTTATTATTTTTGTTTAATCCAAACTTAATAAAAAGTGAAACTCTATCTCTCTAACAAGTTCAACTCAAACTCAAACGTTTATAATTTATCTCAAAATTTGCGAGGTTAATCATAAACACTATAAAAGCAATTCAAACCCCAATATTTTTTTTTTTAAAGCCGAGTAGAGATATGAGCTCTTCTTATGCTATTTCTTCTCCTTTACTTTGTTTAAATATATATATATATATATATAATGGTTTTTCATATATTTTTAAAAAAATAATTTTCGTACATAAACCACCAAACTCTCTTTAGCTGTTTTTTACAAAATAAAAAAAGCTTGCAATAATTGAAATTATTTTTTTGAATGTAATTCATCTTTCTCTTATATTTCTCTATTGTTTAGTCATGTATATTTTGTTTTGTTTCAATAATTTTTAAGCAGTGAATCATCTAATTCTTTAATATTTTTTGGTCTCTCAAAAGTTTTAATACCTGAATTTTTGAGTTTTTTTTTTTTTTTTTTCTTTTGCAATATCTGAAACTGTTTGACAAATTTTTTGTAAACCATTGCACATTCAAGCAATGGCTTCTTGATCAAATTGTAACACAAATTAAAGTAATACAATAGCAAATCATGCAATAGTATAGTTTCTTAATCAATTTAAGATTTTATAAAATTATTTTAGTCTACCTAACAAATAGGTAAATTCCCGTGTATAGCACGGGTTAAGAACTAGTTTGAGTCAAAACAAAAACCCAATAAAAAAAACTAAAGTAACTAAAGTACTTCAATTAAATTTAATATAAAAATTGAATAGTATTAATTTGTTAATTGTTTGTTTAATTGATATTAGTGGCTTGGATAATTAAATTAAATTATCATTATAAACATGTTTATTCTATCAATTGGAAATACTGAGATTATAAAATTTAACATTCAGGTTTTTATATTTTGTAATAATTTATGGGGGAAGGATTTATCATTGATGCAAAAATGACTCTCATGTTATTTGCACCAATTTAGTTTAGAATCAATTATAAGTTATTTTAGTGTCATGAAAGAGTTTTTAAGTAAATTAATTTGTGAAATTAAGATTTTTTTAGTCATTTTTTTTACGTAAGAACTTTATTGTGCTTATCTTGGCCCTCCCTGGAAAAATTTCCTACCTTCGCTGGAGCCTGGAGGGGGGTTGTATTGCGAGACAGTCAAGGATAGTTAATACATATAGGTAATTATACTAATCACTTGGCAGAAATATGGGCAGTAAGATATTGAAATATGGCCTAGGAATTTGGTTTTTAAATATATAAATCTAGATATTGATTCTGAGCTTGTTATGAATCGACTATCAACATGTGGTGTAATGGCACCGGAAATTGTTATTTTGATATGTGATTGCAAGACCCTGCTCGCTCGAGAATGAACTGTCCTTCTTCATCACGTATGGTATACCATGAAGAGAATGGAGTGGCAGATAGAGTAGCAACGAGGGAAAGGGAGTGACAGTGCACCATAAAAGAATATTTCCAATGAAAGAACTCCACAGAAGTGTCCTATGGACTAGAGTTGATGTAATAGTGCTCTCTATTATTAATATATAAATCCCCTCTTTCTACCGAGAGAGAGAGAGAGAGAGAGCTCTTTCATTTGTGTGCTGCTGTAATGATACTATGGGCATGCAGTCTGCAGCTAAGCAAAAGTAATTGACAGCTTGAAAATAAATATGTTTAAAGCATCTTGGTATTCTACAACATTCTTCATCTACTGGTTTTGGATAAGACATGAAGAAATATGGATCCTAGAATGTGCACTCAGGACTCCATAGCATAGAAAAGGAGTCATCTAAAACATATTTAAAGGCATTCTGATGTGAAGCTTGAATTAAAATAACCTAAGTAGACTATCATAATAAAAATAAACATGCAAAAGAGATTCCATATTAAGAGTTTAATCAAACCTCAATGATTTTTAATTTTTGTTGTTTGGTACAGTGGATAGGGAAATTAATGATTTCAATGAATTGGGTCTTGAAAGAGTTATTAGAAGAAACTTCAACGAAAAGAATTGGCTTCCAAAATGGCACAAGTTTTTTTTGCTTCAAGAGTACTCGAAAGACTTTCAGCATGAACAACCAACTTGTCTTAGTCACAAGAAAAAATAAAATAAAATAATTGAGGTTGATGGTTTAATTTAAAAGTTTATGCGCATTCTTTAATTAGATTTGCTAGGAATATCGTGGAGGATATGTATTGGGTGGAAGATGAGCCTCCACCTGCTTTAGATGCTCTGTATCATGATCGTTTACATATTAATGAATGAGTAAATTATTTGTTTTTTTTTTTTTTTAAAGTTTATGCACATAATTAAAACATGCCTTTTGGGATTTGTTTTCATTATATTTTCAACCCCATAAATTATGGCATATTGTCAAAATTTTGGCGAAAAGCACATTTTAGTCCCTACATTTTAAGGCTATTTCCGTTTTAGTCCCTAAGTTTTATTTTTACCGCTTTTAGTCCCTATCCTGAAAAACGGGTTCCATTTTTGTCCCTCCCGTTACTTCATAAACGGATTTTGCTGACGTAGCAAACGGAATTGATAAAAAATGATAAAATAATAGCTACAGTAACCTGGATGGTCACTGTTAGTTACTCCCCGCCCTTAGTAGTCACGTGTCCCTCACGTGACCCTCCCTTTTTTTGTTTTTTTGTTTTTTGATCAGAACGTAACCCTCCCTAACCCAAATAAAACCCAAAATGACGCTATTCACACCTGAACACACATGACGGCAAGACCCATAGATTTGTGCAATCCCTAATCTCTTACCTTACCCGTTGCTCATCACAAACCATAGATTTGCACAAAAAAACCACAAATCGGCAAGCTCAAAAAATCTCAAATCGGCAAGCATAATCACAGAGCTTCAGAGTGTTTGTGTTGAGCTGCGAAGGTATTATTTCTCTCCAACTCTCTCTCTCTCTCTCGTTATGTCTCTCTCTCTCTCTGTGTTATGAATGCCATCTGAATCTCAGCTGTTGGGTTTTGAGAATTTGGGTATTTTGAAATGTTGTGTTTTGTTATTGCTCTGGAATTTCAATCTCTCTGATTTATCTCTCTCATTGTGTCTCACTCTTTCTCTTCCTCTCTCCCTTTATAGCTTTTGTAGTGGACATAATACTGACTGTGATAGTGGAATATTTTTGGGATTTGCATTGTTTGGCTGTTGTGTGTTGCTTTTGGTATTTGCAGCTCTGTTTGTTTACTTTTTGTTTTACTTTTGTTTATCAGGGACCACAATACTGACTGTATTTTTGTTGGCATTTGTGGTTGTTTGTCTGTATTGTGTGTCACTATTGTTTATTAGGGACCACTATATTGACCTTGATATCTTTGTGTTGGTATTTGCATTGATTGTCTGTATCGTGTCTTGCTTTTCAAGAAGTGGCTGGGTCCATGTGAATGGGTTGTCGGTATTGTATGCTTTTTTATTTGTTTATTAGCCTAACAAAGTATTATTAATTTCAAAAAGTGGATATCTTTTTATCTTTTTTCATTCTGTTTTCTACCCGTAACTTGCATGCAGGATGGATGAGTTTTTTAATCTACATGTCCACCATGGTGGGCATTTCATGTGGGACCCTCAAGTGTATGTGGGAGGGACAATTGATATAGTGTATAATTGTGATCCAGATAAGTGGTCAAAAGTAGAAATGGAGAGTATTTGTAGGGAGTTTGGCTACACTGAAGTAGATAAGTTATGGTATAAAATGCCTGGTGTGAGCCCAGAGCACGCAAATTTCCATCAGGTGGTTGATGATGATGCTGCTATGTTCATGACTGATTTGGTAAAGGGATATGGGGAGATTCATGTGTTTGTGGAGCATCCAGTGCATGAACCAGTTGAAGTACCTGATAGTGAACTAGAAGGTGTAGGTGTAGATGCTGAGTATGCTGAGTATGGTGATGAAGAGTACAGACCTGATTTTTCACAATTTGGAGGTCATGATAATGCTGAATTTACTGAGGTAGATGAGGTAGATGCTGAGCAGGTTTGTGCTAGGAGGGCTGGCAAAGCACCAGTTGTTGATGATCAAGTTGAGGAGAGTAGTGAGGGTAGTGAGGGTAGTGAGGATGAGAGGAGTGACTTAGAAGAAGAGCCAGAAATTCAACCAATAAATATTGGTGAAGATAGTACTGATAGTTGGGACAATCAAGCTGAAGATGATGAGGTTGAACCAGGACAAATGGGTGGTGGTGTCATGAATTCTGACTATGAGAGTGAGGAGCTGCTTAGCCTTGACGAATCATCATCAAGCAGTGAGGATGGTGATGATGACATTCAAGAAGCAGAGGTTGACAATTCTATTAGGAAGAGCAAATACCCAATCTTTAGGCCAGTAGCCAAAGCTGAGCACCTTAGGTTCGAGAAGGATATGTTGTTCATCTCAACTAAACAATTTAAAGATGCTATAACTGATTATGCAGTTGCTGGTGGGTGGGGTATAAAATTTGTGAAAAATGACTTGGTGAGAGTGAGAGCCCGATGCCAGCCAGGGTGCAACTTTGTTGCCTACCTTGCAAAGGTGCCAAGGGAGAAGAGTTTTAGATTGAAAACATTGAACATGGAACACACATGCAGCAGAAGTTATAAAAATCCAAGGTGCACAGCATCATACATTGGGAAAAAGTTAGCAAAGAGGGTTAGGAGACAACCTGACATAAAGCTTAAGGACATTCAGGATGCTGTGCATGAGAAGTATGTGGTAAACATAAGTGCAGGCAAGGCAAGTAGGGCTAGAGAAAAAGCTCAAGATGCTGTTGATGGGGCCCACACTGCACAGTTCAACCAACTATGGGAGTATTGTGATGAGTTAAGAAGATGTAGTCCTGGGAGCACAGTATTGATGAAGGTGCATACTTTTAATGATGGTGATTTGGCAGCCGAGCATGGATTGGCAATTGGGCTACCATATTTTGAAAGAATCTACATCTGCCTGGAAGGTTGCAAGAAAGGCTTCTTGGCAGGGTGCAGGCCAATCATTGGTCTAGATGCATGCCATCTGAAGACCAAGGCAGGTGGTCAGCTGATGTGTGCTGTTGGCAGAGATCCCAATGATGAATACTTTCCCTTAGCATATGCAGTAGTTGAGGCTGAAACAAAGGACACTTGGACTTGGTTTCTTAATTTATTGCTTGCTGACATAGGAGATGACAAGAAATGGGTGTTCATATCTGACCAGCAGAAGGTATGATGGTAGATTTATTGCTTGTTGAATTAATTGTAGTTGATGGTAGCTTCATTGCTTGCTGAATTAAATGATTGTGCTTTGCAGGGGTTGGTGAACACCTTTGTTGACAATTGGCCACAGTACGAGCACAGGATCTGCTGCAGACATTTATACAATAATTTGAGGAAACATCATCCTGGTGTCCTTATTAGAGACCTGTTTTGGAAAGCAGCCAAGGCTACCTATCAGCAAGCATTTGAGAGGGCAATGAATGAGCTAAAGGAGGTGGATGAAGATGCATTCAAATGGCTGCAGTCTCACTCAACAACTATCTGGGCTAGGCACATGTTCACAAGTGATGGCCAGAGTGACACCATCCTGAACAACATGTGTGAAAGCTTCAACAGCATGTTAGTTAAGTTTAGGAGCAAACCTATAATTACCATGGTATGCATAATTCTCCCTTTCATCTGCATTATGATCCATAGACCTGTGTAATTCATGAATGATTAATTCTCTATTTCTCTCTATGTGCTTGCAGCTTGAATGTATTAGGCTGTATCTGATGACAAGATTTCAAGCAAACAGAGAAATGATTATGAAGGTGGAATCTGAGTTGTGTCCTAAAATAAGGAAGAGGCTGTACAAGGAGAAGTTGGCATGCAGCAAGTGGATAGCATGTTAGGCTGGTCGTACGAAGTTTGAAGTGAAGAATGGGCTGGAGAGTTTCATTGTGGACTTGGAAGAGAAGAAGTGTAGCTGTAGGAAGTGGGACATACTTGGCATGCCATGTTGCCATGCCATTTCTTGTATATTTTTCAGCAGAGAAGATGCTGAAAAGTATGTCAACGCTTGCTACAAAAGGACTACTTACATTGATTGCTATGAACCCATTATAGAGCCCATCAATGGCCAGAATATGTGGAGACCTAGTGGACTACCACCTGTGCAACCCCCTATCAAGAGGAGACCTCCTGGTAGGCCTAAGAAGAAGAGGGCACTAGAGCCTGATGAACCTAGAAGTCACAGAAAAAATAGAGGTCTAGGCATCTCAAAACAATGCAAGACCTGTGGGAAATTAGGACACAACAAGAGGAGCTGCAAGGGAGAAGTAGGAGGGAACTCTTCCTTGCCTGGGAGTGCATCCCAAGCCAGTAGGACCACAAGTGCACCTCCACCCCCCACTGATAACCAATCCAATCCAAGACCAACAAGACAGAGGAAGAGAGGTGCAGTCACTACTAAAGCAGCAATGAGATCTGCTAAAAGATAGCAAGCTGAAGCAGGACCTTTTTTTGTTGTTGTGCTATATGTTGAAAGCACTCTTCATATGTTTATGTAACTGCTAGAACAATTGGCATTTTGGTATACTTATATGATGGCTGACCAAGTCTTTTTTTTGTATGAATGTGCTTGGTAGACTTTGTCCTACATTTTGTAATTATTGTGGTACACCCAAAACAGTCATTGGTGTTCAATATTTTGTAATTATTTTGATTATTGGTAATATTGTGATGATTCAGCTTCCATTATTCAGATTTGCTGGTTTTTAGCTTTAATTTTTAAAAGGCTTAAACTCATGTCTTTTGGATGAAGCTTGAGTGTATTACATAGTCTATGCAGGTAATATTCAGTTTAATGTGCTGGAAAGTTTGGTGATTATGCAGGTTTGGTGAGCATTGGAGTTTAATGTGCTGGGCAGTAGCCAGTTTTAGAGGTTAATGATGTTAAATGATGTTTTATGCACTGTGCTGGGCAGTAGCCAGTGTATTATGCAGTCTATGTATGTTTTATGCAGTGTGCTGGGCCAGTGTATTATGCAGTCTATGTATGTTTTATGCAGCGTGCTGGGCAGTAGCCAATGTATTACATAGTCTATGTATGTTTTATGCAGTTTAATGTGTAATGAATGTAGTTTTATGCAGTTTAATGTGTAATGAATGTAGTTTTATGCAGTTTTATGATGTATGTTTTATGCAGTTTAATGATGTATGGATTAATGAATGTAAATTATGTAGTATGCAGTTTTATGATGTATGTTTTATGCAGTTTAATGATGTATGGATTAATGAATGTAAATTATGCAGTTTAATAAATGTAAGTCAATCAATGTGGGCATTGGAGTTCCAGTTTATGCAGTTTAGTAAATTATGTAATGAATTATGCAGTTTAGTTTTGAGAGATGCTAAATATTTTGCATAACCCATTTAAGGCATTGTTCAAATTATGCAGTTTATGCCATCTGATGTTTTTGCAGTTTAGTAAATTACGTAGTTTATGCCATCTGATGTTTGTGCAGTTAGCTCCATTTTCTTGCTTAGCAGACTCAAATTGCAGTGTCAAATTGCACAGTTAATATGAAATTGCTGTCTCCAATCAAAATTTTGTTATAACCCTTTTAAGGCACTATTCAAACTGCACAAACACTTCACAACAATGTAATAGATTGGTACACAATTCACAGATTAATTAAAACTACCATATTCCATTGCAAAAGTCTTGGATTACAAAGATAATTACACCAAAAATCAGGCCTTCTCCCACTAATACATACCAACACAAATTATGGCATTTTTTCACTAATACATACCAACACATGCCAACACCAAAATTCAGGCCTTTTTCCACTAATACCTACCCACCTAATGACCCATTCCCCCCCACCTATTTAGCCAACCAAAAGAAGCACCATACAGAGTAGCATCCCACTTATCACCAGAGACAGCCCCAGGCAAATGAGCAGCCTCTTCTCTCTCTTCCTGTGGCCTACAATGGCAGCTTCAAGGGTCAAAATCCGTTGCCTCTGCTCCGGAATCAGCACCTTGCCACGCTCGCAGATTTCATCATCACGCCACTGAAAAAATTTACACTTGCGTCCAACCTGACACCCAAGGGGCAGATAAAACCCATCATATCTTCAACCAAAATCATAAAAAACAAGAACAAATAGAATTAGCAAATAGTATTAGCACAATATTCCAACACTTGTATTAGCAAAATACAAGAAAACCAAATTTATATTGTCAGCTGAGAAAACCAATTTTTAATTTTTTTAAATTTTTTATTTATTTAAGAAAAGAAGAAATTTAAAAACCCAGAAACTATATAGAAATTTATAAATTTAAAAACCCAGAAACTATATAGAAATTTAAAAACAAGAAATTTAAAAACAAGAAATTTAAAAACGTTACACGAAACGACCTTACCCAGAACAAATTTTAAAACCAAGAAACTATATAGAAATTTAAAAACAAGACATTTAAAAACGTTACACGAAACGACCTTACCCAGAACAAATTTTAAAACCCAGAAACTATATAGAAATTTAAAAACATTACACAAAACGACCTTACCCAGAAAAAATATTAAAACCCAGAAAAAATTTTAAAACTCAGACAAAATCACTATCTTACCCAGTAATTTGGACACCCGTAGAACCTTCTTCCAGGGTTGTCAGGTGTCCACGAAACGACCAAAACGGGTTTCTCCGAGCAGAAGCATCGGGTTGGGCCCCTTTTCCTCAAGCTTCCACTCGACGACATCGAGCTTGAATCCATGGAAAGCAGTTGATTTGAAGATGGTTTTTTGCTGTGTGGTGAGCAAGGAGCTGATGAGCGAGGAGCGAGGAGCCGAGGAACTTCAATTTGTGTTGTGACTGATGAGCGAGGAGCTAAGGAAATTTGGGGGTTAGGGATTTCTATTTGGTATTGGCGTGATTTGGGGTTTTATTTGGGTTAGGGAGGGTCACGTGAGGGACACGTGACTACTAAGGGCGGGGAGTAACTAACAGTGACCATCCAGGTTACTGTAGCTATTATTTTATCATTTTTTATCAATTCCGTTTGCTACGTCAGCAAAATCCGTTTATGAAGTAACGGGAGGGACAAAAATGGAACCCGTTTTTCAGGATAGGGACTAAAAGCGGTAAAAATAAAACTTAGGGACTAAAACAGAAATAGCCTTAAAATGTAGGGACTAAAATGTGCTTTTCGCCTTTTTAAATCCGCCTAGATGGGAAAAGTATCATCACTATTTCTTCTGTCAAATTAGTCCATAACCCCAATATTTAAGCAATCATTGTGTTTTCTACAACTAAAATTAAAATCTTTATATATCCTTGAACAGCATGCTAGAAATTTATGATCTTTCCCTTCAAACACAGCGTATGAAAAACGACTTACACAAAGTATTCCAAAAATTTTTTAAAGAAAATAATAATATTATTATCAATTTTACAAAAAAAAAATTATAAAATTTTTTTTTGAGAGAAAAAAAAAATTATAAATTGATGTAACATAATAAATAAATATTTGAATATTTTATTTTTTTGTGACACGTGATTTATTAGGTTTATATATATAATAAATTTTATAGTATACTAAAATCAATCTTTTAGTACATAAAACTTATGTTAACATGTCAAAAACTCAACTAATTAACATCTCCTAATATTTCTTATTGAGACATTCAGAATTTGAATCTTCACCATCTTGCTATAACTATAGAATTATCACCAAAGAAAAGTTTCTTATATATATCTCATAAATGTGTCACTATTTTTATAATTCGATAGTTACAATAATGAAAAATAGATTTTGATCTTAATTCTCTAAGAAAATATTATATCACAGAATTACAAAGTTTTGAGCCAATAATAATTAATTATTTATTATAAAGCTGATTACTTTATAAGCATTTAGTAAAAATAGAATTGGTAGTAATTTTTTTGGGTAAAAAAAATTAACAGTTTTAGCAATTTCATGCAAATCATATAGGTTTCCAGTGTGGTTTGTCCATGATGGGAAGAGAGACTCACAAGTCACAACTAACAACAACAACAACAACAGTACGACCATATCACTTTGCCAAAAGCTAGAAAACAAGGACTAGTAATTGGGGGTTAGGCGGTTAGCAAAAAAAAAAAAAAAAAAAGGACTAGCTAGTAGTTTTTTTTTTTTTTTGGGGTAAACAAAGGACTAGTATATAGTAGTTGCAGAGAAAGACGCTTTTTTTTTTTTTTTTTTTATCAAAATTCGAGAAATGGGGTTTTGGATTTTTGTACCTCCCTCATAAATAAGAATAGTAATAAACCTAGTCAATACCTAGTCAATGAAGAGAGAGAGAGAGAGAGAGAGATGTGGATCACATGGATTGCACAAATGGTTGCAGAAGAGCCAATCATCGAAGCAGTGAAGAGCTTTTTCATTTTGTCATGGTTGGTGGGCACAAATGATCACCCAATTGTCAATGATCATTTAATAATTTTTGTCTTCTCTGCCAATTCTATTGTATTGTCTATGGTTTATTTTGATTCGTTATGCATGGACTCGGATGATGGGTGAATTAGAAATTGAATTCATAAATTGATGGGGTTGGAGACGTAGTGTGTCTTGAAAATTCCAACCAATTAATGGCTTCTGTTAGTAGTATGTTTATTGCTTTAAATGATTGAAAAAAGTTTCAAGTTTTATATCATCAATTTCCTTTTTAATATATATTGACTAGTGTGTTTAATATTACATTATAATTCAATTTTAAGATCCTTGTTTTGACACTGTTTTGCACAAGAACAACTACCCAAACAAGTTGAAAGGTTTGCATAGTCTAATTGTTTTACTTCTTGATTTTATTTTATAATGCAATTCTCCTTTTCTTTTCTTTTAAAAAAAGTATTCAATGGCGACAGAAAAAAGAAAAAAAGTATTCAATGTATGCAGTTTGGCCATTATACCATTTAGGTAGTTAAGCCAGCATATTCACAACAAAAGACAAAAAGAAACCCAGAAAAAACAAAAAAACAGCCCGAGAGAGAGAGAGAGAGAGAGAAAACCCTCATTTGTTTAAACAAAAAAATTAAAACTGATTTTAAAAAACCTAACTTTGTAAATTTGAATATGAAAATCAAGTTTGTATGTTTGCAATCAGATTGAGAAAATAGTATCAATTGCACGAACATATAAGAATTATTCAAAGGCTTAAAAACTCAAATTGTTTGGAAAAGTCCACTAGAAGGTTTCTAGTGATTGTTCAAAATTCTTGTCTTTTTTAGTTCTTTAAAAAAATAGATGTAAACAGAGTAATGATTTGGAGGCTAGATAAGAGAAGGAATAGAGTGTTTAGTGGTCTAAGGAAGATTATTTGTGGAAACTCCAAGCAAGATTTAGTACTTTACATTGTGTAGGTGGGATAGTTATAAATTTGAAAAAAAAAAATTATATAACCAAATTTGATTAGGAATCCATAACCCTAACCAAATTTGATTAGGAATCCATTACTCTATATTATATTATAAATAGTTTTTTTAGGGATTATTTGTTACAATTTCAACTCAGCTTTTCATTCCTATATTATATTTTAAATAGTGGTTTTTTTTTTTTTTTTTTGGATTATTCTTCTAATTCACTACAACAAAATGTATTTTCAGTGACGAAAAAATTCGTCACTAAAAGTCCAGTTTTTCGTCACTAAAGACCTTTAGTGACGAAATTGGACTTTTAGTGACGAAACTCATTTTGTCACTATAGCCCCGTCACTAAAAGTCTTGGTGACGAAAAATTTCGTCACTAAAAGTCAGATTTGATTTTTTTTTTTTAAACTTTTATTGACGAAAACGTTTTATCACTAAATGTTTTCCTCACTAAAAACACTATTCAGTGACGAAAATATTTCGTCACTAAAAACACTTTAGTTTACTAAATCATATTTAGTGACGAATAATTTCGTCACTAAAACTATATTCAGGTACATATAGTGACGAAAAAATTCGTCACTAAAACTATTTTAAAGAAAATCTAGGCACATATAGTGATGAAAATTTTTGTCACTAAAACCATTTCTTACAAAATTTTGCTATAATTAGTGACGAAATTTTCGTCACTAAAACAATTTTTTGTTGCCATATTTGGGACGAAAAAATTCGTCACGAAAACTTATTTTCTGTTTTTATTTTTTTCATGACTTTGATATTAACTTGTAACCTGTCATTACATTATTAAAACCTCACATTTGAATAACACATTTATTTCAACAATACATTTATAAAAAAAGATCCATACATTCTACAAGTAAAAAAAAAAAAAACAAGTATCCACTTCAAACTCCTTCCATACAATAATTGTTTGCAATACATGATACTCTACCTAAACCTTATTTTAGAACTAATAGAAGATGTCCTCATATGTCTTCAAGTAATGCCAAAAGTAAATCCCCTAAAAGCCATCAATAAGAAATCTGCACAAATATAAAAACAATGCTTCATTAAAATCGCAAAGTAAAAATATTAACTATGTTATAACCAAAGAGTAACTAATGTATAAGTTGTAGAAAGCAAATAAAGTACTAACCAAAAAGTATTTTAACTTGAAGTTGAACCACCCCCATAAGTAAGAGCATCATCATAACCTTTCCTCCTCAAAAAGTTAATAATATTCTTTTGGACCTCATCTTGCTTAGTTCGTGCATTGACAAGCTTGCACGCCAACGTGATTGACAACGTGATTGACAAGGTTGCACGCATTCTTCCCAACAGGAGCATCATATCATGAATGTTCTCGTTCAATACATGAGGTTCTCCATGATTATACCAATTAATGTAAGATTGCATAATCCCACGATTAAGCAAATGGATACGCACAGTATTAGGAGATTGTCGATAGCAATTCCCACAGTGAATACACGAGCATGGAATATTACCACTCAAGTCCACAACTACTCTTGCAAAATTAATAAATGCATTGACCCCTTCAATATATGGATGACTTAATCTGCCATCGGGTGTCTTACCCATTATCATCCAACTTTTATCCATGTTTGACTACAATTACAAGATGAATGCTATTTTAGTAAAATAAGGACAACTCTTGCATAATGTATTCTAACATCTAAGTCTATAATGCTTACAAGTATTGCAATTGAATAAAAGAACACAATTGCTACTAATCAACAAGTTTCATTCACATTTGCAAGAAATTAAAAACACTCCCAATATGAATTTAAACCACCTTATAACAACATGCAAGCCACCCGCTTGCTCCAACACAACAACCCACCACCAAAAAAAAAAAAAAAAAAAAAATTTCAATATCACAACTATAATGCTTACAAGTATTGAAATTGAATAAAAGAACACAATTGTTACTAATTAACAAGTTTCATTCACATTTGCAAGAAATTAAAAACACTCCCAATATGAATTTAAACCACCTTATAACACCATGCAAGCCACCCGCTTTCTCCAACACAACAACCCACCACAAAACAAATTTCCAATATCACAACTATAATGCTTACAAGTATTGAAATTGAATAAAAGAACACAATTGCTACTAATCAACAAATTTCATTCACATTTGCAAGAAATTAAAAACACTCCCAATATGAATTTAGACCACCTTATAACACCATGCAAGCCACCCGCTTGCTCCAACACAACAACCCACCACGAAACAAATTTCCACCATCACAAGTATATATAAAGTTTTATAAGTTTTTAACTAGAATATACTTACTTTGCTCAAGCTAAGTTTACAACTTTCAGAAAAAATCCAAAGTTAACTTGTGTTCTTCACCTTGTTCCACAAAAGAGAGAGCTGGAGATAAAAGAAAGATAGCTTTTAGTGAACAGTTAAGTAGACCCAATCATACCTGAAAAATATTCCTAATGTTTAATTAGTCAACACAAAACATGTTGCTACATACACCTAAACAAAACAGTGACAACACTGAAGACAAGACCAACTTAACGCGTCTAAACCAATATAGCAATACTCAAATAAAGACAATTTACCTATTTACATGTACCTTATAGTGGCCAAGCTTTTCGAAAAAACTAAAAAGAAAAGAAAAGAAGGATCATGCGTATATCTAGATAGACCTGGTTAATTCCATTATCTTATCTTATAGTGGCACTTGACTTAAGTTTAAAGAGAAATTGACTTTTGACTTTTGACTCAGTTTCAAATGTTCATTGCAAGAAGCATTTTCAAATATAAATAATGATATGGTTAGGTGATAACATATTTAACTTTAGTATTACAACTCTGGTGCTGCACTAACGATTCTAGTGTCTTCCAATGAACTATTCATACACATACATGATTTAAATAAAGTTGCACACAATACCATATACAACTTTGATGAAAATAATATTGATCCAAAATGTGGGACACATAAGTTATTTCTCACAATGTTGATCAGTTAAGCAGATAGAACACAACCAAAACAAAAGAAGCAGCAATGCTACATACACCTAACAAAACAGAACGAAAACAACACAGCACCATACAACCCCCATAACTTTCAACTCTCAACCCAGCAAGTAGAACCCAAAAAACGATAAACCGATCAGATAGTTGATAGTTAACTAGTATTACTAACGATCCCAGGCGCACGTGTTTAGAATGCAGCATCCATTCAACCATTAAAACAGTGAGCCATTTTCTAATAAACACCTTTTTTCATGTTCCAATAGTTTACCAACTAATCAGACTAAAAAACAAAGAACTAAGCAAATCCTAAACAGTACGAACAACATAAGGTGGCATTGAGAACCTAACCCAAAAAAACAACAGCATAATCCTATACCCAAATACTCATATCAAAATTAAATTAAATACAAGCCATAATAATCAAAATAATTTCATCAAGTACACGCGCACACACAAAAAAACTACCAAATTTCACAAAATGAGACAATATTACACACAATCTTCATACAACACCAGTACCAAGCTAAAGCTGCAGACAAGAGCTAAAGCAAGAAAACAAAAAATTTATGTAAATGAAACCAAAATTCTTGTTAACAAAAATTTATATAAATGAATCTGAATGGCTTTTTTGTAATTTTTGTTAACAAAAATTAACAAAAAAAAACCCGGAAGCGTCGCAAACTGAACTGTCGCCGGCGATCGAGAGCTAAAGCGTCGCGATGGGATATTGCGAAGGATGAAGCGTCGCCGGCGATTGAGAGCTGAAGAGTCGCGATTGGAACTGAAGCGTCGCGATCGAGAGCTAAAAGTCGCCGGCGCCTGAATCGTCACGATCGGAAGCGTTGCCGGTGTTTAAAGCGTTGCGATTGCGAGGTGAAGCGTCGTGATCGCAAGGTGAAGCGTCGCCGGCGTCGAGGTGAAGCGTTGCTGGCATCGAGGTGAAGCGTCGCGATTTCTTTTGAGACGGCGTGCTAATGGGTTTCTTTAGCTGAATGGGTTTTCTTTTGGAACAAAGAAGGCTGAATGTGTTATGAAGGAATTGGAAAATAAAAGGCTGAGGTAGTTTTAGTGGGCTTTAGCGACGAAAT
The DNA here is from genome assembly GCA_032727855.1 of Quercus ilex subsp. ballota. Lineage (NCBI taxonomy): Eukaryota > Viridiplantae > Streptophyta > Magnoliopsida > Fagales > Fagaceae > Quercus > Quercus ilex. The sequence goes on from CM064918.1 coordinate 54,526,629, forward strand.
ATTTTCTATTGCAAATGCTCATTTGGTCATCGCTAAAGGTGTTTTTTTAATGGTTTTTAGTGACGAATGTCAGTTTCGTCACTAAAGAACCCAAGCTTTAGAGACGAAATTCATATTTCGTCACTAAAGCATACTTTCAGTGACGAAATGTGATTTCGTCGCTAAAAACATATAAGTGCAAAACCTTTATTTTTTTTAGTGACGACTATTTTTCGTCACTAATTCTTACTTATAGTGACGAAAGTATTTTCGTCACTAAAACTATCCACAACAATACCTACAGTGATGAAATATTTCGTCACTAAAAATTTCAACTTTTAGCGACGAAATATTTCGTCACTATAGATTAATTAAGTTGGCGCCAAAGTTTCCCTCCATTGGCGCTTATTTTTCAGATCACAATAGTGACAAAATTTATTTTTTGTCACTAAATGTAATAATTTTTTTCATTATTAGTGACGAAATTCATATTTCGTCACTAAAGCTATATTTTTAGTGACGAAAAATATTTCCTCACTAATTTTCGTCACTAAAAATACATTTTGTTGTAGTGACACCACTTTGCTATATACTCTCTTGCATTGATTTTGGTTCTTGGAGCACCTTTAAAACAAAAGGTATGGAAAGTTTTCTTATCAAGTTTAATGTTAACATATATGAGAGATGTTTTGGTCAATTAGAAAAAGTTTGATGAAAGATAAAAGAAAAAAGAACTAAAGAACGCACAATCTGAAAAGAAAAGGAAAAAAAAAAGTGACTTTATTAGGCAAAGGCTTTTGGAGGTTGTTGTTTTTATTTTTGGAATTCTTTACATTCATGTGTATGTATGTATTGGGTTTAATTAAATTGAAATTATCTTTGAAACCTTGGTTTTGATTGAATAATGAAAATGGCAGAAGAAGTATGTTCCAATATTTGGAATCTTCTGTATATGTGTTGTCGTAGTTTAAATTGGTATTTGAATTGTTAAATTGTTAATTCACAATTTCATTGTTCATCTATTAATCATGAATAATAATATTGTTATTTGCAACCATCATGATATGGTATCAATGATGTGATAATTCCGAATGCTTTCCTTTAGAGTTTAGATATCTACAATCAAGATAACATAGATTAGATTGGTGGTGGATAGTAGATTTAATTGCAGTTGAGTATTGTGTGAATTAATCACCATATAATAGTCCACGCTGGAATGTGTTATGTGGAACCAATGATATGAAAGAAAAAGAATTTTTCTAAACCATCATATTGAACAAAAAATTACTTATTTTCATTCATTTTCAAGTTATATATACATTTTTTAAAGTCAAGTCATAGACCTTTAAGTGAAATAAATACTTTTAATTGTTATTTAACTATCACGTGCATCGCACAATTTAGCGATTAGTTATAAATAAATTGAAAATAGTGAACCCCATGTATTTGTCCAAAACTCTTCTATCTCTTAAATTAAGGAGTTTATCATTATATATATATATATATATATATATATAATCTTGCACTTCAAATTTGAAACTTATCATATATACAAATTTTATTCATTACTTTTTTTAAAAAAAAAAAAATTAAAAAAAAACTGAAAAATAGAAATGGTCTCCCAAACTTTTTTTTTAAATATTTTAAAAATTATTTTTAAAAGTGAGAGTCAAACACATATAATATAAAATTACCATCTAAAAACTGGTTTCAATTTCAATTTTTGAAAATTATTTTTATATTGTTTTGAAAATAAAAACAAAAATCTTTCTACCAAATAGTCCTTATTAATTTTTTTTATTTATTTTAAACTTTCCTTGAAGCCTGAAGTATGTGGGTTGTACTCAGAAGTACAATAAGTTATGCTATTTTATCAAATTCAAAAGAATCAAAACAATAACAATATAACAAATTAGAACTCAAGTTTGTTAAACTCAATTTTGGGTTGAAACTCGAGTTCCAAAAAGAATCTACATAACTAAATAACTTCAATAACATGCTATTTCCTTAAAATTTTCCTTAAAATAGTACTATTCAGCAAATTTTGCTTGTGCCCTACTATGAGAGGCCGCGAAATTTGGGCCTTCTCAAAAAAGAGATTCGGGTATTTGTAATGGCACCTCTCTTTTGGGGTAATGGTGTGGAGTCGCCATTTTTTTTATACAAAAAATAAGAAAAACTAAATACAAAATACATATTCAAAATACTTCGAATGTCATTGATTGAATAAAAAAATACAATTTTGGTAAATTAACCTTACAAAGCTTTGGGTCCTAGTTACAATCTACGCAAAAGAATACAAAGTTTTGGTCCTAGTTACAATCTACCAAAATTAAAAGATAAAACACTAATCTACCTATCCAAAAATCCTAAACTCGGGGGTTAGATTATGGAATGAGAAAGTGTTAGACACCCATTCCGTCTAGACAGAGTCTGGTCTTCTAGACTCTAATGACCAATATACCCTTTTTGCATGATGTTGAATGATATGTTGAACACACATGATAAACACTTGACAAAAATTAATTTAAATAAATCTGCCTTATGAATATGTCCTCTTTTAAAAGAAAATCAAATTTTTTTTGAAAATTAAAAAAACTAAGACTTGGTTTGTAAAAAAAATCAGATATGTCAAAAAAAAAAGATTTTGTTAAAAAGAATCAGATCTATTTTTGTGTAACGCTAGGGAAAAAAAAAAGTGATTTTATCAAGAAAAATCATATTCGTTGTTTGTAAAAGAAAAAACAAAATGAATTTTGTTAAAAAGAACTAGATCTGTTCTGAAAAGTAATAAAAAAATAATTTTAGGTTTGTAAAAGAAAAATCAGATTTGTTTTTAGAAATTAAAAAAAAAAAACTTTTTGAAAGAGGATCCACATTCATGAGATAAATTTATTATGCATGCATCACATATTAAAAAAACTTCAACCTAACTTTCAATCCTTTCTTTTAAATTTCAAAATTTGCAATTTTGTGACAAGGAAAACTTTTTCTGAAAAAAACCAGATTTGTATTTAATGAAAATACAGATAAGTTTTTGAGTTAAAAAAAATCAGATCTGTATTTAATAAAAATATAGATCAGTTTTGTGTTAAAAAAATCAAATTTGTATTTAATGAAAATACAGATTAGTTTTTTGAGTTAAAAATATTTAATGAAAATACAGATCAGTTTTGTGTTAAAAAAATTAGATCTGAAAATTAATAGATAAGTTTTTTGTGTTAAAAAAGTCAAATCTGAAAATACAGATCAGTTTTTTGAATTTTAAAATAATATTTGATAGTCATTAGCAGATTTTGAAACTTAATAAAAAGAATTACAATAAACAATCATCTAAGAACATGTTAAAGAAAATTCTAGCAAAGCATGGTAATTATATATCAAGAACAAGACATAATAAAACATGTTAAACATATTCATGCATCAAACAATAACAAAAATTAATGAAAGAAGAAAAGAAAGAAGAAAAACAGAATACCTCTTGCATGAGCGTGCTCTTTTAATGAAACAATATTTTAGAATTCAAAGAAGTTCGTTCACCTCTTTGAAGCCTAAAATACTTTACTTACAAAAAAGAAGTTCCTAAAGCAAAAGCCTTCAAAACGTCTTTAACGTAAGGGAAATTGAAAAGTCAGAAGAGAAGCCCCTAATTCTGATTTGTTTCCTCTATTTATAGAGGTTGGGATGCTTTAATGAGATCATATATGAATTGGAACGCGTCCTTATCTCTAAAAAATCGAAAAAGATAGGCTTTATCTCAATCAGGGAGTCCCTGGGCTGGGCCAAAAATCTAGGCCAATCGGCACTTAGGAAGTGCCGAGAGTGCCAAATGGCCCTTTTGGGTGTCAAGCCCGCATTTGAGTTTTTGTCCAATTATTTGAACTCAATTTTTTTAGGATTTTTTAGCCAAGAATTGTATTTAGATGCATTTTTAATTCATATTCTAAAAATTAATCCCTTTTTTCAGATATTCAAGTCTTTAAAGTGATAATTATCTTGTAGATATATATTCCAAAAGGCTTGATTATCCACAACTTCTTTGTTATCTGATTATCCACTTTATTCCCGCAAGCAAGTCTATTTTTGACACTAACTAACAACTAATCACAAAATTATTTAATTAATTTTAATTGTCTAACCAATCAGAATTAATTTCAATTAATCATGCATGATCGGTTCCACCCAAACAAAATGCATGCACACCGTGCAAACTTGATGTGTGGGTTCTTTTTTTTTAGGACACAGGCCCAAGTAGAAATAAGGATCTTGGGTCCAATACTAATTGTTTTAAGGGACTGGGCTTGGTTCATCGCAACTAATTGGGCTGATTTCGAACTAGGTGGTGCACAGAGCATGAATCCTACAACACATACATGCTAACAGACAAGAAATATATGTATTGAACAGTAAGAGGCGGTAAAGGAAAGAAATGGTAAAGAGGGACACAAAATAAAGCGTTAGAGATTCTTAAGACAATGTAAAATACTCCATTACTTTCTAAATTGTGAAATTGTGTAATACATTATACTCACTAAGACATGTTACAAGGTCCAAATAAGTTTAAAAATCATAGACTTAAATGGCTTTTCAAGCCTCTAAGACTTGCAAAGTTTGAATCCATTTGAATCCAAGTATATTCTCTAATGGCTATTTGAGGATACTGGATGGTATTTCTCTCTTTTTTCTCTGCTTTTTTGAATTTTGATAGAGTTTTCTCAAGGATTTTACTCTAATTCCCTCTTGCTAAATGTCTTTCACTGTTGGCTGCCTCCCTTTTTATAGTGCCATCCTAGGATTCCCGGGGTACCACAGATTCCCTCCATTTGCTTCCCTGGGTACTAGAACCAATGTTGTGCCAGCATCATTGGTGGCTAGTCCCTTCCTCATTCATCATTATTTTCTTCTTTTGAGGTTTCTTATTCAAAAGCCCCTAGCTAAATTTCCAATTCTGGGGGGTCCTAGAAGGCTGGTTTTTGTTCTTTCTTCTTCTAAGGCTTCTAGGTCCCACTTTTTCAGACCCACGTTTTGGCTGCCTTTCCTTTTGTCGTTTTTCCCAGGTGAGTTGATTCCTTTTCTACTAGGCCGAAAGATCGCAAGCCTCCTCCATTTATAGTTCTTCTTCATGGGTTCCCCGAGGTACCAAGGCTCTTGTTCATGAGTTATTAGTTCCCAAGCCTTCTGACTTCTTTTCTGCATCATTGGATGGTTGCTAAGGACATGTATGTTCTTATTCCTTGTGTTTCTCGACACCTCCCCTGAACTGTCTTAATCCAACCCTGGCTTTGCTGCATGTCCCGAGGATCCTAGGCTCCTGGAAATCCTCAGGTATCCTGGCCTAGTTCTTATCTTGGGCTCCCCAACAATTTTTTACCTTGGCGGGCCGGGCTTTCTTCTTCCCTTTGTCTCATGAGATTTGAAACTTACCCATTCATAGATTTGAGTTCTTCCTTATAATCCTTAATGGGCTTGGGCTTCTCCCCCCTTTTCTTTATTGAAGGCCCAAAATTTTTTTTTTCTATAGTTCAATCCTCTATGCTGTTTTGGGCCTCAGTGCAATATTGTGATTTTTTAGACCTCAACATTTAGCCCCCCGAGCTCGTCGGTTGCCTGCAGCCCATGCGTGAGTAGACCAGACTCTTGATTTCTATAGAAGTTCCTTCCCTGCTGTTTTAATTGGCTTCAGGGTCCCTCTTTTCCTTCCCTCGGGATCCCGCTTTTCCCTGCTATCCACAGGTATCCTGGTTTTTTTTTTTTTTCCTACGTGTTACACTTATTTTGCAACTTCCCCTCTTTGCACAGAACGTTGCAGTTGAATGTTTGAGTAAAACTCCCCATCCACATTTTTTTGTTCCCCGTAACTCTCATTAATAACTGCCAATAACTTTCTTTTATAAAAATTAAATATTGGCAACTAGCGCGTCTTTCTATACATCGTCTTCTCCAATTGTCCCTGCGCATATTACCGTTACTTCAAACCATCTTTTCACTTCCAGAGATTTTATTTTCAACCTTATCTTCTTCCTTCTAGCTTCTATTTCTCTGTTCCTTCTCCTTTTTCCTTCACTCCCTCAACTTTCTTGTTTCCTATTGCATTGTCGTTTTATGGCCTCTTCTTCCTCACGAAAAAGGAGGGAGTGTACTCCCAGTCCTTTTGAAGGTGAAAGCTCTTTTGGGTCTGCACAAGGCGAGGCGCAGGAGGTTGTGGAGCGCCCAGCCTTCCCTTTATGGGATCCTTGGTACACCCCTAGCTTATTCTTCCCTTAGGTATCCCATGGCGAGGCCCTTCCTTCTCCTCATACCTGGGTGTTCTCTGGCCAGTTTGGGTTTGCCAGTTCCGCCCAGGTTCCAAAGCTAAGGGAGATTTTAGATCTGCAGATTAGGCGAGGATCCCGTGAGGCGGTTCCAATTTTCTTCGACTTCGTTCCTGGTAAGATTACTGGTTGGCCCATTTGGGTGGATAGGGAGCTTTCTGATGGTGAATTCGTCAGTTGTTTGGAGCGTGTCGGGATCTTGAAATCAGTAGTGATTTCCATGAACCTTGAAGGTTTTAGGGACGCCAAGGGCCTTAGACACTTGGTACGCCGCTGATGTCCTCTCCACACATTCTTCTTCTTCGTTGGTGAGCTCACTGTCACTTTGGAGGACGTGATCAATAATCTTCCCCTCCCAGTGTTTGGTGATGAGAATCCCTTTGACATCAGCCTTTCTAGCGAGGATCTCGAGGTTGAAGACAAGCTTTTCAGTCACTTCAGCATGCGTACTACTTCTTCCAGTGGGAAATCGGTCAGAATGGGCAAGTGGGTCATGAACCTTTCTTGAAAGAAAGGACAAGGCAGTTAGGCAAGCCGGGTTCTTGACACTTTGGCTCAGTAAGTTCTTATTCAATGAGTTCCCTGAGTACAGGGTTAAGTCTATTTTCTTTCCTCTGGCAATTAGATTGGCCTGAGGTGCTCAGTATCCTTTAGCCCTCATGTTCTTAGGTCATGTTTACTCCCAATTGGACTTGGTTCATGGAGATGAAGTTGAAGGCAATTCTTGCTATGCTATTACTTCGTCCCTTCACTGTGCCATTCTCCAAGTGTTCATGTGGGACCGTTCGTCTGTTACTTTGGCGAAGTGCAGGAGTTTAAAGTTTGTGAAGGATATTAAGGGTCTGTGTGACAGTTCTACTGATAGCTATCCCATCATCTTTCGCTGGTCTAACTTGAAAGATGGCAGCCTTAATTTGGTGGAGTTGTTCAATCAAGCAGGGCATTTGAGTTGGCGTTCTCCCCGAGAGTTCAACCTTGGGTTCACCTGTGATTTTATGTTGGCTTCTTTTCTTAACTCCCTAGAGAATACCTTTGATCTGCGTCATGGGGACAAAGGCAGTTTAGCATACTTGGCTTGTATCAATCCCTCATGGCTTCCAGTGCCTTCATCAAGTGGTCCCAAGTACACTCACTACTCGGCACACCTAGTACTCAGGCAATTTGGTTTTGATCAGGACATCCCACCAATGTTTAAAGAAGTAGTACCTTCTCTCCCTTCCTTGGATCCATTCCTAAGGCTTCGGGCCTTTTCTTATTAGTCGTGGAGGAGCCCCCAGTTTGTGGTGCCAAACTCTCAAAGAGGAGACTTTGCTTCCAGTGGCTTTGCTAGTTACTAGAGAAGAGTTCAGAAGTCCTTCTCAAATTTTGTTGGTTCTAGTAAGATTGGGAGGGTTCCTGATCGTAGTCTATTCTTTACTCCTACCTTCAACAGATGCCTGGCCCCCCTTACTACTGGCATTGTGTCTACTGCCATAAATAGCAAAATAGGATTTGTAGAGTGGCATGCCTCTAGGGGTGGTTGTGTATGTTACGTGAATGATTTTCCTGATACTTGGTCAGAAGGTGACCTTATTGTAGGCACTTCTTCTGGTGTGCCAATCAAGAGAATGGTGGTGCAGGCAATTGGTGCTGCCACTCCTATGAGCAAAGGTAAAGAGAAAAAAATCAAACAGGAAACTGTCATAAGAACTGAGCTTAAAGAACGCGTTGAGGGTACTGAGGCTGGCCCTGAGACTATGAAGAGGAAAACTGCTAGGTCTCATAAGCAGCTAGTTATTTCTGAGGAGCCCGAGAGAGTGGACCCCTCTACAGTTGGAAAGGAAGTTAGTCATCCCTTAATCCCAAAGATCAAAGTGAAGACTAAGGTAGAGCCTTCTGTCTTTTAAGTCCTATGAGTTCCTTAGTCCAGGGTTCCTTGGCGTCCTTTGACATCACACCCCAATATCCCTTAGGAACCTCTGGGCGTACCCGTAGTAGACAAAAGACTATTAAAGGATCTATAAAGAGAGAGAGAAGGGTAAGGCTTCTTTCCTTCTTCTTGCTTTTTTTTTTTTTTTTTTTTTTTTTTTTTTGCATTTGCCCGTCCTGGTTTGTTGTTCTTGTTGTGTCTCCCTTTTTCGCCTTCTTCTTTTTTTTTTACTAATGAATGGTCGCTCCCTCTTTTGCAATCCAAGCGCAAGTCAAACCCCAAGGGAGCTAAAAGTCATTCCTCCGGTGATGATGTGGTATGGCCTTCTTCCACTTGTGCTTTTTACTGTTTGCTTTCTCTCTTCCTTTGGTACTATGTATATACATATTTTTTGATGTCTTGCCATTTACTTCTTCTTACTCATCTTTTCTTTGGCAGGTCGAGGTGCCTCTTCCTATGATCGGCGATGCTATGGTGAAAGAAGTGTGACAGCTCCATCTGCTGCTACCTCAGGTGTGGAGAAGGAGCCCCCTAGTGGTGGCGTGGCTGAGGAAGTCAGGTAGGCAGTGAAGGATGCCTAGCCCATTCCGCCTTCTGTTTCCCCAATCGTTCAGGATCCTGAAGCTCTCTAGCCTCTTACTCCCCAGGATCCCAAGCCTGTATAGACTCCTAGTCTTACTAAAATTGTGACACCTAGCCCACAACTGAGTTTGCATTAGGCAAGGAGTCTCTGGGAGGTGCGTCCTCATCTACATGAGCAGGTAAGCCTCTTCATCCTTTATTAGCATTTGTTCCTATTTTCCTTATCCTTTCGCCCTAAAGGTTCTTTTCCTTTTCCCCTTTGCTTCTTTTAGGTCAAGCCAGCGCCCAATCCACCCCTAAAGCAGCCCCTTCCTTGGAGTCAAGGTGTGTACTGCTTAGTTATCCTTCTCCCTTTTTTTAGCTCACATCTTTCCTTCTTTCTCTTTCCTTACTCTTCCCTTGCCTTTCCCTTTTATGGCGAAGCCCTTGGTGTCCTTCCCTTTCTTTAGCAATTTTGCCAAGGTTTCTTCACCTTTTCTCCAACGCACTTTATGCTCTTCCGTAGAGTCTTCTGAGAAGTCAGAAAGGCAAGAGGAGGAGCCTCCCATAATAGCTGACATGGCTACCCCATATCAGGAGGGGGCTCTACCCTAGGGAGCTGATACTGGTTCTTTAGCTTTCTCTTCCCTTCCATCTTTATTTCTTCCTCTTTTCTCCTCTCACCCCTTCTTTGACTTTGTCTGCTTTTACAGGTGCTAACACAAGTGTTAAGGATCCTAAGCCTGTAGCTATTGAAGTAGTTGTGGAACCTACTCCCAATGTCCCGGTTGTTGAGGCTCAAGCAGGGATTCCCCTGACTATCCAAAGGGTTGAAAGTTCTCCAATTCCTGGGAGTGGAGACATAACAATGGAGGAGGCTCTAAAGATGACGGTCTTAGATCCTAGCTCAGGACTCCCTGCTTTCTTGGCTCGTTTTGATTCCTTGGAGTTCAACAGCCTCCCTGCGAGCCATTTCCATTGTTTTAGACCTCCTTTTGGCAACTTTCTATGATTCTCCATGCTAGTTAAGGGTCTACCACTGTAGGAGGGACTATTCAAAGCCTATGGGGACTTCATCGGTGGGTTCAGGGGAGGTATTCTTAGGCAACATCTTGATGGAGCTCTTGTGCGCTATGTTGATTTCTCTAAGGGACTCATCTCTTGATTCCCTATCCGAGGAGAGGCTTTTGGAGTGGAGAGGAGTGGCGCAGGATCTTGTGGAAGCCAAGTTTAATTTGTCCTTTTTGTTGGAGTACATGCGGTCATTGGCCCACATGCTGTTCCAGAGGAAGATTTCTAAGGACCTTGACATAGAGATTGCTACTGTTGAGGAGGCCCTGGCTCGTGCTCATAAGGCACTACAAGATCTGAAAGTTAAGAAGCAGCTAATTCTTTCTTCATCAATTGTTCCTGCAATCCCCTCGGAGGCTCTTTGCTAACTGGCCTTATGCCTTAGCTCCTTTTTTTTTTTTAGTAGTTCAAATATATAAGTTTATTTTTCAGGCAATTGAGGTTGTATAAGTTTATCTTTATTTCTCCCTTTCGAAAACTACTTCTGACTTCTCTTTCTTTTGCCAATATGTGGATCTGCTTTTTTTTTTTTTTGAAAACTGCTTTTGATAATATGTGGGTTCACTCACAATGTGTATCCTGCTCCTCTTTTTTTTGTTGCTTCTTTATTTTTTTATTTTTATTTTTTTTTAACTGAGTCCTGGGCCATGGTCCTTACAAATTTTGTCGTAGGTCCTGGACCAGGTACCCTAGTGGTTGTGTTCTTGTGCAGGTACTGAACTGTGTACATTGGATGTTTTTGTTGGGAAATTTAGACTCCGGTTGATAGAATTAACAAGTTTTAAACTCAAGTTGTTAATTAGATTAATTATAAATAAATCTTGTTAAAACAAACAAACATCAATATCATGTGTGTTTGGGAAGCGCATTTTGCGCTTCCCAAACGCACGTTTGCGTTTTTTTTTTTTTTTTTTTTTTTTCCCAAACCGAAAAGTTTGACTTTTCCCGTGAACAGTGCACATTGTGCACTGTTCACGGACCCACAAATTCACTTTTTAGCTACTTTTTCATTAAAAATGGGTCCTACAGTACTATTCACACATTTAAAAATTATTTTGCTACAGTATTTTTTAGTTTTCAGTTTTCAGCTGTATCCAAACGAACCTATCATGTCAAAATCATGCAGCAGAAAAATAAATAAGACAAGATATGATGACCCAGGAAAACTAACGAAATAAACTAGTTTCACAGTAAAAAAACCTGAGGGGAAACCTTCCGAAAAGCAATCCACTATAATAAAAAGAAGTTTCAAATCTAGTATAAAACCTTTGTCCATAGACTCTACAATCCCTGTAGATGAACTTACAGTAGAAATCTTCTACCGCTTTAGAACCTCTAAACTCTTCAATATATGAAAGCCACCCTTTTGCACGGATCCCAGTACGTGACTAACCAAAGATACACGACTCCCAGGACGTGACTAACACACCAACTTGAAGAAGATTGTTGGCTGCAAAGTTCTTCACTTCATCAACAATGAAGATTAAGAAGCACTTAGTTACAAAACCCTAAGGCACAAAGACACAGTAGCTTTTTTCAGAGAGAATAAGGTATCGATCACCTTTTGCATATATTCTCCTTGTATTCTCTTATGTGACAGCCTTTAAAATAAGCTTTATATATGTGTAAGATTGTGAGAAAAGAAACCCTACACAAATACATAAGCATAGGCCAAAAATCAGATCTGAAAAACTGATTTTCCTAATTCTCGATAGATATCTCGATAGATAGTATCTGTCGAGCCTTATTAAATCTCGATAGATAGCTATCTGTCGAGCAGCTGTCAAGATTTAATGAATTAGCACTTCCTCACTTGTTTCTTGGACAAATTTGCATGACTTCAATACTAGACTTGAACTTTTGTTCTTTGAAGTATTAAACACATCCTAAATCTACCTAATTACAAGTAAAATGCGTTTGGTCAAAGGATTAGCCAATTACATAAAATAGTGACATATGTTCCTAACAAGTGAATCACATATGTCCTAACAATCTCCCACAAAACCGTAACAAACAAATGAACATATGAGAGAAGTCATAAATCACTCAACTCATACTCACTTGTTGAATACAATAAAATCTATCCTAACACAAACTCTTGAAAATTTTTGCAAGAAGAGAGTTTATGGCAAGTAGACTTTGATAACCTATATTTTTGAAATACTTTAAACAAAACTTATCAAGGCATTTTAGTGTGAAACAGAAATAATAGATTGCATACAAGAATAAGAAGCATGTGCATAGAGAGAGAAAAACAATAACACATGTAAAGATAGGTGAAGAAGACATACATTATCATATATATATATATATATATATATCAAAGATAAGCACAATATATGTAAACAAGGTCACAAGACCGGTGTACAAAAAGCATGTATTTCTCCCCCTAACATGTAGAATCTTTAAAAAGAAACCACATATTCTCCACAATTTCTCCTCCTTTTTGTCATGATTGACAAAGGGTACAAGAACCTAGAAAGCTTCACTCAAGAAACATACAAATCATCAAGGATGATCAAGGGGGCACAAGGAATCCATATAAATGCATGAATGTAATGAAACAAGATGCTATGGATAACAAAATAAAAGAAAGATGCAAAACATGTGAAAAACAATGCATGCAGAAGGATCTCGATGGATCGAGAGGTGTCGAGATGCTATTGAGCAGAAGCCAACCTCAATGGATCAACCAGCTATCAAGCATTTATCGAGCAGACAAAAAGTTTCTCGATGGATCGAGGAGCTATCGAGAAGCTATCAAGCTTGCGATAAAAAGAAGTTGAAGAGCTCGATAGATAGCCTAGCTGTCGAGAAGGTGTCGAGAAGCTTAAAAACAGTTTTTCAAAGAAGAGAAAAACACAGACATGAAAGCAATCAAACATGCTACTCAACCAAAGATCCAAACAACATTTTAAGCTCTCAAAAACATCTTTCAACAAGAAAATGTTAAGCACATAGATCCAGAACACACACACACACACACACACAACAAGTCTAACCAATTTTATATTTCAAAAACAAGTTAAGATAGTTTAGTAAGCATACATTAATACATGTAAACCTTGTGATGGCCAAATCACATTGTACCTGTACATGTATCAAGAGTAGCAAAGAATATTGCGTGTTGTGTGTGAAAAACATCCCAAGATTGCATAAGTGTATACATGTTATGACGATTTGAGATATGAGAAAATTACTTTAACTCACACACAATCATAACTGTTTGATGGGGACTATCACCTTCGAGGTACATCTTATAACTCCCACATCTCCTAGAATACATGCTTGCAATCATATATAAAGCATTTTGATCTTTTTGCTTTTATTTTCTTTGCATATTTTTCTTTTTAAGCAAATCATACATGGGCATATAAGAGAAAGAAAAGAAATACCCAATGATGTTAAGCATTTGACATTCCAATTTTGCTATGCCAAAGCATACAAATATCATTGACATTGCACGTTTGCTATGTCGAAGCATACAGATATCATTTCATGATTGGCGGGCAACAGTGGTGAGATGGTTATTTATGCCTTTCTCTTAGGATTTTTTAGTTCTTCCCATAAAAAAAAGTGATACGAGTATTAAGTACAAGAGATTACTTAATCTTACTCATCACAAACATGAGCCACAAAGCTCACTTGCTTAGTTGTGCATAGAGATGCTCATCTAAGCTACAAAAAATACAAAGTTTAGAAAATTTTGTTTCAATGGCCATCCAAAATACACAAGTACCAGTGTATATTTACACACTATTTTTGTATTTTTATGATTTCTCTTTTTAGTTTTATTTTGAAAACAAAATAAAACAAAATAAAAACTAAACAACCAAACAAAAAACAGACAAACAACATGAAAACATGAAAGAAAGATGCATATGCATAAAAGCATAATTTCAAAAGCAGATAAGAAATCAAGCAAAAAGAGTCCTACTTTAGATAGAAAGAATTAAAGCATAGGACAGACAAAAAAACAATTAAGTCTTAGGCTCCTTTCTCACCCACACAGCACGAGTCTTTGACCGTAAAGATGAAAAAGCACGTGTCCTAGTATGTCTACTAAAAGACATAAAAGAATTAAAATTCTTCTGAAATTGAGTTAAAAAGCTCAAAACTTTTAATAACTCTCCAAACAAAGGAGTAGGTCATTGCGAGGAAACCTGTGATCGTTTGGACAATTGCTTATAAGGATACAACTTAAAGCAATTAGGACGAACGTGTCCAAAAACACCACAGTGATGACAAATATGAGGTCTAACAATAGTACCCCATGCGCTGCATCCTTCTGTATAGGCTAATTTTTTCTGCAATCCCACAGATCTGGCTGTGTAACTCTTCTAATTTTAGCTTCCCTTCTTTCTCGTTGATACATCTGGACATGATCCCTTTGGGCAGCCTCCTATATAGCTCTCCTTCTATCAAAGTGTAATCTTTTAGTTCTTTGATGCTTCCTTCATGCCCTAACTTTTCCATTTTTCCTCTTACCTCATTTCTCCAATCTTTCTATTCAGGTTCTTTAGGGAACATCTTTTTGAGGATCTTTATGATGGAATGTTCCTGCTTACTTTCTCTTATCAAAGTACCTTTTCCTTTGAATGGTATCTAGGATCCTAGGGTGGCTAGTGTATCAGCGAACTTGTTTTCACTCCTTTAGGCATACTCCACACTAAAGGTCTGGAATTTGTGCTCCACCTTTTGCACCCAAGTTCTGTAAGCTACCAAACTTTGCTCTCTTACTGCAAAGTCACCCTTTACTTGGGAGACCACGAGGTTGGAGTCTCCTAAAACCCTCATATGTTTTACTCCTATGCTAAGCACTATGACTAGCCTAGTTAGGTATGCCTCGTACTCAGCAACATTATTTGAACAAGAGAACCCAAGCTTGAAAGATTATGAAATGGTATCCCTATCTTTGCAACTTAGCACAATTCCCAGGCCATTTGAAGTTGTCGTTGCTAACCCATCAAACGTCATTGTCCACTTCTTTCCTAAAAGTTCTGCCACTGCTACCTCTCTGGGGATTTCCTTGCTTAGTGAACACTCTTCTTCCCCTGGGAACTGGGCTAGTAGATCTGCTATAACTTGGCTTTTGACAGCCTTGGGGGTCCTAAGGCCGATGTTATATTGAAAGAGCAAGACTAGCCACTGTGCTATTCTTCCCGTTAGGAGAGGCTTATGAAGGAGTGCTTTTATGGGATGTGACTTGGTTACTAAGAGGATCTAATGGGCTGAGAAGTACTGTTTTAGCCTTTGAGATGCGTAGATAACCACTAGACACACTCTTTCTATCTTAGAGTACCCAGTCTCTGTATCTTTAAGTGTCCTGCTCACATAATAAATGGGTTGCTCATTCCCATCATCATCTTCCTGTGCTAGCAGGGCCCTTATAGCCTGGAAGTTTGATGCTAAATATAGCAACAGGGGTTGCTCATGTACTGGTGCTTGTAGGGTAGGAAGATGATTTATGATCTGCTGGATCCTCTGAAAGGCATCCTGCTGTTCAGTTCCCCAAGTAAATCCAGCCCCTATTTTTCAACAGTTTAGATAAACCACTAGTGACCGAAGCTAATCTTGGCACAAACCTCTTGATGTAGGAGACCCTTCCTAGGAAACTTTTGAGCTCTTTAACCATTGTAGGCCTTTTCATTATTGCAATGGCTATGGCCTTAGCTGGATCTACTCTTATGCCTTTGTGGTGTACTAAGAACCCAAAAAATTTTCCAACAGATACTCCAAAAGCACACTTCACGGGATTCATGCATAGTTTGTACTTCCTGCACCTTTCAAAAACTTGTTAAAGTACCTGGAGGTGTCCTGCCTTGGTTTTTGACTTTACCACAATATCATCCACATAATCTTCTATTTCCTTATGCATCATATCATGGAAGATAGCTGTCATGGTTTGTTGGTATGTGGCCCCTGCATTTTTAAGACCAAATGGCATCACAATGCAATAAAAATTTTTGATTAGGGTCCTAAATGCTGTCTTCTCTACATCCCTGGCAGCCATGCAGAATTGGTTATATCCACTATACCCATCCATAAATGAAAACATAGAGCTTTCCGCAACTAAATCTACAAGGAGGTCAATATTAGGCAGGGGTACTCATCTTGTAAGCATGCTTTGTTTAGACTGTGGAAATCCACACAACGCCGAATTTGGCCATTCTTTTTCTTCAAGGGCACTATGTTGGAGAGACATTTAGGATGCTGGATTGGTTTGATGAACCCAGCTGCCAACAGCTTCTTGACTTCCTGAGTATTTGAGCCTCTACATCAGTGTGAAAGACCCTAGCTGGTTGGACTACTGGCTTAACTCCCAGGTCCACATGGAGAGAATGGACTACTAGTCCTGGATCCAGGCCAAGCATCTCATCGTATGTCCATGCGAACACATCCACTTATCTCCTGGGTAATGCTACTAATTGTTTTTTTTTTCCTTGCGCTGTCAACTAACTGCTAATGCAAACCGACTTCTGGGATCCTAGCTCAGCCCCCAAGTTTACTTCTTCCAACTCCTCCTCGAGCTGGATTTGTGCTTCCTTGACTGGGTCCTCTAGGATTTCTTCTTAAGCCATCATACAATCTGGCGGTCTGGGACCCTCCTGCATGATACATTCAAGCCTTACGCACCTTCATAAACGATAAATTAGCCTTCCTCTGAGCTCCTGTACCACTACACATTCCCAGGATCCTAAGAAACTGATCTCCGTTTTTTTGCTTTTTTCTGTCCAAGAGGTTCCTTAGGTCATAGGTACCTCCTCCTCCTTCTTCTTCTTCCAAAACAAGTGCTCTTGGTGCCCCCGTCATGAGACTCTCGTCATCTGGTTCCAACTCATCATAAAACATTGTTTCTACAAAATTCACTTCTCCTTGGCTGAAAGGGTTCGGGTTGGCAGGGATCCTTACTGGCTTCCCATTCAATCTCCCTTTAACACATTGATGGTATGTGGACAATGGCAGCTCCAGGAGTTTTTCCAAGGTGTTCCTTAAGAAGATAAATCTTGCACAGGAGATGAATCTTGGGTATGTGGTTTTCTTATCAAATATTTTTCCATAATTCTAGCAAAAGAATAAACAATAAACTATAAATTCATTTGAAATATTAATAAAATTATTAATTATTGTTATTTAGTTGTTTCATTAATTTGTTTGTCTTTTATAAACTATAATTTGTTATATTGTTGTTTCATTAATTATAAAATTATTAATTGTTGTTTAGCCTAACATAATTTAATTTGTTTGTCTTTTATAATGTATTGATTAATTAAATTATTAATTATTGTTTATTAGTTGTTTTTCCCAATTAATTATTGGTTAATTAAATTATTCTTTATTAGTTGCACTAGCACACATCCCATGTGCACATTACACTAAAAGAGCCGGCCATGTGCACATTACACATCCCATGTGCTGATGTGCACATTACACTTCTTTAATTATTGTTTACTCGGCCCCATGTGCCCATCCACCCACCCCCACCCTACTCAACAGACAAGCACAAGACTCATGCCTGATGCCCCCAATCACAAGAGCCAGCTGCCAATCAGAAAATTTCACAATCACAAATCACAATACACGTTACACTAAAAGACAATTAATATCTCACCAACACCAACACCAACACCAACACCAACACCAATGGATAAGATAAAGCCAAATTCAAAAAGTCAAAAAACAGGCAAAATATTAATAAGTTAAAGATTCGACCAATCACAGACTCACAGTTCAAAAGAGAGAGAGTTAGTCTTAAAGAATAAAGCGAGAGAGAGAGAGAGGGAGATTCTCATTCATTTCTCATTTCAATGATTCAGACAAAGAGAGAGAGACAGAGACAGAGACAGAGAGAGAGTCAGAGAGAAAAAGAGAGAGAAGTTAGTAAAATGAAATACCTTGAGAGATGGAGCACCAAAGCAACCGAGCAGGGAGGCCTGAAGGCTAAGGCTAAGGCAATTGAAAGCTCGATAATGTGTTAAAAACACAAGAGCTGTTTAGACCCGCAATTAAAATTACGGCTCAATAGATTTTACACAAATTTAATACAAAGTGCGGAATAGTGTAAAAGCGAGCGGATGAACAAGTAAGCTAATCTAATCCATAAACTAAGCAACACAGCAGTATAATGGAATTAAACAAGAGTAGGGAAGAAGGATGCAAACACAGAAAACATCGAGACGTGTTCTCGAAGAGGAAACCGAAGAACTCGGCGAAAAACCTCTCCGCCGCCCTTCAAGCGGAAATCGATCCACTAGACAATCAGTTGGGATACATGGGTTAGCAAAAGACCCTCCAAGCCTAATCTACCCGATGTACCTAAACCCTCCAAGCTCCTACTCCAACAAGGCTTCTCGAAACCGTGTCTTGTCTAGCACCCCGGATCCCGCAACAAGCTCCATGTTACATTTGCCATTCCAGGCTTATTCCAGGCTTCTTCCAATGCTTCCCAGCAGCACCAAAAACGTCTCTCAACACTCTCAAAGGGTGTGGTAAGTGTTTTGGCTATCAACCTCTCAATGGTGTGGAAATGGAGAGGGAAGGGTTGAGGAGATACCACAAGCAAGTGTATAGAGAAATGTGGGGATGACAATCTCTAATTCACAATGTGTTTGGCTAGGGTTTTCTCTCTGAAGCATTCCTCAACATTTGTGGGTAATGAGGGTTTATATAGGATATGTGCAAAATGTGTGAGTCAATCAGTACAGGCTGGCAGAACAGCTTGTCTCGCGGGTGTCTCGCGGGAAGGCCCTACGCGCGAGATACTCGCGAGAGACAGCTGTCTCCACCTGGCCTGACTCTTCGCATTCCAGCATGTGCAGGGCACATGCTTCACTTTGCGGGAAGCGAGGTCGCGACATACCCACGAGAATCCTCCAATCTTCCAAATGCTTGAGTCTTCACACACTCTCTCTATCACACAACCCTTACAACAAATCCCTCAATAAATACATGGTATAAACGATTGAGAATAATTACAATCAAATTTGGCACGGAATAAAAGCCAACAAAATACATAGTTGTAAATAACAACTTTACAATCTCCCCATTTGGTTATTCCGTGACAAAACCCTAAAACAAACTCTAGACTTAAACGTGAGTTTGGGAACAAAGGCAAAACTCACTCACACCTAATTTTAGATTCTGAAAAGCTCTTGAAACATATGAACAAGTATCTCTTGAAACACAACAACAAACTAATATCATTGTATGCAGAAAAACTTGAAAAGCATATGGAGCAATAATAGCATGCTCAAGCAAAATGGAATAAAAACTATAGACCATGGCAAGATCAAACAAGCAATCACTTACGCAAAAGTGATCACTATGCTCATTCACACATGGAATGAACATCCGGACATGCAAGGTGATAAGCTCAAATAAAGAGTATCATTTGCAAGTCCAACACTCAACCAATGTGAAATACATGAAGTATTTGCATCTAGGAACAATCCTACTAGGGCACAAGAGTGTTCATCACTCAACCAATGCATAGAACATATATGCATCTAGGAACAATCTTACACGGGCACAAGAGTGTTGTACTGAAGTAAGATGTGTGACATTAAACTTCAATAACACAAGCAAAAAGGCTGCATAAACAAGGTACAAAATATGCACGGCACACACCATAAAAGCCTACAAATTATGCAATGAAATAAACCCTTAAAGCTTACAAAAGCAACATGGGTACATGTTAGATATGCTACAAAGCATAGAGAATATCACAAAAGAAACTTCTGAAATAATACTTAAATAAACATAGTATCAAAGTTTTAGAATAGAAGCAGAAAAATTAGTAACATAGTTGTTGACTTCTTCTCCCCCTATCACCATACTCCCCCTATCAATGACATCATCTCCCCCTTTTTGTCATGGAATAGCTAGTCATTCTCTTCTAGCTTCCGTTGAATCTCGTCCAGCTGAGCTTGAAGTGATGTGAACTGTAAATCAAGATGTCTGTGGTGAGTGTACATGAAAATCGCCAGCCCGGACATCTTTGTACTCATCTCTTGAAGAGCAATGAAGATATTGTTGAACTGTTCATCATAGGTACGAGTTGCAGAACTCGAGGTTCCCGATGGTGCTTGACTTTTTTGCTTGGTGCTCTTCTTGGTGTGGCTCATACTCGTATGGAAAGAGCGAATGTTAATTGGACTTGGCCTTGGATACGGACGTTCATCCTCCAATGAACAGACACCTTTGAACTTCAAAATCTTTGAAATAAGGCGACAGAAAGGAATGCAATTCCTTGAAGCGGTCCGATCAACTGTTTTTGCCAAAATGTGAAAAATATGAGAGCACACATCAATCTCTACGTCCGTGATCAGATCATTCAAAAACAGTGCTCGACCAAGATTCATATATCCGGTGCTGGACAAGGGATATAGATTGCTACACATGATCATTGAGAGAAGTCATAATTCGGAAGAAAGGGATGCCACACTGATTGACTTCCTATTGGAGGAGAATTCCAAATTGGCTCCTAAAGACTGTTTGAGATACTCTTCATTTGGGTTCAGCTCATCATATACCGGCGGTATAGGGGGTATTGGTCGGTTGATGTGTAGAATTTCCGCCAAGTACATTGGTGTGACGGAAAAACTCTTTCCTCTAACCCAACATTTAATCTCTTCTCCGACGACACTTGCATTGGCATAGAATTCCTTAACCATGTTTTCGTATGTATCCTCGAAAGTTGAGAGCAGATAGTTCCAATCTTTCGTGGCAAACCAAATGGGTATTTTTGTGTCCCTGAGTGATGGCTAATCAACCCCCCTTTCAACTATCAAAGGAGCATCCCGAAAGTGGTTCTTGTATGATTCAAAAGTAGCATAAGACCTAAACAAGGATCAAAAATTTCCGTTGAACAACGAGCTCTCTTTGGTCTGGATGAATCAGCATCAACATCAATGATCGGCTTTTTCCCTTTGTTGCTACCTCCTTTCACAGCTGAAGTCTTGAATGGAGACATCTGGGCAACAAAGCACACAAAAAAAGTGACAAGTGCACCACACACAGAACACAGAATTTGATTAGATTCAAGTTAGGTCAAAACAAAAGTAACACTGCATAGAACACTGCATAATCAACACCAAACAATATGCTGAATGCATAGACATAATGTATAAAAGTAAGAGACTGTGCAAGTGTGTGTGTCTGTGTGCATGTGCTGATGGGTGTGTGCAGCATGAGATGCCTGAGGGGTGCCTAATTATGCCTAAATGTGTGTCAAGAGTGTGCAACATGTGCAAGGTGTATGAAACACACAATCAAAGACCAAACTGAGTAAAACAAGGTCAGACAAGTAACAACCCATAGTTTGAAATCACTTGATTTCAATTTGGCACAAAAATGTCACTTGGACATTTTGACAAACACCTAGCATGCACAAATGCAAATATAACATGAATAATGCATGAACATGGGAAAATCTACCCTCAATAGAAGATAAAATGCCACAAGGGGCCAACACAAATGCAGAAACAACAAATGGGACACAGCCCAATCAAAATAATTGAGAAAAATTTACCCAATTTAGAAAACTAACCCAAAATTCCCAAAATTTGAAACCCTAATGACAAATCAGCATAAAGTAAGAGAAACTTGAAGGATAATGCTTTAGAAGACATACCTTGAAGTTGACAATGCAGAAAAACTGCTAGAAAATGAAGGGTTTAGATAGAAATTGGCAATGGGTTAAAAGAGGGTTCGAGGAGGGTTGAGCGAGGGAAATGAGAAATTTTTGAGAAAAGGTCACATCTACTACATTAAAAAGTGAAAACACGCGTTTTTTGCGGGTTACAAAGTAGCGACACAGTCGCGAGACAGCCGCGAAAATGGCCACTGAAGCACAAAATTTTCGCGAGAAGCCTTAGGTCGCGAAACAGTCACGATAACCTCTGTCTGAAATTTGGAAAATCCAATTTTCAGCCAAACACCATTTCGCGAGAAGCTTTTGGTCGCGAGACAGTCGCGAAACAGTCACGAAAGTTTCTGTGTGACAGGATAAAAAAATATTTCCCTCAAGCCCTTTTCGCGGGAAGCTCGGTCGCGACATACCCGCGAGAATCCTCCAGTCTTCCAAATGCTTAAGTCTTCACACACTCTCTCTATCACACAACCCTTACAACAAATCCCACAATAAATACAGGGTATAAACGATTGAGAATAATTACAATCAAATTTGGCACGGAATAAAAGCCAACAAAATACATAGTTGTAAATAACAACTTTACAGCAATGACGAGCGATCTTCGATGAGGGGCGAGCGACAAGCGACGACAACGAGGGGCGAGCAAGCGACGATGTGCTTTGGACTGGACCGATCTCCAATGATGAGCAAGTTCCGAGCGACGTGACCGATCTCCGTCTGTTGGCTTGAGCCTGAGGCGTTGCTCTGTTTTTAGGTTTGCTTTAGGCCTTTAGTGATTTCTGATTTAGAAGGACTTATTTCTTGCTGCAACATTATTTACAAATGCATTACTAAGCTGCTGGCCAATAGTCTTAAAGCTTGCCTTGATATTCTCATGAGCCCTACTCAAACAGCTTTCATTCCTGGTAGAAGTATAAGTTAAAATGTTCTGTTGGCTCAAGAGTTGGTGACGAATTATTATAGAATTCTCCACACATGCACGGAGGTTAATTACTACAAAAAACAATTTTCTTTGGTGTCTTGGTAAATTTAGTCTTTGTTTTATTTAGGAAAAGCATTGTAGGAAAGAGAGGGGGGGGGGGGGGGGGGGTGGTTGTTAACATGGCAGAAATATGGGCAGTAAGATATAGTTTCAATATGGCTTGGGAATTTGGATTTAAATATATAAATCTAAATATTGATTCTGAGCTTGTTATAAATTGGCTATCAACATGTGGTGTAATGGCACCGGAAATTGTTATTTTGATATGTGATTACATGTCACTACTCGCTTGAGAATGGATTATCCTTCCTCATCCTGTATACCATGAAGAGAATGGAGTGGCAGATGGACTAGCAATGAGGGGAAGGGAGCAACAGTGCACCATAGAAAAATATAACCAATATCCATCTTTTGTGTATTATAACTACGTACGGGACATTTTTAAAAAAGGAACTCCACAGAAGTGTCCTGCGGACTAAAGTTGATGTAATAGTGCACTCTATTATTAATAATTAAATCCCCTCTTTCTACCAAAAGAGAGAGAGAGAGAGAGAGAGAGAGAGAGAGAGATGCAAGGGCAGAGCTCTTTCATTTGTGTGATGCTGTAATAATATTGGTTGGCTGATCGAAGACATCATTTAATGGCATTCTTGTCAATCTTCTATTCTCTTCGCCATGTTTGCTCCCTAGTGATCCCATCACTAGTCTTTACTAATTATGATTTGTAACCTACATTTGCATCAAATTTAATTATAATTTGTTATTTATTAAAAAAAAAATTAATTATAATTTGTAACTTTTTAGGACAATTGGTAGATGTTTTTAGTGAAAATTTGGTCATGTCAAACAATCCAGAGATGTTCAAGATCCAATTACAGATAAGATTGAACTATTTTTCTTTTCTTTCTTTTGGTGGGGGGATGGAAGGGTTTCTTACCTTCAAATCTCACTGATAGAGCAGTGATTGTGGCTTCTATTTTAAAGTGTTTCACTTATAAGCTGGGCCATGAAAAATGGGTTCTCACTGAGAAATTCATGTTCGTGAGGGCTCATCGTCACACATGGCCAATACATGATTAAGGGGCATCCTCAGGGTTTTGCATATTCTTCCTCATGTTTTAACTCAGGGAAACTGCTCTAAATACCTGTAATCAGGGGCGGAGCCAAGGGGGGGCGAGGGGGGGCAACTGCCCCCCCTGACCTTCCTCCCAAACCCCTTTAGTATAGGATTTCCGGATTACTTTACCCCCCCCCCCCCCCCCCCCACGCGAAGAATTTCTGGACAAATTTCAAAGACAACCAATTAACATCAAATTCTAACCCATAATTTCAGTTAACTATGCAAATGATACAAATTTGATAGTTTGATGCTGAAATTAATTCCCCCCAACAAAGAGAAGAGTATACAATATATTATATATCTTAAAATAAAACAAAGAGCTATTTGACAGCGTTCGAGTCACCTGCAAAATTAGAATTGGCTACCACAGTGTTCTGATACAAAGAGCTGCTTAATATGCTTCTGTCAAATACCTAAAGTTCAAGTAATTGAGATTTTACATTCTATTGATCTAATATCATGAATGTTTGTGAGAGTTAGTGCCTTATAAGGTGGCTGGTTATTCTCTGGCAGCACATGCAAGAACTTGCTGTGCTGTTATGAGATGTGCTACACACTTAGTACTTTTATCAACAAAGTTATACTAAATATCATACTAGAGAAAAAAGATACAGAGAGATAATACTAAATTGGACACATTGACACTTCTATTTTTTTTTTTAATGGGAGATACACAACACTTAATCTTTACACCAATTGAAATTCAATTTTCATCACACTTTTTAAGTTTAAATAAAAATCGTCTACTAAATTGTGTTTAAAATATTTCATGACTTCAACTCTAAGTAGCAAATCCATACTTTCAAATTATGTCTTATTTTTTCATGACACTAAATCTCTAATGCTTACATCTTTCCACTAATCTTTTTTTCCCCCTCAATCTCTTTGACTCTTTCATTGTTTCAAATTCTATGTTTTGGTAACGAACTTTGAGGCTTTTTAGCAATGAAGTATTAAAAATTAATTAAAAAATTGAGTGGAAGATCAATAGATGAACGATTGTGTTTCCAAAGTTCCCTATAATTTTGCGCCCCCTGAATTGAAATCTTGGCTCCGCCACTGCCTGTAATATGTCTGAGAGTATTTATCAAAAAATAAATGTTTCACTTATAAGCTGCACATTCTAAAACTGACTGTTCTCTCTTGCAGTTCAGCCGCTATCTTTTCTACCTAGGAAAGATCAGGACAATTCAGTTGGAGTATACAGATGCAAAGGAATCCCTTCTGCAAGCTGCTCGGAATGCCCTTGTTGAAGCAATTGGCTTTCAGTTCAGTGTAACAAGTGGGCAATCATTGTTCGCTTACTACTAGGAGAAATTCCTGAGAGGACTGTTTTTATGCAGAAAGGCATGGAGAAGGCTTTGAGACCATACGTTGAATTGACAAATGTAAGTCTAGGTTCCCCCTACTTCAGTTATTTATTTAGTTTTTCCATATAGAATAGGCTGTCAGCAGGTTGGACTAAGTGCAGAATGCTGATACAATGACAGCCAAGTTCTAATAACATACCTAAATCCAAAAATGCAGACCGGTACTTTAAATTGTGGCTGAGTTTTGATCTGAATTAAAATATAAAAAGGAATACAAATCCAAATAATATACTAATAGAAATTAATTTTTTTTAATAAAAAAGCTAAATCTCCATAAGAAAAGATTATACTTTTTTTTTTTAGCAAGAAAAGATTATACTTTTTAAACATATAAAGCTTCATTATTAATGTCTAAAAATTTTTGAAATTTAATTGATTCTAGTCTGCCCTAGTCTGTATTGTATCTGATTACTGATTATATCTTAGAAATTATCTCCCTCCAGCTTTTCCATCTTTTCTTTGGGAGATGTCATCATTCTAAAATGAATTTAGAAATGATACTATAACTTTTCAAATTTACATAAGGTTGTGTCTTTTTGAAAAGTTCAAAAAGTTTTTAAGGATAATTTTAGAAAATTTATGCTTTTGAGTGAAATAGACAAAGCAGTAAATGATGATCCCTTAAAAGTTCAGTTTTTGAAGATGGGAAAATAATATGGGACAGGAGCATTTGAATTCAAATCATCATATATTTTAATGTTTATCTAATTCAAAATCAAATTCAGATCCTGAACCAACCCATTGATAGCATAGGTTTTTTTAATCAGTACCCATCGATGGCACAGTAGAGAACAAGGTTAGAGAATTGTAATTTTATGATTGTCTTCTCTTAGCTTTAAAAGTAGATCCTTAAAAGGAAAAAAGAAAAAAGAAATGTTCTGAGAAAAATCTTTCATGTTTAAAGTCCAGATAGTAAGCTATATCATAAATGTAGATCATATGCCATGCAGAATGTGGCTAAACTGAGACTAAAGTTTTTTTACATGTCAATTTACTTTGATAATTACTTGCATGACACCTGGCAGATGACTCTGAGGCCTGAAATATGTCTGCTCGGGATTTAACTCTCCAGTTAGGTTCATGAGCTTTTGCTGTCGATATTGACAAAGACAACGTGTTTTTAGGCGTTATGGATTGGTGATCTGGAGCTCTTCAGGAATGTTGCTGAGAAGTTTTCTAATACTTTCAATTCAGACCAGACCCATAAATTGATTGTTAGGCTGTGGCACAATGTCTTAAGGACTGGGCTTCACATCATCAGAATATCTCATTCCCGTTTCGCTCTGACAGATGTTGCAAAGAAGCTGAGACTGGACTTTGCAAACCCTGTTGCTTATGCTGAGAGTATTGTATGAAAGGCAATTCAAGATGGTGCAATTGATGCCACAATAGATAATGCAAATGGATGAATGGTATCAAAGGAGACTGGGGACATCTACTCTACAAATGAACCTCAAATTTGCATTTAACTCAAGGATTGCTTTCTGCCTCAATATGCATAATACGGCAGTGCGTGTACTTAGATTTCCATCAAATTCTAATAAAGAGAAAGAAAGTGCCAAGAAGAGGAGGGAGAGACAACAGCAGGAGCAAGAGCTTGCAAAGCACATTGCTGAGGAGGATGACAGTGAGTTTTGATTGCACAGTAATATGCAAAAGGCACTTTAATGCTTTGTGCAATGTTTTCCATCAAGTTTTCATTTACTGGTTTTTTGACCATTATTGGACTTTTCGTTTAATTTATTTATGCCTTAGGTTCATTGCTTAAAATCTAAATGACTTTTCTTTCACCATATTGAAGTATATTATGAAATTTCATCTGTTCCCGAGTAATTATTTTTGTGTTGATGGCGGTTACAAAGTGAATGTTCTACATTTTCTCAAGGCAAAAAACGAGCACTTATTGCTTTACCCTTCCTAGAGTGGGTTGGACCAGTTGGTTGGTCAATGCCTGTAATTTGCAAATTGGTGATTGGTATATTGCTGTTATGTATTTCATGGTATATAGTCCTTGGTTTAAAACTCTTTGCTGGGAGGACATTTGAATTGTTTTAAATCAAAGTTGCTCCTCGGAAGGGCTGGTTTAGTCGAATTTGAGATGACTAATCTTCTGAACATGCCAAAGACTTTTATTTTTAATTCTGCTTGATTTTCATTATGCGTTCCACTTCCACTTATATAAATAGACTACAATGAGATAACCTCATTACCAATCGAATGTCCTAGGAGGTATACATTCTCTCTTTCACTTTTTGTGAGCGTGTCTCCCACTAACGAAGAGAATAAAGAATAATTATATTTTAAGTATTGGACATATGCATTTTTCCTTTCCCTTTTGGTGTGTGTGTCCTTCAAAGAATGGAGAAAGTTCCTGTTTGGTAAGAGTATTTAAATATAGTTTTATGTTTTGCAATCCATAAAATAGTGGGTCCTACACTTCAATCTATTGTTTGGCTAATGTTCTCTAAAATTCTAAATACAGTTTTCAAAAAATTGTTTCCTATTTTTCTTATTCAAAACAAGATTTTGAAAATGGTTAAGAGGATGTTTTTAGGGTATAGAAAATGTTTTTATTGGCATAGTTATAAAAAAAAAATTTTGATAAATAACGTAAGAATATTATTAATAATAGAAAGATTGCCAAACTGAGTACATTGGGGATGTACTATGGGGGCACAAATCAGGAAACAAAAGAACAACGGTCAAGAAAAAAAGAAAAGGAAGAACAAGAAAAATGAGAAAAAGCCACACTCCATTCAAAGAGAGTTTGTAAGAAAAAAGACTTAATCTCTAGCAAAGAACATTCACAACCCTCAAAGTTTCTAGCATTCCTTTCACGCTAAATGCACCAAATCAAGCAATGAGGCACTAATCTCCAAACATCAATGTGACGATGTCGTGCAAACTTTCCTTGCCAAGCCTCAAACAACTCAAGAACAGTATGAGGCATAACCCATTGAATACCAAACAAGCAAAAAACCAAGGACCACAACTCCCAAGCTATGAAGTAATGAAGTAGAAGATGATCCACCGACTCCCCACACCTCTTATACATATAGCACCAGTCAAGTACTATCACTCGTCTTTTACGAAGGTTGTCTGTTGTTAAGATCTTACCTAAGGAAGCAAACCAAGAAAAGAAAGCCACCTTTGGAGGAACCTTCAATTGTCATATCATTCACCATAGAAAGGAAACAAGAGTAGGACGGTAGAAGGAGCTATAATAACCTCTAACCTCAAAACCTCTATTCCTTGCAAGTTTCCAACAAACCTTATCTGGGCCAAATCCCCGCACTGTCGAAGAATAAACCAACCCCATAAACCGATCAAAGGCTTCTTCTTTCCAATCTTGTGGTGGACGACAAAATTGCACATTCCAGTGAAATCTCCCAACAGACCAACCCATAACTTCAACCACCGAGGAATCCTTTAATCTATTAAGACAATAAAGCTCCGGAAACGCCTCTTGGAGAGTACAATCCCCACACCACACATGCTTCCAAAATTTCACTCTAGTACCATCTCCTACATCATAAACAAGGAGTTTAGAGAAGTTGAACCAGCCACTTCTAATGTATCTCCACAAGCTGACCCCATAAGGACTTGTCACCTTTTTCATACACCAACCACCCCAAATATTTCCATATTTTGCCTCCATAACCCTCCTCCATAAGGCATTAGTCTCCATGCCATACCACCACAACCATTTTCCTAGAAATGCAAAATTAAAGTTCCCCAACCGTCTTATACCCAACCCCCCATCCTGCAACGGCCTACATACCTTGGCCCAATTAACTAAATGTATTTTTTAAGTTCACCACCAATCCCATTCCACAAAAAAATCTCTCTGTAATTTCTCCATACGCTTTGCCACCTTCCCCAGTAAAAGAAGAAGGGAAAGAAAGTATATAGGTAAAGACGAGAGTGAACTTTTAATAAGTGTCACCTTACCCCCTTTAGATAAATACATTCTCTTCCAACTTGCTAATCTCCTCTCCATTCTCTCTAGGATAGGATTCCAAACAGATAAATCCTTAAATTTTGCACCTAATAGAAGACCCAAATATTTCAAGGGCAAAGAAGACTGCCTACATCCCAACAAACCCACCAAAGCTTCCAAATTGTGCACCCCACCAACAGGTACCAACTCAGATTTCCCCAAATTAATATAAAGCCTTGACACCTCCTCAAATCTAGCAAGAATTGCCCTCAAATTAGCAATTTGAGAAGGTTCAGCATCATAAAAAAATCAGAGTGTCATCTGCAGATAAAAGGTGAGACACCATCACTGATGGACCAGCCATACTACCCACAGAAAAGCCTGAGAATTGCCTG
The DNA here is from genome assembly GCA_032727855.1 of Quercus ilex subsp. ballota. Classification (NCBI taxonomy): domain Eukaryota; kingdom Viridiplantae; phylum Streptophyta; class Magnoliopsida; order Fagales; family Fagaceae; genus Quercus; species Quercus ilex. The sequence continues at coordinate 54,555,920 of CM064918.1, forward strand.
ATAGGGGCAGCCACATCCAACATATGACTTAATGCCTCCATCACAATATCAAACAACAAATAAGATAAAGGATCCCCTTGTTGAAGCCCCCTAGAACTTCCAAAGAAATCAGATGGGCTACCATTGATCAGAATAGAAAACTTTACAGTTGAAATGCAATACCTTATCCATTTTCTCAATTTTTCTAAGAAACCACAACACTGAAGCATATACATTAAAAAATCTCAGCTCACACGATCATACGCCTTCTCCACATCCAATTTACACAACACACCTGAAACTCCTGACTTCAATCTACTATCAATACATTCAGAAGCAATCAAGACAGAATCCAAAATCTGTTTGCCCTTCACAAAAGCATTTTGTAAATCCGAAATAAGCCCATGCGCCTCCCTATGAAGCCGATTAGCCAACATCTTAGAAATAATCTTATAGATCCCACCAACTAAGCTAATAGGCCGAAAGTCTTTGACCTCCACAGCATCCATCTTCTTGGGAATAAGGGCAAGGAACGAAACATTAAGACTTTTCTCGAACACTTCCTGAGTATGGAAATTGTGAAATACAACCATAATTTCTGTTTTCAAAACACCCCAACAAGACTGGAAGAATGCCATTGAAAAGCCATCCAGGCCAGGTGCCTTGTCACCATTAAAGTCATTGATCATCCCAAACACCTCTTCTTCCTCAAAAGACCTATTTAGCCAACTTGCATCTTCCACAGAGATACTAAAAAAATCCACAACATCTAAGACAGGACCATGAGCCACATCCTCCAAATAAAACTGCCTATAAAACTAAGAGATACTCTCTGCTATAGTAGTTGAGTCCGAAGACAATACCCCATCTACCAAAGCCTATCAATAGAATTAACCCTCCTATGAGAGTTAGCTATGTGATGAAAAACTTTAGTATTCCTGTCTTCTTCCCTAACACAAAGAACTCTAGATTTTTGCCTCCAACTTATTTCTTCCAATAAATTGAAAACAGTGGACCTCACATATTTGTCCACACTCTTCTATCTTTTAAATTAAGAAGTTTATCTTTATCAAAAAAAAAATTCTTACGCTTCAAATTTGAAACTTATCATTATAAAAATAAAATAAAAAAGTAATATACAAATTTTATACATTACTTTTTGTAGATTTTTTTAAAAAAAAAAAGAAATTTGAAAAATAGACTTTTTTTTTGGTTTTGTTTTTAATATTTTATAAATTGTTCTTAAAAGTGGGAGTCAAACACATATAATATAAAATTACCATCTAAAAACTAGTTTCAATTTCAATTTTTTGAAAATGACTTTTATACTGTTTTGAAAATAAAAACAAAAATCCTCTTGACAGCCCTTATTTGTTTATTTATATTTTAAACCTGCCCTTGAAACTTGAAGTGTGTGGGTTGTACCTTTTTTTTTTTTTTTTTTATGGCCAAAAAAGGGGGCGGGGGCAGGGGCAACTATTATGAATTTGAGACTCACACCCTAGGAATGACCATAGGCACACCTTCCGTTAAAGAATGTTGAATTGAACCATAAATACTATGATTGTGAGTGATCACAAACCTCACCCTAATCCCACGAGAGAGTTAATAAATTAAAGATTAGCTGCAAGAGGCAACTCTACTTTCTGCTAGGGTTCGAACTTCAAACATAAGACCTCAAGACAGGAAACGTGTGGGTTGTACTCAGAGGTACAATATGTTAAGTAATGCTATTTAATCAAATTCGAAAGAATGGGAACCCTCGTCCTCCGATCATCAGACAAAAAACAAAGTTTAAAAAGTTGACATTTTTAACAAACATTTCTGCTTTGGTCGCTCAGTAGCAGCATTATCTTTAACCTTTTCCTCTTCATCTTGTTGGTTTTAGTCGGTGACTCCTTCCAACCTCTTTGGCTTTCTGGGTCTCATCCTAGCAATGTCTCAAACAAGGGAACCTCCTCCTCGTCGGATCCTCCATCTGCCACACGACATCGAACTCAACATCTTGGCAAGGCTACCTGTCAAATCAGTCCTAAGATTCAGGTGCGTCTCCAAAACCTGGTACTCCTCAATCGCCACTCCTAATTTCATCTCCAACCACCTTATTTATCACAAAAACAACAACAACTTAGCTTATCTCATAAGCATTCCTCCTACTATTGGTTGTCCTCTTAACATCAACATCCCAATCTTTATCGGTGGTTACGACCACACATTTAATAGGATTTCCGAGTACCCAATTCCCTTTGCTTTTCTTGTATCTTATGCCCTATCAGCTGGTTCATGCAATGGCCTGGTGTGTCTCTATCAATTTAGAAACGCTTCCACTAATGCTGATCCTATATATTTGTGGAACCCCAGCATTAGAAAATTTAAGAGGTTGCCTGATTATTCCTTAACACATTTTCATCGGGCTTCTACTGGATTTGCTTATCAGTCTGAGACCAATGACTACAAGGTTGTCAATATCTATCAAATGCCTGCACCCAACCACCACCATGGGGTTGAGGTTGAGGCTGAGGTTTACACATTAAGCTCCAACTCTTGGAGAAGGGTTGAAATCTCAGTGACAAACTCTTTTTTGTCCTCCCCCTTCATCAATGTCACTTCCACATTTGTTAGTGGGGTTTTGCATTGGTTGGGTTACATTTCTGAAGCGGCATTTCATTACATGATTTTGACATTTGATGTCAATAATGATAAATTTGGAGAGATAGCACTTCCTGATGGACAACAACTGCTACCACAAGGTCTAATGGCGAAACCAAATTGTCTGATGGTGTTCAAGGGGAAACTGGCCTTCATTACACTGGATTACCGCAAAATCAGCGGCATCAACGACAATGAATACAGAGAATTTATGAGTTCTCATCCGCGTAATTCATGCTTCATATGGGTGATGACGGAGTATGGTGTGCATGAATCATGGAGTAAACTTTTTTTTGTCAAGTTTGAAAATGTTGAGTATGTACATTTCTTTGGATGCACCAGTCGCGGTGAACTGCTAGTTATAAAGAATGGAGTTTATCCCGAATCCAATGCTGAACGGAAACGCAAGGTGATTGTTTCGCTTGACCTTGAAACTTTACATGAGAAGGATCTTGGTTTCCAGAATTCTCCACGTATAGCTAATTCTTTCATGGAAAGCCTTGTGTTACTTGATGGAGCAACTGAGCTATCTGGATAAGAAGTGAAATCATTAGTGATAATCATAGGATTTTGTTATGTAATTGTGATACAAATGAGACAGTTATCATGTTGTTCCCTTTGGTATCATTTTGTTTTGAGGTAGGCAAAAAAGTATTGACGTAATGTAGGTGAATTTTGTTTTTGATTTGTATCAAACCTTAATGATTCTTAGGAATCTTATATTATGTCTCATATGTGTGCTGTGATCTGGTGTTGTCTAAATCCTAGAGCTACTGCTGTGTGCTTTGATCTGGTGCTGCCTGAGCCTATGAGCTGCTCTGGTGCTGTGTTAAGTAGTGACCGTGTAAGAAAAGCTTGCTTGCTTGTATGAACTAATCCAAGACCGGTTGTAATTACTTAGGCATGTGTATGTTGATAAGGGCAGTATTATGCTAGCTTAGTAGTGTAGCAAAATTCAGAGCATGTGCTCAATTGTTGGAGCATGTGACTAATTGGTAGGTTGTTAGAGGTAGTTATGCCAGCTGGCACAAGGAGTTACTAGAACAGCTAGGTAATTTATCTACTGGTCAGGATGGTACGCGTACAAATAGGTATTTGGCCTTGTAAGGAGATCATGCAGAAATTAACCAACAATTTTGTTTCCTGTTCTGTCTTCACCCTCTCAATTCTTGGAGGTCAGTCATATCCTTCAATATTTCAATCAACTCTTAAACACTACCTGCCACCAAAGCTCTTAGCAATGCTTGTGGCAATTTCATGAAAGAATTATGACATTTTACTAGTAAAATTTTGTGTGCCTCTCTTATGGTGTTATAACTTGTTAACGATTGGATTAAAGACCTTATTTAAATCCAACCAAATAAAATAAAAACAGAGCAAAAGAGAGCGAAAAGAAGAAGCTCTAAGGTGAGAATTTCGGATTAGATTAGAGATCTTACTACGATCCAAACAAAATTAAATTAAAATGGAACAAAAAAGAGGGAAGAAAAGAAGCCCTAAGATGAGAATGTTAAAATTGTGATGTGGAAGTTCTTATTTAGTGAGCGTAGGCCCAGCAAATGTCTTTTGCTTGGCTCCTTGATCAGAATGATATATATCTTGCTAGTGGCTGCAGTGCATTTGCAATGCAATTTTAATGACAAAAAGCTCATTCAACTGACAGATAAACATTTCCAAGAAAATTGAGCTTGTTATATTACTTCTCATGGGGATCTCATTCCTGTGATAGGAAGATTGAGATAGAAACACTTCTTAACCTACTACTTTGCGAATACCTTCATTACAACTTATATGATCAGGCAAAGAAGCTTAGGTCAAAGGCATCTCAGTTTGAAGCCCATTCAAAACAACAGGTAACTCTTAATTGTTTTTAGTACAAAGCTATATGCCCATTACACTTTGTGGTCACTGACATATAGGATATGGTTCAGATTTCTGCAGGAGGCCAAGTTGCGTATCTGCAACTTTATATTAACTTTTTAGGGTTCAGTCTAGTGATAATTATAATTATTGCAAAAGGTTGAACAATTAAGCCAGAGATAATAAACATGACTTGACAGCTTATCGAAGACATCTTTTAATGGCATTCTTCTCAACTCTGCACAGTAATATCAACCTCTGAAAACAGTTATATATTCCTATAATTGTTTATAATTTTATACATCCCTAATTTTTTATTTTTTGGTTTCGGGTTTTTGCATTATAATCGAAATTTTGTTGACTGATGTTGAATTTGTGGAATTGGAAATCTGGGTATTTTTTTTTTGCTCAAATATTGGTAATTGTGTTTTAAAGTTTAGATTTTGCTGTGGTTTTGTGAAATTGGTGTTTTCTAAGACAGTGAACTTAGCCACAAAGTAGAAATGGACTTTCTGAAGTTGGTTACCAGGGATTTGATTGCTTTGCTTATATATTGGGAATTGCGTGTTGAAGTTTAGATTTTGATGTGATTCTATGAAATTTGAGTTTCTGAAACAATGAACTTAGCCACAAAGTACAAAAAAAAGGCCTTGCACTGCACCTTTATGTAGCTGCCCATGTACTTGGGTGCACACCCTAAGAGTTGGGTCAGGTAAATTTTATTTATTTAATTTTTTGATAAGTGAGTTGGATCAGATAAATTTCTAATTGATAGATCATATGTGTCTATACTACCGGTGTCTTATACGTGGATATTGGTATAATGCAGGAAACACTTCTTTGCCTGATCATTACAACTTATATGATCAGGCAAAGAAGCTTCTGTCAAAGGCACCTTGATTTGGAGCCCATTCAAAACTGCAGGTAACTCTAAATTTGTTTTTACTACAAAGCTGCCTAGAGCCTTATAGCTCCATTGGCACCTCCCTGTGCTTGGGGGTACAAGGGGGAAGGGGTTCAAGCTGCGGGGGTTGCATATTATAACTATCTCAAAAGAAAATTGTTTTTGCTAGAAAGCTATATGCCCATTACACTTTGGGGTCACTGACATGTAGGATATGGTTCATATTTCTGTGGGAGGCCAAGTTGCATATCTGCAACTGTAATATTTAGTTTTTAGGGTTCAGTCCAGTGATCGTATAATTATTGCAAAAGGTTGAACAATTATGCCAGTGATAATAACATGACATGACATAGCTTATCTTTTAATGGCATTCTTGTCAACCTTTTGTCCCTTCCTCATGCTTGCTCCCTAGCAATTCCCTCACTAGTCTTTACTAAATATATTGTTACCTATGTTTGCTTTAAATTATATATGATTTGTAAACTTTTAAAGATATGGAAAATGTTAGTGAAAATTTAGTTCATGTCAAAGAAAACATAGATGGACAGGATCCAATTGCTGTAGAAAAATTACAGATAATAGTGAAGGAACAATTTTTCTTTCTTTTTTTGGGTGGAGGGATGGAAGGGTTTCTTAGTTTTAATCTCACTGATGGGGCAGTAAACGTGGCTTCTATTTTAAATTGTTTCACTTTTATAAGCTGCACGTTCTGAAACAATTGTTCTCTCTTGCTGTTATGCCGCTACCTTTTCAACCTAGGAAAGATTAGGACAATTCAGTTGGAGCGTACAGATGCAAAGAATCCCTCCTTCAGCTGCTCAGAAAGCCCCTGTTGCTGCACTTGGTTTTCGAGTTCAATGTAACAAGTAGGCAATCATTGTTTGCTTACTGCCAGTAGAAATTCCCCAAAGGACCATTTTTATGCAGAAAGGCATGGATTAGGCTTTGAGACCATCCTTGGAATTGGCAAATGTAAGTCTTGGTTCCCAGGACTTTAGTTGTTCATTTTAGTTTTTCCATATAATACAGGGCTGTCAGCAGGTTGGACTAAGTGCCGAATGCAGATACAATGACATCCAAGTTCTAATAATAGATACCTAAATCCAAGTTTAGAAATGATACTATAACTTTTCATATTTACATAAGGTTGTGTCTTTTTGAAAAGTTCAAAAGGTTTTAAGGATAATTTTAGAAAATTTATGCTTTTGAGTCAAATAGACGAAGCAGTAAATGATGATCCCTTAAAAGTTGAAGATAGGCAACTAATATGGGTCAGGAACATTTGAGTTCAAATCATTAGATATTATTGTTCATGATAATGTTTATCTGATTCCAAATCAAATTCAGATCCTGAACCAACTCTTTGCTAGCATAGGTTTTTTTAATCAGTACCCATCAATAGCACAGTAGAGAACAAGGTTAGAGAATTGTAATTTTATGATTGTCTTCTCTTAGCTTTAAAAGTAGGACTTTAAAAAGAAAATGTTCTGGGAAAACTCTTTCATGTTTTTATAGTCCAGATGGTAAGCTATATTATAAATGTAGATCACATGCCATGCAGAATGTGGGCTAAACTGAGACTACAGTTTTTCACATGTCTATTTACTTTGTTAATTACTAGCATGACACCTGGCAGATGACTCTGTGAGGCCTGAAATATGGCCACTTGGGATTCTACTCCCCAGTTAGGTTCATGAGCTTTTGCTGTCGATATTGACGAAGACAACGTGTTTTTAGGTGGTACGGATTGGTGATCTGGAGCTCCAGGCATGTTGCTGAGAAGTTTCCTAATACTTTCAATTCAGACTGGACCCATAATTTGATTGTTAGGCTGTGGCACAATGTCATAAGGACTGGGCTTCACATCATCTGTATATCTTATTCCCATATCGCTCTTGACTGATGTTGCAAAGCTGAGACTGGACTCTGCAAACCCTGTCGCTGATGCTGAGAGTATTGTATCAAAGGCAATTCAAGATGGTGCAATTGATGCCACAATAGATCATGCAAATGGATGGATGGCATCATCAAAGGAGACTGGGGACATCTACTCTACAAATGAACCTCAAATTTGCATTTTAACTGAGGATTGCTTTCTGCCTCAATATGCATAATGAGGCAGTGCGTGCAGTGTGCACTCAGATTTCCACCAAATTCTCATAAAGAGAAAGAAAGTGCTGAGAAGAGGAGGGAGAGACAACAGCAGGAGCAAGAGGTTGCAAAGCACATTGCTGAGGAGGATGACAGTGAGTTTTGATTGCACAGTAATTTGCAAAAGGCACTTTAATGCTTTGTGCAATGTTTTCCATCAAGCTTTCATCTCTTCGAAATTCCCTGGCAACATGTTTTCATTTTCTGGTTTTTTGACCATTATTGGACCTCTCGTTTAATTTATTTTGTCTTAAGTTCTTTGTATAAAATCTGACCAACTCTTTCACCATATTGATTTATATTCTGAAATTTCATCTGTTCAGTATTGTGTTGTTGATGGCAATTACAAAGTGAATGTTCTACATTTTTTTAAGGCGGAAAAGGAGCACTTATTGCTTTACCCTTGCTAGTGTGGGTTGGTTGATCAATGACTGTAATTAGCAAATTGGTGATTGATATATTGCTGTTATGTATTTCATGGTATATAGTCCTTGGTTTAAAACTCTCTGCTGGGAGCACGTTTGAAGTGTTTTATATCAAAGTTGCTTCACTACTGCGTTGTGTGGTCCTGAATTTTTTTAAAGAATAATGGAAGGGTTGTGTAGTAGAATTTGAGATTATTAATCTTCTAAACATAAGAGAGACTTTTATTTTGCTTGATTCTCATTATGCGTTCCACTTAAATAAATAGACAACAATGAGATAACCTCGTCACCAACTAAACCGACAAGCTTGGCTTTGTTGTCTCACACTACTCCTATTGCTTGTGTGAATGCTTCACTGTCTTGAGCTGCATCGGTCATAACATGCATATACAAGTATACAACCAATCAAATGTCCTAGGAGTTGTGTATTGTATTACATGTATCGGTAATTCACCTTTCAACAAGGGTTCAATTACTTCATACAGTTTCAAAACCTCTATGGCTTAAACTGTTTGTACTTTGGAACATCTGAAACATCTCCACCCCCACCCCTCTAAATATGTTTGAAAATGTATGTTCAAAGCTTGTCAAAAGATTGACCCCAATAATAAAGAGAGTAATTACTTATTAGTATAAGTATAGGATATATGCATTCTTTTGGCCTGATAGTCACTCCACAAGTAAAATATATATATATATATATATATGCATTATCTCTTTTACTTTATGTGCCTATCTCACAAAGAATGAAGAATTTTATTTATTTATTTATGAACAAAATTTTGCTACAAACTTAATTGTAGCCATGACTACAATTCTTTTTTTTTTTTTTTTGAGAAACAAGACTTGCAGAAGTCTGGGAATTTATTCAAGAGAAACTTAATGAACATCAAAAGAAACTAAAGGAGCAATATCCTCAGGAAGGTCTTCCAACCAAACCTATAGCCCCATACAATTCTTAGCTTTTTTGGCTAATGTATCTGCAACAATATTACAATTGCGAGAAACATGGCAAAAAACTGAAAACTGGAGCAGCAACTTGAGAACGAATGTCCTCTATAATTTGGCCATATGCAGAAAAATCAAATGTTCCTTGGGAGATAGACTGAATCACCATAACTGAATCACCTTCAAAGATCACCTCTATTAAGCCTATCTCCATAGCAAATTGCACTCCCCTTCGACAAGCTAACACTTATAACTCAACCACAGACTGAGATGGTGGAACTGACATGTTTAATGCTCCAATAGCCTCCCCACACCAATCCCGAATAATGACTCCTATGCCTGCCAAGTTGCATGACTTAAACACAGTAGCATCAAAATTTGCTTTAAAAATCTAAGCTTCAGGTGGGCGCGATTGATGATTCGGTGATGACACTAGAGCAATTGGTATCGGATCTTGAGCATCAAGAAATTCCTGAAGTAAACTTCCTACCAATGAGCAAATCTTGGGTAGGGGTTGGCTGGATAGTAACCAATTCTTTTTTTCTTTTTCTTTTTTTAATACAAAATAGAATTCACTCTAGATTAATTTAAGTGTATATGTGTGTGAAACTCTCTTCTGGAGACTTGAACTCCGGCTCTTACTCCCTACACTCTACAAGCACTTATACTTGTAAAATGACCATCGCACTAAGGGTGTGCGGTGATGTAACCAATTCTTGGAGTATTGCAATGATTCCATAGTAACTACTTCTTATTAAATGTGTATTTTGAAAAATTTACCATGAGATTACATTTTCTACTTATATTCTTAGTGTTTGCAAAATTTCTAAAAAAAATATTTTCTACTTATATCCTTTGTACTTACAAAATTTAAAAAAAAAATTAAAACGCATAGCTATATCATTAATAAAATTATGTACAAAAAATAAATTTAAGTTTTTAAAGTCTAAAATTATGTAAAAAAAATAAATTTATAAATCAAATATTAAGTAATATTTAATAAACACAAAATTTGATAGGTATAAAAAATGTAACTTTTTTTGTTTTTTTTTTTTTTTTTTTTGGAATTAAAGCCAAACTTTACCAATCATTTATGATGTGAAGTGTGAAGAGTGGGTTGTAGTGAAGGTACAATCAGTTTTGTTATTTCATCAAATTCAAAACAAGAACAATAGAGTACTTTGGTCGCACAGTAGCTTCATCATCAACGACCTTTTCCTCTTCATCTTCTTCAGTTCAGTAGCCTCAGCTTGTCGTTTTTTTGTTGGTGACTCCAACCAACCTCTTTAGCTTCATCATCAACGACCTTTTCTCGATGTCTCAAACAAAGGAACCTCGTGGGATCCTCCGACAAAAGAAGGACCATCTCCCACATGACATCGTACTCAACATCTTGGCAAATCTACCTGTCAAATCAGTCCTAAGATTCAGGTGTGTTTCTAAAACCTGGGATTCCTCAATCACCACTCCTAATTTCATCTCCACCCACCTCAATCTTAATCTTAACAACAACAACAATAACTTAGCTTATCTCATAAACAATTCTATTACTTTTAACAGCAGCATCCCAATCTTTATCGATGGCTATGACCACAAATTTAATAGGATTTCTGAGTACCCAATTCCCTCTGCTTTTCTTTTATCTAATGCCCGCTCAGTTAGTTCAAGCAATGGCCTGGTGTGTCTCACTGAATTAAGAAAAACTTCGCCTCATATATATTTGTGGAACCCCAGCATTAGAAAACTTAAGAGGTTGCCTGATTTTTCTCCAACCCAACGTGATTGGCTTTCTACTGGATTTGCTTATCAGTCCAACACCAATGACTACAAGGTTGTCATGATCTCTAACATGCCTGCACCCGAACCCAACCACCACTGGGGTGAGCTTGGAGCTGACGTTTACACATTAAGCTCCAACTCTTGGAGAAGGGTTGGAATGTCATTGACACACATTTTTATGGTCTTCCCTTTCAACAATTGGAATACCACATTTGTTAGTGGGGCTTTGCATTGGTTGGGAGACGTTTTTAAAGCCGCGCCTTATCGCATGATTTTGTCATTTGATGTCAATAGTGATAAATTTAAAGAGATGGCACTTCCTGATGTACAACAATTGCTACCGCAAGGTCTAATGGCGGACCCAAATTCTCTGATGGCGTTCAAGGGGAAACTGGCCTTCATTACATTGGGTTACCTCAGATTCAACCCCGTCAATGAAGACGAATACAATGACTTTATGAGGTCGCATACGCCTCATTCATGCTTCATATGGGTGATGGGGGAGTATGGTATACATGAATCATGGAGTAAACTTTTTTTTGTCCGGTTTGAAAATGTTGTCTCTGTACGTTTCTTTGGTTGCACCAGTCGTGGTGAACTACTAGTTATAAAGAAAGTTTATCCTGAAACCAATGGTGGACAGAAGAGGTACGTGGTTGTTTCACTTGACCTTGAAACTTTACATGAGAAGGATCTTGGTTTCCAAAAGTTTCCAGATATAGCTACTACTTTTGTGGAAAGCCTTGTGTTACTTGATGAAGCAACTGGACTATCTGGATAAGAAGTGAAATTGTCAGTGATAATCATAGGATTTGTTATGTAAGTGTGATACCAATGAGACCATTATCATATTGTTTCCTTTGGTATCATTTTGTTTTGAGGTAGGCAGAAAAGTACTGATGTAATGTAGGTGAATTTTATTCTTGATTTATACCAAAACTTAATGCTTCTTGGGAATCTCATATTATGTTTGTTTCATATGCGTGCTGTGATCTGGTGTTGTCTAAATCCTAGAGGTACTGCTGTGGTGCTGTGTGCTTTGATCTGGTGCTGCCTGTGCCTATGAGCTGCTCTGGCGCTATGTTAAGTAGTGACTGTGTAATAAAAGCTTGCTTGCTTGCTTGTATGAACTACTTCAAGACTGGTTGTAATTACTTAGGCACGTGTATGTTGATAGGGGAAGTATTATGCTATTTTAGTAGTGTAGCAGATGTTAAATTTAGAGCATGTGCTCCATTGTTGGAGCATGTGACTGATTGGTTGTTAAAGGTAGTTATGCCAGCTGGCATAAGGAGTTACTAGATCGCTAGGTGGTTAATCTACTGGTCAGGATGGTACACATACAAATAGATATTTGGCTTTGTAATGAGATCATGCAGAAACTAACCAACAGCTTTGTTTCATGTTCTCTCTTCTCCCTCTCAATTCTTGGAGGTCAGTCATATCCTTTCTTCAATATTTCAGTCAACTCGTAAACACTACTTGCCTTCGAAGCTCTTAACAATTCTTGTGGCAATTTCATGAAAGGATATGACATTTTACTTGTAACTATTTGTGTGCCTTTCTAATGGTGTTGTAACTTGTAAAAGATTAGATTAAAGACCATACTTAAATCCAAACAAATAAAAATAAAAATGGAGCAAAAGAGAGCAAAGACAAGAAGCCCTAAGATGAGAATGTTGTATTAGATTAGAGATTTTACTACAAACCAACAAAATAAAATAAAAATGGAACAAAAAAGAGGGAAGAAAAGAAGCCCTAAGATGAGAATGTTAAAAATGGGATGTGGAAGTTCTTATTTGGAGAGCAAAGGTCTTTTGCTTGGTTCCTTGATCAGAATGATATATATCTTGCTAGTGGCTGCAGTGCATTTGCAATGCAATTTTTGTGACAAAAAGCTCATTCAACTGATAGATAAAAATTTCCAAGAAAATTGAGCTTGTTATATCTCATGGGGATTGCATTATCTCGTTCCCATGAGAAAAAGGTTGAGATAACAGATAGTGCAGGAAGCACTTCTTAACCTACTACTTTGCAAATACCTTCATTACAACTTATATGATTAGGCAGAGAAGCTTAGGTCAAAGGCACCTCAGTTTGAAGCCCATTCAAAACAACAGGTAACTCTTTATTGTTTTTAGTACAAAGCTATATGCCTATTACACTTTGTGGTCACTGAAATATAGGATATCGTTCAGATTTCTGCAGAAGGCCAAGTTGCATATCTGCAACTATATATTAACTTTTTAGGGTTCAGTCCAGTGATATTTATAATTATTGCAGAAGGTTGAACAATTAAGCCAGAGATAATAAACATGACATGATAGCTTACTGAAGACATCTTTTAATGGCATTCTTGTCAACTCTGCACTGTAATATCAACCTCTACACACAGTTATATATTCCTATAATTGTTTATAATTTTATATATCCCTAATTTTTTATTTTTTGTTTTTTGGTTTTCGGTTTTTGCATTATAGTCTAAATTTTGGTGACTGATGTTGAATTTGCGGAATTGGTGATCTGGGTTTTGTTTGTTTTGCTCAAATATTGGTAATTGCGTTTTAAAGTTTAGATTTTGTTGTGGTTTTGTGAAATTGGTGTTTTCTAAGACAATGAACTTAGCCACAAAGTAGAAATCCACTTTCTGAAATTGGTGACCTGGGATTTGATTGCTTTGCTCATACATTTGGAATTGCGTGTTGAAGTTCAGATTTTGATGTGATTTTATGAATTTGGTGTTTCTGATACGATGAACTTAGCCACAAAGTACAAAAAGAGGTCTTGCACTGCACCTTTATGTAGCTGCTCACGTACTTGGATGCACACCCTAACAGTTTTTATTGAATCCATTTTAAATTTATTATTTAAAAAAATGCAACTTTATGTAGCATACATTTTTTAGATTTGGTGCTTATGCATATGTATATGTGTGTTTAGATTTGGAGGGGATTGCATCTCTCATTGAGACCGGTGAATATACCTGAGAGGTGCGATGTATTGTGTGTGTGGTTCAGCTTACCATGGTGCTGAGGCAGAAGCTGAATGCGACTGTGCTCACTGCATTCCTCAATTTCACTCTCATCCTAGGATCTGAGTTGCATGGTCGGTTGTTTGCGTATCTTCCCAAGGTAATTTTGGGGGCATTTTGAGTTTGGGTCCTTTTGTAATTTATGCTCTCTTTGTTCATTCTTGGAATAGTATATTTTTAAAAAGTGAATTAAGTGAATAAAGGAATTGGCAGTTTACACAATTGATGATGCACCTGGCATATTCTGATGTTAAATAATAATAAATGAAAACAGGGCTAAATAAATCAAGCCATTGATAAACAGCTCAGATAAGACTTGACAAAAATCTCGTTCATGTTTGTTTATTTATCAACAAGCTGAGCTTGAGCCTTTTTAGTCTTGTTTGATAAACAAGCCAGCCCCAAGCAAAAAGAATTTCAAGTCTAGCATTCCTTGCAAGCCAGAACCAGAACCAGAACCATTTAAGATTGTAGTTACACATTGAACTTGTTTAACAGCAAACAACCTATCTCCATGGTGTTTCAAATCTAGCACTTTCAATCCTCATCCAACCAGAATTTCCTCAAATGTTTCCCTTTGATGCTGACTAATTAGATCAAGCAACTATGATACCAATGATGATGAACCTAACTGATTTGACTCAATATGGCAGTAAATCTAGTTGGATCATGCATTTTTGCTAGTCCTTGAAGCCCAATTTTACCAACCCATTAACACCCATAGTTCCTCTATTTGCTACTACGCTCCAATCAAGTAACTGATGCCAGTGTGTGTGCCATATCCAATGATGCCAAATGTTTTAGCCTTTGGACATGGTTTTCAAGTGAATGAATATGGTAATATGAATAAGGTTCATATGAAGAAATGTTATTGGAAATTGAATTCAAAGGCCGGCAGGGTTTAATTTGCAATCTAATTTCTACTTAACGATTTATAATTATGTGTAAATATTCAAACATATGTTTTATGTTTTCTAGGAGTTTAAATTACTTTCAGATTGGATTTAATTATCATCATTTACTTAATAATTTTTTTTTTTTTAAAGTTTAGAAATATAACGACTTTAGTATTACAGAGTCACAGACCACTGCATTTAATATTGTCAAGCATCCTAAATTACAAGAATAGTTAGTTGAGAATTATTTTCATTGTAATCAAAATTTATATATTGAATGTTTTTCATACTTTTGAACACTAAAACTGTTAAAGGTTGGTTACAGGAGAATGAACATGACATGGATGTTGACACTGCTACATCTGGGACTCAAACTGTTGCAAAACACTCCTTGCCAGAGCTAGAGATTTACTGCTATTTTCTCATGCTAATATTTCTCATTGATCAGAAGAGATACAATGAGGTAACATGGTTAGATAAAGGTACTTTCTTTTTAACCTTTTTCCTCCACCTGAGTCATTGTGGTTTTTAACATTGCTTTTGATATCTATCAGGCTAAAGCTTGTGCCTTCTCTAGCATTGTTCGATTGAAGAACGTGATTAGGAGAACTGTTGATTTTTCAAGCATCCGGGCTCTACTATTATCCTCTTAGCTATGAACTCACTGGGGGTCTTGCTGAAAAATTAGAGGGTGAGTTTTCTTTTGTCATGACTATCTGATTATCAGTGATTAATTTTCTCTTCATCAGTGCGGCAAATATGTAGATTGAATGATATTGTCTCTCATTCATACTGATTGATTGTATGATTAACTTGGACATTCATGCATTCACAGTATCCTCTTTCCCTTCATTGGATTGTGACCCTGCGCCATGATGAGTTGGGTCAGGTAAATTTTATTTATTTAATTTTTTGATAAGTGAGTTGGATCAGATAAATTTGTAATTGATAGATCATATGTGTCTATATTACCGGTGTCTTATACGTGGATATTGATATGATGCAGGAAACACTTCTTTACCTAATCATTACAACGTATATGATCAGGAAAAGAAGCTTCTGTCAAAGGCACCTCGATTTGGAGCCCATTCAAAACAGCAGGTAACTCTAAATTGTTTTTACTACAAAGCTGCCTAGAGCCTTGTAGCTCCATTGGCACATTTCCATGTACAAAGTGCTTGGCGGTACAGGGGGGAAGGAGTTCAAGTTGTGGGGGTTAGCTGCATATTATAAGTGTCTCAAAAAAAAAAAAAAAAAAAAAATACTAAAAAGCTATATGCCCATTACACTTTGGGGTCACTGACATGTAGGATATGGTTCAGCTTTCTGTGGGAGGCCAAGTTGCATATCTACAACTGTAATATTAAGTGTTTAGGGTTCAGTCCAGTGATGGTATAATTATTGCAAAAGGTTGAACAATTAAGCCAGAGATAATAACATGATATGACATAGCTTATCAAAGGCATCTTTTAATGGCATTCTTGTCAACCATTTGTTCCCGTCGTTATGCTTTCTCCCTAGCAATTCCATCACTAGTCTGTACTAAATATATTGTTACCTATGTTTGCTTCAAATTGTATATGATTTGGAAACTTTTAGGGAAATGGAAAATGTTAGTGAAAATTTAGTTCATTTCAAAGAAAGCATATATGGACAGGATCCAATTGCTGTAGAAAAATTACGGATGATAGTGAAGGAACTATTTTTCTTTCTTTTTCCGGGTGGAGGGATGGAAGGGTTTCTTAGTTTCTAATCTCACTGATGGGGCAGTAAACGCGGGTTCTATTTTAAATTGTTTCACTTTTATAAGCTGCACATTTTGAAACCACTGTTCTCTCTTGCAGTTCTGCCACTACCTTTTCAACCTAGGAAGATTAGGACAATTCAGTTGGAGCATACAGATGCAAATAATCCATCCTGCAGCTGCTTAGAAAGCCCCTGTTGCTGCACTTGGTTTTCAAGTTCAATGTAACAAGTGGGCAATCATTGTTTGCTTACTGCTAGGAGAAATTCCTGAAAGGACCATTTTTATTCAGAAAGGCATGGATCAGGCTTTGAGACCATACTTTGAATTGACAAATGTAAGTCTTGGTTCCCAGTACTTGACTTGTTCATTTTAGTTTTTCCATATAATGTAGGGCTGTCAGCAGGTTGGACTAAGTGCAGAATGCAGATACAATAATATCCAAGTTCTAATAATATATACCTAAATCCAAAAATGCAGACTGCTGCTTTAAAGTTGTGGCTGAGTTTTGTTCTGAATAAAATATAACATCGAATAAGAAAGCAAATAATATACTAATAGAAATTAATTTTTAAATAAAAAGGCTAAATTTTCACAAGTAAAGATTATTATTTTTAAACACATAAAATTTCATGATTGATTTCTAAAACCATGTGAAATTATATTGATTCTACTCTACCTTAGTCTCTATTGAATCTGATTATAAGTAAATCTTAAAATTTGTAGTCCGTCCTGCTTATCTATCTTTTTCTTTGGGAGATGTCCACATTCTAAAATGAGTTTATAAAATGATACTTTTCAAATTGTCCTAAAAAAATTTTGCCTTTTTGAAAATTTTGAAAAGTGTTCGATAAAATCCAACAAATTTCAAATAAGTCTGGTGAGCAAGGGGTTAGGAAGCTTTTCCAAAGATTGAAAATCTCTTTTCTTGGGAGATAGGCATGTGACGCTCCTGGAATATCACCCTCCGAGCACAAGAAATGGCAGGGTTGTTGTATTCCCTCCTCAAGAAGTTATTGAGGTTGTGCAATGGTCTACATGTTTGGTATGCCAATTTCTTGATAAACAGTTACCATTTTTTCTGGTAAAGAGGTCTATTCAGACTCTGTGGAGGCCATTTGGTGGGGTGGAGGTGCTCACTTTTGAGAATGGCCTTTTCTTGTTCAAATTTGTTTTGGTTCAAGATCGGAATGCTGTCCTTAATGCTAGATTATGGTATGTGGCCAACAATCCTCTCTTTCTTTGAAGATGGCAGCCTGGTTTGCAACTCAGTAATCTAAAGTTGGGCAAAATTCCTTTCTGGGTGAAATTTCTGCAACTGCCTATAGAGTTATGGACCCCCAAGTGCTTGGGTTATTTAGCAAGTGGTGTGGGAAGGCCATTATATGCTGATGCAGTCACTGAACTACACCAGAGGCTTGGATATGCTAGAGTTTGTGTGGAAGTTGGATTTGATGATGAACTTCCTGATTCCTTGGTTGTTTTTTTTTTGGAACCTTGGTTGTTGAATTGCCTGATGGAAAGACCTTGGAAATTGGAATTGAGTATCCATGGAAGCCTGAAAATGTTTGCATTGCAAAGTGTTTGGTCACTTATCCAAATTCTGTCTGTCTAAACCTTCCAAGCCTTGGGTTCCCAAGGATAAGGGTCAAGTTGACAGGACCTCCCTCCTCTCCAAAGAAATCTGTGGCTGGGTGTGGAGGAATCTCTGTGTCACCTAATAGATTTGGCCCTCTTTAGGTTGGGAATGGTAATGATGAGGAGGGGCTACAGGAGCAGATCTCTGTCCTCAGGAAAGATGACTTGAGTGAATTTCAAGATAAAGCTAAAATTTCTGAGTCCGCTGGTGGTACTGTGAATGATGTTGTCCCTGTCCTCTAGATACTGGAATAAAAGACCCCAATGTTGCATTTGTGGTGTCTCCCAATGCTAGGCAAGGAAATAGGAGAGTCACTATAGCTCAAGTGGCTGCTGAAGAGAAAGCTGAAGGCTGTGAGGAAGGGGCTCTACGCCAGTTCACTCTATTGGAATTTATGGATGCTGCCATAGAGAAGGGAGCTAAACTAAAGCAAATAAAAACTGTGAAAGCCAAAGAAAAGGGTAAGATTGTGCTTAACCCTGTTAGTACTCCAATGGTGAGTGATGTGAACAGTTTACTTGAAAATGGTTAGATGATAGTGTTGGAATGCGAGGGGTCTAAATGATCCTTCTAAACAAAGAGAGGTAAAGAAATTAATTAGGGATCAAAGAGTTAATTTGATTTATTTAGCTGTGACAAAGGTTAGAGATGGGAATGCCCTACAGATAAAAGAGCCCTTATTTCCAAATTGGGGTTTCCTCAATAATTATGATAATCATGAATTAGGAAGAGTTTGGGTGTGTTGAAACGCTAACATTTTCCATGTCTCAATGGTGTTAAAAGACTGATCAAGTCATCCATTGTGGTTCTTTCTAATTAAGCAAAATGGGAAGCGTCTTTTGTTTATGGCACAAACAGTAATTTTAAAAGGCAGGAGCTGTGGCAAGCCATTTATGGGTTACAATACAGTGGAGGACTAGAGATAAACCTTGGGTGGTTTTGGGGGATTTCAATGAAGTTAAAGACTCAAGTGAGAGTTTTGGGGGATTGGGTAACTCTGGTTTTGAAGCTGAATTTGCTAATTGGATGGGTGTTCAAGGACTATTTGATCATCCTTATATTGATGTTCTGTTCTCTTGGAGTAATAAGAGAGATGCTACTATTATCACTCTTGGCTGCTATTTATTCGTTCTTCTCCTCATCTAAGCTCCTAGGTGAATTGAATGCTACCACTATCACTCTTGTACCTAAGGTACCTAACCCTTCCACCATGTCTGAGTTTAGACTTATTTCTTGCTGTAACATTATTTACAAATGCATTACTAAGCTGCTGGCCAATCATCTTAAAGCTTGCCTTGATATTCTCATGAGCCCTACTCAAACAGCTTTCATTCCTGGTAGAAGTATAAGTGAAAATGTTCAGTTGGCTCAAGAGTTGGTGATGAAATTTTTATTTTATTTTAATAAGTAACAAACTTCTTCTTATTTGCAACCCCCATTCATCAAGTGTTTTCATTCCTCTCCAGAGTATTGTAATTCAGAAGCTTATAAGTAGGTGATGAATTATTATAGAATTCTCCACACATACATGGAGGTCAACTACTACAAAATATAATTTTCATTGGTGTTTTGGTAATTTTAGTCTTTGTTTTATTTAGGAAACGCATTGTAGGAAAGAGAAGAAGGGGGGGGAAGGGTGGTGGGGTGTTATGTTGCGAGACAGTCTAGGATACTTAATACATAGAGGTACTTCTAATAACATGGCAGAAATATGGGCAGTAAGATATAGTTTAAATATGGCTTGGGAATTTGGCTTTAAATATATAAATCTAGATATTGATTCTGAGCTTGTTATAAGCCGGCTATCAACATGTGGTGTAATGGCACCAGAAATTGCTATTTTGATATGTGATTGCAGGACCTACTCGCTCGAGAATGGACCGTGCTTTCTCATCATCACGTATACCATGAAGAGAATGGAATGGCAGATGGACTAGCAATGAGGGGAAGGGAGCAGGCGTGCACCATACAAGAATATAATCAATGTCCATCTTTTGTGCATTATAACTATATATGGGACATTTTGAAAAAAGGAACTCCACAGAAGTGTCCTATGGACTAAAGTTGATGTAGTAGTGCTCTCTATTATTAATAAATAAATCCCCTCTTTCTACCAAGAGAGAGAGAGAAACGAAAGAGCAGAGCTCTTTCATTTGTGTGCTGCTGTAATGATATTGGTTAGGAAGAAGGAATCTTAAATGCATTTGTAATATGTATAACCTAAATGGCCTAGTAATGCTATTGTGACATTCGATATTAAGTATCTTCTATAATCACTCTCTAATTTTTATATTTGGTCATATATATTCAGCCTTAATTTTTGGTAGGATTGAAAGAAATCTTTGAGCTTCTCAATTTAATTTTATATATATTATAATTTGATAGTTACAATGGTGAATGGTGGATTTGAATCCTAGATGTTTTTATTGGAAACATCAAGATTTACTAACCAATTGAATTACAAGGCGTTATACTTATTTAATAAATGAGAATAGCATTTACAATTCAATTAAAATAAATAAAAAAGAAGACCCATTTTAATTTTTGGAATACCAATATTTATTAAGTTATGAGCAACTTAATTTCAAAGCCAAATATCAAAGGTTCATTAGACATAACAAGCCAAATATCGAAGGTTCATTAGACATAACGAGAAAGTATCTCATGCGTCTATTATATACAATGGTTGTGTTACGAAATATTGGTCTCTCTCACATACATGTAGACATCCACTGCAAATATGATATAAACATATGTATAAGATAATTCTCACATGCAACTATGCAAGCACAAGCCATGTGATTGCACATATTATTCAAAACAGAAATGTCACTTGTAATCTTCAAAAAAACTTAAAAAGCAGAAAGAAAAAAGAGAAGGAAATATCCATCTCTCTCTCTCCCTCTTATGAAGATGTAGAATGTGTCAGAAACACTATGAAAGACATCAGCAATGATGTTGGAATTGAGCTTCTTGGAAACAAGAACAAGTCAAATTTAGAAAAGCAAAAATCATTGATATTGCTTTACAAAAGGGATTTGTTTACACATGCACAAACCAAAGGTGGTATAATTCAATGTTCTACGGAGTGGGTATATTGACACAGTGCCATCCACATCCAGGTACCGAGTCTACTGACTCATCCACGACAAAAAAACAAAAACATGTAGTCAAAGTTGCACGAGAAGCACTCAAAATCACTTTTCTTTTGGTGGGTTACATTACAAAACCAAATAACAAGGAGCATGCATGGAAATAATAAAGATGGGATGGGAATCCCCCAAAGACACTTCACATGACTTTCGTTTTGTGGGTCTTTTCTATGTAAATAGAATGTGAAATCAACCCTGACATGATCACATTAATCAATTGCTATCTTCTTTATGAAAGAAGAGCCTAGCAACTTGGAAGAAAAAATGGGTGCTCCTTTTATTTATATTATTATTATTTTAATTATTGTCTTTATGAGAGGGGCAACATATGGCCCAAACACATAAAATAAAGAAAAAGATAGATGAAGAAAAGAACAAAGTGGTGACTACAACTTCAAAAGGTTTTCCTTCCCTTGAGAATCTAAGCTTTGAATATATACAACAATTTTTTGGTGTGTTTGATACGTGGGAGAAGATAGGGCTCTTTGGATCTCCTCTTGTTTCACCCTTACATCATGCTAGTTTAATAGCTTCATCATTGGAAACATCTAGCCCGGCCTTTGTTTATAGCTATAGGAAAGGTGGAAGAAATTACAAGATTTTGACAAAAATTGAAACCATCCCTTTTAAGCAAATGAAATAGTTTTCTTGAAGTGTTAATTTGTCGGTATAACTTATCTTCATTGGTTATTTTGTTTTAAAAAATTAATTAAATAAAAATATAATTAATTTGCACATCCTTTCAAGCTAATTATTTTTGCACACGCTGATTTTTAAAATTGTATTTTAAAAACACAATTTCAGTTATAATTGTGAAATGGTGAAATTGGGTTTTGAACACACGATTTCATAATTTTAATTGAAATCATGTTAAAAACACAATTTTTAATCATATATCCCGAATACTGTGTAATTATCAACACTTTTCTTTTTATGAGGAAAATAATTAGTCTAATCAATGAGGTTCAAAGAATGAAAGAAAAATAAGGACTAACCTAGCCTAGGAGTCCAGGATTTCAACTTGAGATAAGGTTAATGAGCTTTTAAATGATCTCCATATGGATTTCCCATTGAAGTGTTTCTATGTATTTTAATCTTTTTCTTTTCACAAAAGGTAGAAAATGGCCTTCCATGCACCTTCCACTAATAATATGGCACCCTAATTAAGTAATCATTCTGCCATGTCTTACTTGGAGATAGGTTGGTAGCCCAACCTATTATTTTTTGGCTTAGGGACTTAATTAGGGTAAGCTAAGATTAACTCCAAGGGTTAATATTTGACAAAAAAATAAAAATCTTTGCCGATTCATTTTGAGATTCACTTGAAGTGGTCGTACTTTGACTTAACTACTTAATACCTAAAGACACAATACAAAGAGAGTCTCAAACATCAATTATGGTTGTTCAACTTTTGATTGTGAAATAGAACTTACTTACTCATTGAAGACAAAGTGACAAACTCCTAATGCATGGCGCAAATTTAGCTCTCACATGTAATGAAGTTCACACTATGAACATAGAATATATATAATGTTAAAGAATCTTTCATTATTCAAAAGATTGCTTCCCTTTGTCTCCAATATCAATCTCAAAGCTTTCATGAGTGTTATTGAAAACTAAACAAAATATTACTTAAATTGTAAGGACAATATTATATGATCTTCTCCCTTTATTTTTTTCTTTAATGTTGTTCTTTCAGATTTCAGACCATGCATTTGTATCATAGATGGTATAAACAATATAAATTATAATATTCATACAATTGGTCTCCACTATATAATAGATCCAATCTCAATATTGTAAGTTTTGTTGTTTATTATATGGCATATCTCCAAATGTCTTGAATTTTTTTTAATAACTTTTAGGAATATTTAATACAACAAGCTTAAAGTCTGAAACTAATACGTACGGCTGCTGCATTAACAGAGACAAAGAAAGGAACAAAGAAAGCCGTGTTGTGAACATAAGACCACTCTCTTTAATTAATCACTCCTGTTCAAGGCATGTAAGGACTGCAAGTGTAAGACAAATCCACTTATTTTTATGGTGGGTGTGTTTAAAATTGCATACTTGATATAATCAATCTTTGAAATCTGTTAAAAACCTTCTTTATAATGCTTCAAAAACATTTTTATTGCTATTTGATTGATGAAAAATGTTGACATAACAAACAAAATTTACTAATTAAAGTCAATTTGAAAACATAAAACCTATGATGTGACATATTGTTTGGGTTACCAACTATTTTTCATATATTATAAGATGATACGAACCTTTTTGAAACAATTTTACATATATATGAACTAAAGTAAAATATTTTAAAGTATAAATATAATTTTGAAACAAATATCAAAATTTGAAAACCAAATATACAATTTAATTTTTTTTTTCTTGTTATCTCCCATCCCCCTCCCCCCAATTTTTTTTGTTAACAGGTGAGGAGTTACTAGAGTTATCCCAGGAGGTAAGATCGTCATGACTGATTGTTCCCCATATTTTTTTATTTAACAAAATTGCAATAAACTATTCTAATATGACAAGGGTATCATTGTTTCAAATGATAGCCTAATAGTAATAGTAATAGTATCTTTCGCGGTGTATTATGTGTCTTTGGTTTGAACTCACCTCTTTCCATTATTTACCTATCTCCCAAAAAAATTTATACCTAAAATCTTAATTTTACAAGTTACAACATAATTAATAAGTAGAGATTTATTGCTGTGCTCTTTTATTTATTTATTTATTTTTACTTCTGAAAAATTCATTTTCATTAGTAAAGTTTTGATGTTCTTAAAGCTCTAGTCAGTATATATGCATGACCTTTTACTAGCATAATACAGACAATACCACCTAGCTTTGTTGGCTGGTACCATGGTAACCTCATGGCAATTGCCTTTCCCAACCCCCCAAATCATTCAGTCTCTTTCAAATCATCAATAAACATGAGTAAAAAAAGACTTGGGCAATGCATTACTATTTTATGAAAAGTAGACATTGTTCTGGATAACGTAGGATCATCAGCAATCTTTGGATTGTTATGAAAAAGTAGACATCTTATAAGAAAAAACTAGTTGATTGAAGAGTTTGATCAGCATGCAGGTGAATAGTCTCAAACCTCAATGATTTTTTAATTTTTGTTTTTTGGTATACTGTGGATAGGGAGATTAATGATTTCAATGAATTGGGTCTTGAAAGAGTTATTAGAAGAAACTTCAACGAAAAGAATGGCTTCCAAAATGGCTCAAGATTTTCTTGCTTCAAGAGTTCTCCAAAGACTTTCAGCGTGAACAACCAACTTGTCTTAGTCACAAGAAAAATCAAGAAAAAATAAAATAAAATAATTGAGGTTGACGGTTTAATTTAAAAGTTTATGCACATAATTAAAACATGCCTTTTGGGTTTTGTTTCATTATATTTTCAACCCCATAAATTATGGCATATTGTCAAAAATTTTAAAACCGCGTTGATTAGAAAAGTATCATCATTGTTTCTTCTGTCAAATTAGTCCATATCCCCAATATTTAAGTAATCATTATGTTTTCTACAACTAAAAGCAAAATCCTTATATATCCTTGAAAAGCATGTTAGAAATTATGATCTTTCCCTTCAAACACACAGCGTATGCAAAACGATTTACGCAAAATATTCCAAAATTTTTTAAAGAAAATAATAAATTTATAATTTTTTTTTTTGAAACAAATAAAATTATAAATTGATATAACATAATAAATATATATTTGATTTTTAATTTTTTTTGTGATACATGAGTTTATTAGGCTTATATATATATATATAATCTTATAGTATTCTAAAATCAATCTTTTACCATATAAAACTTATGTTAACGTGTTAAAAATTTTATAACTCAGCTAGTTGACACCTCCTAATATTTCTTACTAAAACATCCAAAATTTGAATCTTCACAATTAATAACTATAGAAATATATATATATATATATATATATAAATTTATGTCAACATTTAATTCCCAAAAAAGATTTTTATTATATATGTATTGTAAATGTTTCACCATTTTTTTTTTTTTTTTACTTTGATAGTTACAACATCGTGGAAGATATTTGAATCTTGATTCTGTGAGAAAATATTATATATTATAAGCATTTAGTAAAAATAGAATTGGTAGTAATTTTTTGGTAAAAAAAAAATTAACAGTTTTAGCAATTTTATGCAAATCATAATCATATAGGTTTCCACAGTGTGGTTTGTCCATGATGGGAAGAGAGACTCACACAACCAACAACAACAACAACAGTACGGCCACATCACTTTGCCAAAAGCTAGAAAACAAGGAGTAGTAGTTGGGGAGTTGCAGAGAAAGACTTTTTCATCAAAATTCGAGAAATGGGGTTTTGGATTTTTGTACCTCCCTCATAAATAAGAATAGTATTAAACCTAGTCAATGAAGAGAGAGAAAGAGAGAGAGACTGAGTGAGAGGTGGGTCACATGGATTGCACAAATGGTTGCAGAAGAGCCAACCATCGAAGCAGTGAAGAGCTTTTTCATTTGGTCATGTTTGGTGGGCATCACATGGGTCCACCATCACCCTCATATCATATGTTAGCTTTGCTTTCTCTCTCTTTTTCCTCTCTGTTTCTCAAATGCATGCAAACGAGAAAACTATTGCTTTCAACACAAAAAAAAATTATTATATTGATGATGAATGAATGACAGTTTGTTTTCAAAGACCTTGGGAAATGTGACAGGGATTTGTTTTTCCTTTTCTTTTTTTTTCCCGAATGACTTTTGTGGTTGTGGAAATAATCTTTTTGGTGACATGGACGAAATTTGCGTGATTTAGGATCCATGGGGGTACTGTCCTATATTTATATGTGGGGGGGGGGGGGGGGGGGGGGGGGGGCCCTGGAGTTCCAGTGGAGGTGTTTGTTGGGCATAGGCCAACGTATAATACATGCATGTGCAGTACCAAAATGGCAGAGATATCAAAGAGTTCAAAATTCAGGAAAGGTTAAAGAAAAAAAAAAATTTGTGATATGAAAGAAAGTATTGTATAGCAGAAAAGATTTGTATGATCTAATTTCATAAGAGATGGGCCTGCAAGAATTTTATTTTTTTTGTTTGTTTGTATTATTAAAAAAGGTGAAGGGGGATATTCCAGCCCTAATTTATAAGAAGATTAGGCTTGTAAAATTATTTATTATCACATTATTTAAACTTTTGAAAGATTTAGTATTGTTCATAAAAAAAATAAAAAAAGAGTTAGTAGTAGATATACATGTTTCTGGAAGGAATTTATAGGATCTAATTTAAATGGTAAAATAGACTCATTTGAAAATTATAGGAGCTTTTGATATATCTTCTTCGTTTGTTTTTCATAATGAAACTCATAAAAGACAGGCCCGATAGGGAAGCATTCTAGACTCACATGATTCAATTAATCATACCTAAGTCTAAGTCAAAAGTTCACCAACATGATGGCTTTGAAGAATCAAAACTTTATATTAAATAAAGTATTGTGACATGTTTTTTATTCTTACTAATAACAAGTGGAAAATGGGGTTTTTATTTTAGAGAAGAACAATTAATATTATTGAAATTAATCAACCAGAAACATCAAGGTGTACTCCATTTTTTTTTTTTTAATGAAACCATCAAGGAGTACTTGGTTCTAAATGAAAAAAAAGACCTCTTCCATCTAAACAACAAAATTTGACAAGAATTCTATATGTTTAGCTAATTTGAGAGCTCTTTTTTTATAGAAAGAACGTTGAGTTTAGGGACGGAACCAGGATTCAAACTTAGGGGGGGGTCAAAGCTCTTTGCTCAAGAATATTAGAAAGTTAGAATATTAGCACTAGAGGTTGAAAACAATGCATTATTGTCATTATTATTTTTTTCTTTTTTTCTTTTTTTTCATTTTTTAAAAATCAATAATATATATTATAATCAAGAATTCTGTAGGTCAATTGGCACGTCTTGATATTTTCAAGGTCTGACTGAGATTAAACCAATTCTTTATTCTATCCACATTATAAATTTTTTTTTTTTTAAATCTATTTATTCTTTTCACATAATTCTATACCTAATAACTTCATAATGCTATATATAAAAGATTCTAAAAAAAAATGCAAAAACTATAGTTAAAAGTTCAAATCCATGTCTAGTATTACATTAATAAAACAACTAAAATAATGGTAATCAACATCATGCACTAATATTTAGCGAAAAAAGGGTGAGGCGATTATCGGTAGAGGTGTGTAGCCAACCCGCTAACCCACCAAAACCAACTCGACCCGACCCAACCTGCCAGGTTGGGTCGGCTTTTAGGTCTTGGTGGGTTGGGTTGGGTTACGAAAAAAAAATTTTGATAGCGGGTTGAGTTGGGTTCAAGTCATAAAATTCCAAACCCGCTAAACCTGACCCAACCCACCCATATATTTAATATATATTTAAAATATATTATATAATTAATAAATTTTTTTAAATAACCAACTCTTCCTCCTATCCTATATAAAAGTCAATATTAATATATATTAGTTCATATATTAATATATAACTAAGTTGGAATGTTAGTTCATATATTGATGTATATTTTGTTTATCAACTCAGCTGGCAGGTGTGATATTTTTTTTTTTTTCTGCTCAATTTAATAATAATAGTAATAAAAAAAAATTGTTAAACTCATGAGTTCAACCCGATCCATGTGGGTTGGGTTAGACTTATGTGATGGGTTGGGTTGGGTTGGGTTGAATTTTTTTTAACCCACCATGGTGGGTTGGGTCAAAAAATCTCCTTATCCGACCTAACCCGACCCATGCACACCCCTAATTATCGATGTCTTGGTTAAGGAATTTTTTATTATAATTACTTGGTTAAGGTTGAGGCAGCATAAAGATGTGAGATATTTTCCTTTAAAAAATTTCAATTTTGAAAAAGTAGTAAAAAAAGAAAAGAAAAAGAGATCTGTTAAACAATCACATGATAATGAATGGTAACTTTAAGTCTTCAACTATGTAAACAATAAAACTTTTCCCATCACTACATTAATTTAGCTAAGGCACAAAGTTTATTACTAATAGACTAATCACACACATGCTCTAGTGGCAATTTAGGTAAGGCACAAAACAGTAGATTGTTGTTTCACATGTGTATTACACTTATGCATGCATGCCAAGTGTGTCCCAAAGTTAATAAAACATTAAAAATTAATAAAATTCTATCATTCAAAAAAAATAAAAATTTTCCACCGGTTGTGTTAAAGAGCAATAGCCCTTTAAAAAAATAAATTTTTTTCATGGGTTGAGTTAAAGACACTAACTGATCCAAGTCGCTGGTGACACTAATTGGTATGTGGATGGAGTGATTAGCAACATAGAAGTTGTTTTTGTGACTATGGGGTGGTGTCATTTGAGAGGGACAAAGAGCTCTCAAATTAGAGGTAAAAATTGGGTAAAGATTATTGAGTTTTTGTGATTTGTTTTGCTAGGATTTATAATTGGTTTGTTATAATTTTTTTTTTTTTTTTACTTAGACTGTGTCCAAAGGTTTTTATTTATTTATTTATCTGAATATGTGAATTATTTTGTAGATTTTTCTTATTGTCTAGATTTGTAAATTGTCCAAATGTTTAGCTAAATGCTAATATATATACTAGGAAATTTTTTTCAAAGGCTGGGGGGCCATGCCCCCCCCCCCCCCGCCCCAGCCCCTAGGTAGTTCCATCCCTGGACTTGAGTTATAATATTTTTAACCTAAATAGATTATTAAAATTAGATGAGGTCCATAAAATAATCTTAAGTCTACCTAAAAAAGGATAATGCTCATTAGGAATCTTAATAAAGTTTATAATTTATTTCAAACCTCTTGAATTTGTAAAGAAAAAAATGACATAATGTTCACGTGACCCACTTAGACAGATTAAGTTGATGGGATATAAACAATCTAGAGAGGTGATGGGGCTAAAAACTCATGGAGTTAATGAGTAAGAATGCCACCCTTACGTCAGAAAAGAAAGAGATATCACTGCTTTCATGTTTCAACCAACTAATGTATTTAGGGAAACACGTGGGTAAACCTAAAAAGTATAACCACAATGAAAGCCATTGTCCATTGATGATGTTAATCCAAGCTTCTCTCTTTTTGACAATGAAATGATTAAGGGGAGTAAGTGATTCTTATGAGAAAAATGGGTTTCCCTTTGTGGCCAAGATATTATAGCAACAAATAAAGATGTTGATGTGTGGGTAAGTATGACCTTGATTGGGGTAATTTTCTTGAAGGAACATGATGCCTTTAGAAAAATATATAGTAACAAGGTATAGGTGAGAACAATGGACCTTTTTCATATTTCGTGTTGAAAATTCCAAAGATATCACCTGCGACCCATGAATGGTCAATACATTAATCATCATCATTGTGGAATATAAGGGATCCCACTAAGAAACTAGCTAGATAGCCTCAAATGATAATGTGTAGGGTATATTCTTTGGCCATATTCACTATTAAGTTTGTTGAACTCTAACTTTACTAGAAGCACTTAGGAACATAGAAATTATAATTATCTTAGACCCTAAGTTTTGAAAAACTACTTGATACTTTTTAGCTCAAACGGTATTTTTTTCAATACTTTTAGCCGGAGGGTTTCACAATTGAATTCCTATCCCTCACTTAAAATGTGAAAAATTAAAATTAAAAAAAAAAAAAAACTATTTGGTTAATAAGAAAAAAGAGAGAAACTACAATTTATTTCTTGGTATGTGTTAATTTGTCTGCGAGGATGATTTCTTTTATCTAATATGTCAAATCATCTAAAGTGTGATTGAGAATTTCTGCTGTTTATTGAATTTGACACACACACATATATATACACACACTTTAACTAGCTATACATGTTGAATCGGTGGCCTTTAAACCAAATAAAGGGCGAGAACTGAGAAGTGTATTGCAGCCATAGTATACACATCATAAGTCATATTAAATAAGTCATTGTATCTTATGTGCTTCTCTCGTGTACATTCTATTTCTTAACGAGGAGTAAAAGTGTTGTAGGCATGTGTCCCAAACTCATCACAAAACGAATATCCAACTCTCAAGTTCGGGTTTTTATCTCATTTAATAAAATCTATTATTATCGAATAAGTGACTTAAATTGAATTTTACTTACACTAAAAAGAAACTATTAGATTAGAGAACAAAAATTAATCATCATAAAATGGGTGCTATATATTTTAAATCTTATCTCATATATAATGCTCATTTTGATAAACAAGTTACCTAGTTCGTCATATATTTGATCAAAATGAGAAATCGTATTCATATATACCTAATTATCAAAGCTCAATTGAAACCCAAAAAGGGGTAGCTGCTTGAAATTATTATTATTATTATTATTTGCTAATAAGAAAAAAAAAATTCCTATATATATAAACCATAATTTTATTTCTGGTGCTACACACAACATATGGTAACGATAAATTGATAATTAGTAAACAAATGTCGATCCATAAATACAAAATCATTAACCAATATCTTATATGTACAAGGCATTAATGTTTATGCAAATTTGTAATGCCCATTGACTATATATTTGATTTTAGAAAATGATTTCCTACCAAGTTCAAATTGGTTAAATTTTATTCATGAATCATGAGCTTCAAATAATGTCCATATTAATAGTGATATTTTAAATTTCCTAGAGAGGCCATTTAAAGGGTTGGTATTTGTGTGGATTGTAGTTGTTGAATACAGGACATGCGATCAATTCTTGTCTAAATTATCTTGAAACTTATTTGATGTATTGGTTTGATAGTAAAAAATAATAATTATAGAGTTCATGTCATATATTGAAATGTTATCACATTTATTAAGAAAAAAATTAAGATGATATCTAGACCATAGGAACAAAATGACATACACAGATACAGTATACTAAAATATAAGAAATTTTTATTTGTTGCTATATGCGGTAGGATAAGTCTGTAGCCTGCCCTGCACTAATAAGATATACATGGAGTTTTAATTTGACTTTTCATATATAATATATATAATATATATATATATATATATATATATATTAGAGTAAAATTATGGCCAACTTTAATACCTATTTTTTTTATTGATACAATAGTAGTTCAAATCTATGTGTAAATTTATATGATTATGATTATTATTTCTCTCAAGTGTGATGAGAATAATCCTCTTTAATTTTGGAATTTCGCCTTACCTTGAAGTCTAAAGAATAAGAGGAACAACGATTGAGAAACAATTTCAAAATCCTAATTGACAAAGAATTTTTGTTAGATATTGGATTCAAATACCCAAAAAAATAGTGATAGTGATTAAGAGAATTTGAAGTCTAGAAGATATGCGTTGTTGTAAAATAAATCCTCACATACTCATTGATCGTGATTACATTGAAGAGTATTTGAAGTGTGGAAGATATGCTTTGTTGTAAAAATAAATCCTTATATAATATATATACTCATCTATTAGTTCCTATAATATTGTGTAATTCTATCTTTAAAACATAAAAACACAACTATTATCAAGCAGTAATTTTCTCCAAGGTACTAAATTTTCAAAGGTAAAAAATTCTAGTAGTACAACTCAAATTTAGTTGTTACATTATATTGGAACAAAACTGAGATGGTATACTTCATTTAACAATCTTACCAAAAATACAAAATACTATTTATTTTTCTCAAAATAGAATAAAATAGTTTAAATGAAACAGTTTTTATTTATTTTTATACTCCCCAAAAAAAAATTAGAAATATGAGAACCCCAAAAAAAAAAAAAAAAAATCCTATTCTTCAGCCTTTCCAAATGACCAAACTGACAAATCTCTGATTCTCCTCCTCTCTCTCTCATATAAATGAAAACTGACTTATTCACAGGGCTCAGAGACTCTCACACCCATACATATATAATATATATAATATATGTGTGTGAATGTACACACACAGTCTAGGAATTGAATATCTTCTTTATTCAAAGAAAGAAAAAACGCCCTCTTAAATCTCTGACCCGATAGTTTAGTCACAAAATCTGCATGTGTACGTTGTTGCATACCGCGTCCCATTTATCTCTCTCTCTTTAATGCTTATTAGACTATAGAGAAAAAAAAGGTTGAAAAAGTTAAAGATAAATAGAAAAGAGAGAGAGTATAGTATCCTAGGCTATCTCTCTTTCCCTTTCAAGTTTTCAGTTACTTTAATTCAATCAAATTTATCTATTACGAGTACTATTTAAAAATTATAATCACACTTCTTTCTTTTCTCAATTCCCCATATATGTATATATATAAGCACCACATCCCACGCCCCACACCCCCACCACCTTTGTTTTTTTTATGTTCCTCAAAACTATAGCAATATAGAGAGAGAGAGACCATTAGAGACACACACATACATGGAGTCCTTATGATTCAAGAACAAGTTTTGATGCAACCCCATATGGTTATTTGTTAGAGAAAGAAGAGGGCTTGTTGCACTTGATCTGGTTTGGCCTGGTTCTGCCATTTTTGTGTTCTTTTGTTTTCTGAGAGAGGGTTGGTGGCTTTTTTTTTTTTTTTTTTTTTTTGGACAAAGATATGGCTATTCAAGCGCAGTTGTACTCAGAGAATAATGGGTTTCCAATGTTTGGGTCACATGATTTGATAATGGATAATGGTTGTGGCGTTGGTCTTGGTGGTTTCAATCACTTCAGTTTTGATCTCCAACAGAAACAACAACTGCAACAGCAACACCAACAACTGCAACGCTTGCAACAGATACAAAACCAGCAGCAAAGGAATCAACAAAACCCGTTTCTTGACAACGGTAGTTTTATTGCTTCTACTTTGAAAAACAATCCCATCACCACCACCACCAACAACAACAATAGTCATCTACCAATGCTGCATTCTCAAAGCATAACTTCTCAGTTTGAGAAGCAAAGGCAGGAGATTGATCACTATCTCAGATTACAGGTTAGAAAAAGCGTACCCTCAAGTTATTGAGAATTTTAATACTCTTCTTACATTGTTATAAATTGGATATTTGGATCAATGGAGTTCTTCTTAATTGGTATAAATTTTTGTACATTTTATAATATCCCATTGGTTTGCTTTTTTTCTTGTGGAAACAGAATGAGAGATTGAGATTAGTATTGCAAGAGCAGAGGAAGCAACAATTAGCAGTGGTGCTAAAGAGAATTGAATCAAAAACGTTATTTTTACTGAGACAGAAGGACGAGGAAATAGCACAAGCGGCTAATAGAACAATGGAGCTTGAAGATTTCTTGAGAAGATTGGAGGCAGAGAACCAAGCGTGGCAGAGAGTGGCACAAGAAAACGAAGCCATGGTTGTGTCCTTGAATAACGCATTAGAGCAAGTTAAAGAAAGAACCCCTTTCGGCTTCTTTAACAATGATGCAGAGGACGCGGAGTCTTGCTGTGATGTAAATATGGAGAAGGACGAAGAATTATTACAAGAAGTAGTACAATATGAAACAGAGGAAAACAGAGGAGTGCTAGAAGTGTGTGAGCTTGAGAATAAGAGAAAGTTGATGATGATGACGGTGTGTAAAGGCTGTAATTCTCGAAGCTCGTGCATGTTATTCCTTCCTTGCAGGCACCTTTGTTCATGCGAAGTTTGTGAGCCTCTGCTTGATTGTTGTCCTGTCTGTACAAAGGCAAAGAAGGCTAGCATAGAGGCTTTGATTTTCTAGGCAAATTTTCTGGGAAAAGTAAAGAGGGAAGGGGAAAAAAAAAAAGAAAAAAGGAAGGGAACATTGAAAATATGCTTGGATTTGACCGTAGGATGATGAATGAACAGAACCCATTTCGATGCTTGCACTGTTTTTAGTTTTTTAGCATTTAGAATCTTTGATTTTTAGATTTAATTTGTACCTTAAAGAACCAAAAATCAATTGAACAGAATTACAGGACAGCATCTTTGCCTTTCATGGATTTATTGCTTTTCCCTTTTTTAGATTGTTTTTTTCTCTGTTTTAATTTTTTTTCTTGGTTGTGGTAGAAGTGGTAGATTGATTTGATTTGATTATTCATATCAGATTTTACCAATTATTTTGCCTTCGGCAGTGTTCTAAATTTACAGTGACAGGAAGGATTGAAAGCAATGTCAGACACACTAGCCTGTCTATCAGTCTATGTCCACGCTTGAGTTTTGTTAAATTGGCTTAAATAATTTTGTGTTCTGAAAAGGATAGGAAAAGCATGCTGCCAAAGCTAGATTAGCAGAAAAACTTCACAACTGCAAGTCTGTTTTTTTGGCTTTGTTTTTTTTTTTCTAATGTCCTCTACAAGTATATATTTTAATGATTGATAGTATTTTATAAATGAAAACTAATAGTACAAAGATTAGTGAAATGAGGATCCATCCATTATACAAAGAAAGAGAGACCTAATGAGAAATATCATGTATCAAATGGTTAATTTTTCTTGGAACATGACCAAAAAATAATCTAGTTTGGATATCAAATACCATGTTGATAAGGATTAGTAGAATTTATTTATTTATTTTTTTTTTTGATAGGGTGGTAGAATTTATTAGTCCTTGGGAAATGTCAAATATAAGCATTCATTGATATTGAACACTAAGTTTTAAGAATAGAAAATTGAGTTGTTTATGTAGGTAATCAAATACGTAATCAATCCCATACAAAATAGTATTAGATTGGAATGCGTGCTTTGAACTTGCCAAGTTTTTATTATTATATACATATATACACTATATGCCGTACAATTTATAATTTATTGCAGTCTATAGAGTCTAATAAGGTTGGAGATTTATCACACGCATTATAGGTTTTATTATATGTCTATCTCATGCACCCTTTGGTTGTCGCTCTTAGGTAGAAATAATAATCACTCACTCCACTCCAAAAACAACCAAATATCTTTCATAATCTCTATTATTAGGCCATGTCTGTCTATCATAATAAGTTTAACGCTTGACTTACTAAGGCATGTCCGTTTCAATTCAAACAAATGATAATGCATTGCACACGTTAATGGGGTTGGTTTCAAACTTTCACTCATAAATTAAATGTCACCCAATTCAACTCCATTAGGCTATCATCAATGCACATTTTGATAGATCAACCTACTACTTTTTTTTTTTGAGAAAGGATCAACCTAGTACTTGATTGTATATATACACACATATTTAATATGATCATCTGAAGGTACATCATTTTTTTTTGGAAAAAAAAATCAAGTTGCATTGGTGTAATTATTTTTCAATATTAAACAATTAATTAGATTAACATTTTCAAAATTACAAAGTTGGATTGCCCAATTTTGGGTTTCTACAGATTATTTACCATCTCATCTATTAATTAATGATTTGTTTAAAAAAATTAAAGTAGAAAAAAAAAAAAAAAAAAACTTGAAATTTAAACCTGTTTTATATGATATAGTTATTGATATTGGATAGATTTTCAACCTTGCTCGGGGTTCAAACTTCGAACTCCATATATATTTTTTCGTCAACAAGAAAATTTATCAATCTAAGAAACTAATGGAATATTTTTTTCGCACTTTGAATTCAATATATGAATAAAAGATGAAAGATAAAGAAAGAAAGAAAGAGAAAGTAACAAAGAAGTCATGGGACAGTGATTAATTTGAGTAGTCTTTGGTGGATGTGGATTGTGGACTCATATGGTGGAAATGGGTATGGCGTTGACAGGAGATTTCAATTTTTCTTGTCCTATAAGTCGTCCTTGTTTATCGCAATTTGTTTCCACTAAACACCTACATCTTTTTTTTCCTCTTTGTTTTTTTCACACTTTGATAATTGATTATAGTGGGGATTCATATGGGTCTTGGTCTCTAGCTACAGCTCTCTGTTTCAACGTGTCTACGCGTGTGTGTTACTTCCTTGCTGTTTCTCTAACATGCAAAGCAAAATTCATGGGGCCCTTGAAGATTTTGAGTAAGAAAATAACATGAGGGATTTTGATTGGAGTTTGAATAATTTTACTACCATTCACTTTCACCAAAATAGGTATGGTATATCATTTTGTGCTACAAGTTTGATATGATGTGAATGGTAAAAAAAAGTGGTTGGTCCACGTACAGTTAACATGAAAAACAAATACATGGAGTTGTTGTGAAGATTTTGAGTGAGAAAATAAAATGAGAGACTTTGATTTGAGTTTCAATAATGACAATACCATATACATTCATGAAAAAATTTATGACCAGTACCACAATTTTGTCACAGTTCCGGCGTGGTAGTTTGTGAGTAGTGAAGAAAAAGTAGTGGATCGATGTACAAGTGTTAAACAGTTAATTATAGTCTACTACATATGATAGTTATAAAAGAGTGTCATATGTGACAAGCTGTGAATTGTAGAGAAAAAATTGTGAGTCTATATGATAGTGAGAGAGAGCTAATTACAGGCTGCCACATAAAACAATTATAACAAAGTGTGTGATAATATATCACTATTGTTTTGAGTTTTTCTTTTTTATCTTGCTGGCGTGTTTAGTTAATGCTGACATGGAGGTAGATTGTTCATCCATGTCAGATTCCCAACAAATTTTCTGGGCTTTAATGGTGTGACTTTGAGGTGATATATACGATAATGAAACATAGCTTAAAAGTATTGTATAGAATCTTGAATTAGATGCATGGGTTTCAAATCAAATAGTGAAAGTATAGGATTATGTTTTGTTGTTTGTCTGCTAATATTGCTATCCCATCGTGGTACTAGTTTAGTTTCATGCTTTCTACTCAGACATGGCTTTTCAATTAGGTATTGCTACAACTATTAAACTTTTAATATTTGTTATCAACTTCTTATCAAAATCTATATGGAATTTTATGACTTTCATCACAAGCCAATCCGATCTATATTTGAAAATTTAAACTTATTCAAAGATTGCCTTTATATCTTACCATGAGTTAGGTCAAGCAAGTTAGATTAGATCAAGCTAACCTATAATTTTGGAAAAAAAAAATTAAGCATTAATAACCACTTTTATATAAAATTACACAATATTTTATGAGCAAAAGAAAGACTTTTTTTTTTTTGGGGGGTTAAGGTATAAAAAACCAAACCCTAACAAGTTTGAATGTGTGGATCCAAACCTATTCAAATAAAATCTCAAACCCTTCCTACTATGGCATTGGATTAAGTCAAAAAAAAAACCCACCAAACCAGCCTAACCCATTGGCATCCCATTTTCATTCTCCTACTATTGAAAGGCATTGCAATCAATTAATGTAATTTAGTCAAGAAAAATCTTTGACAGTCATTATTGTTATTACAAAATTTCAAATCTTAATAGCTTGTTTGGACTAGAGAGATATGAAGGAATGAAATGAATTAGAAAGTTCCCTTTTTTTTAAGTTTAATAGGAGGGTGGAATGGAATCCATTCCCTTATAAGCCCATTTTCTATCCCTCAAAAAATAGAAGGAATAGGTGAGAATGAAATGTGTTTTAATGAATTCTTATTGAAGTCCTCGTAATATCACTATTTTTTTTTTCTTTTTAAATGTCTTTTCTATACTTCTATTAAAGAAATGGCATAATTATAATGTTGTTAGAAAATGATTCATTTCCATTCTTTTATTGATAAAGATTTAAACAATTTATGATATTTCATTATTTAATATTCTATTCATTCCATTCTATTCTTGTTCTTTCTAAACTCCCAAATATAGTGTAAAGCTTCATGCGTGTTTTATGAATCTCAGAAAATATTTGTTCGTGTTCAATGTGAAAGAAATAGAAAACGATCATAATCTTCGAGATGAACGAACAATAAACGTGTTACTCTTTTTATTAAAATGAAAAACCAAAATGCAAATTATGACGAATTAATGACCCAAGGGGGCATCATCATTCTATGAAATTTGGTGTTTTCATAAACTCTTTGATCAACACCCAACTGAGAAGACGTTAGATATGAGGAGTTAATGACTTGAGGGGGCATTATTATATGAAATTTATTTCTCTTTTGTCAATGATGGGCCATACTCATTAGCAACCATCATGTTAATTAGCAAAAAAAAATTAAACCAATACCCTAAAGCCATTACTAAGCCATCTATAATATATCTTTTTTTTTTTTTGGTAAAGTCTATAATATATCTTTATCATCTTATACACGTGTAAGATTGATTCCTACCCATTGCTTCTTCTAAGGGGTCGCTAGATGAAGACACACCAAGAAATTTGTTCAACATTTGAATATGTGCCACATTTGACGACATCCCTATTGAGTATTGAGTCATAGCCTAATGCATTGAATTTGAAATGAGAGGTTTTAAAGTTTTCTAACAGACTAAAACTCTTGCTATTATTGAGAATTTTCTTACTCTGAAAGGTAAGAATCATTCTAAATATTAAGATTGACACATGAAAATGAAAATGACCCCCCACCTGCCAAACAAAAAATAAAGAAGGAAAGCAAAAGCAAAAGGCTGAAAAGGAAATGCAGAAATTAACTATATAACGAACCCATAGAAAGATTCAGCTAATAAAGAGAATCCCTGGATGGTGTTGCGTGCAATCTAAACAATAATTTCAAGGTTTGACCTTAAAATAGTTATTGATTGTACTTAGCATAAGTAGATCCATGTCATTAAGTATTACTAATTGAGTAAAATACGATAAAGAAGAGAGAGAGAGAGAGAGAGTCCAAGGGCCAAACTACATATTCAAAGAAAAATTCCATTCAAGGTTAAAGAACTCTTCCTTCTCAAAAAAAAAAAAAGGTTAAAGAACTCTTGCCATGCTCTGCATCCTCCATAATTACATATTCTTGGGAAAATAATCCACACAATTTTTTATTTTAAAAAAAAAACCTAAATTTCTTAGGAATAAAAAGCAAGGAACTAAAAGTACAATTCTACACTTAATTAATGTTAAATAACTTAAAATCTCCAAGAATATTAATCCTCCAATCACATTTATTGTTATCTATATGAAAAAAGCTTTATAATGAAATTTGTATATATGTTTGGAAAGTAATTGAACTTATGGGTTAATTACATATTTCTTTTTTTTCTTTTTTTACGGGAAAGACAACTCAGCTCTTATTAAGAAATACCGGCTAAATCAGTCTGAAATACAGAAAGACATTGTGGTGGAATATCCTCCATCCACACAGATAAGTCTAAGATTTGTAAAGTATACCTAGCTAGACTATGAGCAACCTTATTACCTTCTCTCTTAGTATGAGAGTAACATAATTCCGTAAAAAAAACTAGAACATCGCTGTATATCTACAATCAATAAACCACATGTTGTTAGAACCTCACTATCAGTGTTTAGTCTTGTCATTAAGACTTGAGAATCCCCGTCCAAAACAACTTGACTTAGTCCAATCTCTGAAGCAAACTAAAGGGACTTAGAGTTGTAAATAAGCCGAGTCAAGTGTTAAAAGCTCAAGCTTTTTTTTTTTTTTTAACACTAGTCGAGCTCAAGCTAACAAGCTCATCACCAAACAAGCTTTTATGTTCAAATTTATTCATTTTCTTGTCAAGCAAGCTCAAGCTTGTTCATGTGTTAATTGATTAACTTATTCTTTTCCTATAAATTGTGAAATTATGACTAAAATGTTTTACTTTTTCCTTTTCACAATTCTATGAATTTTTATTACAGATGGACTGTTTATATTATTAATAAATTATAATCAATAATTTAATATCATATGAACCTATTGAAAAACTTATAAAATATAATTTCAAGTCTAAATAAATATATTTTTAGACTAGAATACATAAAAAAATATAATCAAGCTCCTATGTTCATGAACACATTATTTGGGTAAACTTGATTTGAAATATTTGGACCTCAGTACAACCCTTTCACAACAAGTTAAAAAAGAGAGTAAACTATTGTGCACCATTCGTGTGATGATTATCCCACAAGTACAAGTTATTGTGAGATAGGGGAGGGAGACAAGGGTCAAAGTTTAAGTCTCTAGGAGTGAGCTTCACATACTAATACATTTAGATTAGGTTTTTTTTTTTTTTTTTTTTTTTTTTTTTGAGAAAGAGATTAGGTTAAAGTATGATTTTTATCTCAAATTTAAAAAAATAATAAAAAAGAAGTAAAAACCCTTCCACCTAATCAATGATTCAATGTGACAAAACCCAAAAAATAAAAATAAAAATTGTTCAATCTATAGTCTGTACTACAACTATCCACCTAGCCAGAATCTCCTCTCTATCTCTTAAACATCATTGGCGGCCAAGACCATGTAAAATAAAAACATAGCGAAACTACACTATTAGTCCATGAAATTTATCCTATGAGCACAATTAATCTCTCAAATTTCACGTGAATACTATAGGTTCCTCAAGTTTAAAAAATGAGTAGTATCAATTCATATGTTAGCTTCTATTAGTAGATTACTTACGTGGCTAACATAATAGTGGCTAGACTTTTTTTTATTTATAAAAAAAATAACAAAAATTATTTGACCGCATCAAACCCATAACATGCAGTCTTTCATAAACGAAGGTGAATGGGTCATAGTCCAACAAATCTCTCTCTCTCTCTCTCTCTCTGTGGGAGAGAATAATTAGCCCAAAATGCATTCTTATCTTTTTGGGTTTAGGCCCAAAAACTTGTACATCCCCGACATTTTTGGTTCCTTTAACTTTTTGGGATTCTTTATTTTAACAAGGCCCGAAGAAAAGAACCCAAAAGAGAGAGACGCACAGAATAAACAATCTTCGAAGAATCAAACATACAGAGAGTTTTGAGGGTTTAGGTTTTGCTTTCAACGTTGGTAATTTTTTTCCCAGGTTGGTTTCCTTTCTCAGACTTTGTTCAATTTTTGTGTTCTATTTAATAAAGAACATAGCTTGTTAAATTCCACTCTAGTGGGTCCCATTTCAGAGATCTGGGTTTCTCAATCTGGAGGGTCTAGATATAGTGGACCCATTTCCTCAATTTTATGTGTTTTTTAGATTATTGTTTGCTCTAATTGAGTGAATCCCAATTCAAAATAGGAACTTTCCCATTATGGGTTTTTGCCCATTTGTTAATATGTGGTGAATTGCAAGTTTAAGCACTGTGTTTTTGACGAGAAATGTGTACAGTGAAATAGTTTATTTGGCAGTTCAATATAGGAACTTTCCCATTAAGGGGTTTGCCTATTTGTTCAAAATATTTGTGAATTGCATTGATAAAGCATTGTGTTTTTGACAAGAAATGTGTACAGGGAAATAGTTTATATGGCAGTTCAATATAGGAACTTTCCCATTAAGGTTTTTTCCCATTTGTTTAAAATATGTGTGATTGAATTGTTAAGTGTGTTTTTGACAAGAAATGTGTACAGGGAAATAGTTTATTTGGCAGGTCAATATAGGAACTTTCCCATTAAGGGGTTTGCTCTATTTGTTTAAAATATGTGTGAATTGCATTGTTAAGCATTGTGTTTTTGACAAGAAATGTGTGCAGGGGAATAGTTAATTTGGCAGTTCAATATAGGAGCTTTCCCATTATGGGTTTTGCCTATTGTTTAAAATATGTGTGAATTGCATTGTTAAGCATTGTGTTTTTGACAAGAAATGTGTACAGGGAAATAGTTCATTTGACAGATCAAAATAGGAGCTTTCACATGAAGGATTTTGCCTATTTGTTTAAAATGTTTGTGAATTGCATTGTTAAGCATTGTGTTTTTGACAAAAAATGTGTACAGGGAAATTGTTTATTTGTCAGTTCAAAATAGGAGCTTTCCCATGAAGGGGTTTGCTCTATTTGTTTAAAATATATGTGAATTGCATTGGTAACCATTGTGTTTCTGACAAGAAATGTGTACAGGGAAATAGTTCATTTGGCAGTTCATTCATTTGTGAGTTTTGTGGAGAGAAGCTTTTTCAATGGCCAAGAGAACTGGAACCAGACCTGGGAAACTGTCTGTGTACCTCTACATTCCCAATATCATTGGT
Source organism: Quercus ilex subsp. ballota (assembly GCA_032727855.1). Taxonomy (NCBI): domain Eukaryota; kingdom Viridiplantae; phylum Streptophyta; class Magnoliopsida; order Fagales; family Fagaceae; genus Quercus; species Quercus ilex. The sequence goes on from CM064918.1 coordinate 54,597,980, forward strand.
GGGTATTTGATTTTTTTAAGTACTATACTGTTGTTATATTCCTGAATTTGATACTTGAAATTTTGTGCTAATGTTTCTTTGGTTGCATCTAATTCCACCCCAGTAGTGATTGATATTTGTGTAATGAGCACTTTATGAAAGGTCTAAATTTTGATTGATTTCTGCTACCATTAACCAATGGACTGTAAGCTGTAGCTCTCTATACTATGTTAGAGAGAAATTCTCCAACCCCGTATGACCAAATTCCATTACTAAGTTATTGGTTATTTATTTTTAGACTTAAATACACTGTTGTTCCCTAAGGTTTAGCTCATGAGCGTCCTCTATGTTTAAATAGGTCACTTTAGTGCCTTAGATGACGTGGCCAAACTAAAAATTGACACTTCATCACTCAATAGGGACTAAACGTGATCACTTTAAGTTTGTTAGGGACTAAAAATTGACAATTCATCACTCAATAGGGACTAAACGTGATCACTTTAAGTTTTTTAGGGTTTAAAAGCGGCCACTTTAATTTTGCCAGGGACTAAAAGCAATCTCTTTAAACTCATGGGCTCAAATTGCTCATGAGCTAAAGTTTGGGGGACCAACAGTGTATTTTGGCCTTCTTTTTATGATATCTGTGTATTGGTTGAATGAATTTATGCTTAATTGAGTGCAGGATATCTAAGGGTCATTATGAACATCATTGCCTTTGCTCAATGCTACAACAACAAATGGCTTTTTTCTGTTCTATACTTTTTCAGGTGAGAACCAATGTTGTGGGAAGTTTCTTTTGGTTTTGAGTATCATTGTCTTTAAGTTATGTGAAAGTGGGAAATATTACTTAGAGTTTGGTTTCAGCTTTGTATTTGATGCTCTGGATGGTTGGTGTGCTCGCAAATTCAATCAAGGTAAAGAATCGTTTATGGTTTCCAACTATGTTTTACTGAAGTATCTAATGCTGAACATTTTATCCAATGGAGCTGATATGTTTGCCCATAGTTGTGTGAATTAAATTAGTCATATGTAATTTTTGCCTGTACAGATTCTCATGCCCTCTTTTAGTGTTGGGTTCACATGTCACATGTTTTACTTTTCTAGCCTCAAGCTTTTGATCTTCACCTTTTGATATAGTGGCTTCAACTTGAACCTTATTGCATATTTGTTGTTTCTTAAGGTGAATAGACCATAAACTCAAAATGAAGAAGGAACCCATATATAAAATCACTTACTCCTTACTACTGGCCTTATTTTGAAATTGCAGTGTATTACTAATTAAAAAAAATTCCATATATTACTAGATAATACCATTTCTCATGTTAGTGAACTTTTATTGAGTATAGTAATGTAATGATGTTTGTCACCTTTAAGAAACTGAAATAAATATATGAGGTTTAGCATTTCATTCACATTCTTTTTTCTCGCTGGTTCAGTTTCAACATTTGGATCTGTTTTGGACATGGTAGTAGACAGGTGATCTTTTAAGTTCTCTCTCTCTCTCTCTCTCTCTCTCTCTCTCTCTCTCGCCTGTCACACAATCATGTGTCAATTTGGATTTTTCTCTAGGTCTTATCCTTCTTTTTATACTCTTTTCTGTCATATAAGTTGCACGGACATGGACACAGGTACAGATACAGCAAATTTTGAAAAATAAGAATATGACACGGCGTGGACACGGAAATTAAATAATTAATTAAATTTTATATTTAGGCATATTTTTTAATATTTTTGGGAAAAGAAGAACAGAGAGCTGCTCTGAGTAAGAAAGGAGTAGAAAAAAAGAAGAAAGACAAAACCAAAAAAAGAAAAGAGAGAAAAGAGGTCCGGAGAATGAGAAGTAAGAGTAAAAAAGAGAGCTTTTTAAATTAAAATTACATGTACTTATATATTATTTCATTATTTATTTGTGGCTCTAAAAAGTTGAAGTCTGATGTGCTTTTTATTAAACATTAGTGGTTGCCAACTCAAACCCCACTAATGTTACTAAAAGACAAAATTGAGTTAAAAAAAAAAAGAAAAAAGGCAGTCATCTTGGTTTTAACGAAACCAAGTTCTCTGCACCAGAAAGAAAACAAAAGCGACGGAGGCTCTTGCCTAACGCCTGAAAAAATTGTTCAAAGCGAGCGACTAGTCGGTGCCGTGTCGGAGAAGCGAATGACCGTGTCCATGCAGTGTCGGAGCTGCGTCTGAGAAGCAAAAAAAAAAAAAAAAAGAGACACCGCCTGGACACCGAGTCTGGCGAGTCGTACCGGTATCGGTGTCCGACACGTGTCGGACACGGGTACTTTGCCAAAAATGGCATGTTGGTGCAACCTATATATATCCACTGGGAAGTTGAATTACCTGATTGTGCCTATCTTGTTGTAATTAATATGTTTTGTATCACAGGATTAGCACGGGTTGCCTGTTAGTAATTCTTTCCCAAGTATACAGGTAAGCATTCTCTCAATTTTTTCATTAAAGAAGATTGCTTATATTTATATGCATGCATATCTGAGTTTTTTTTTTTTTTTTTTTTTTGGGGGGGGGTTGGGGGGGTGGGTTCTATGTAGGCCTGGCTTTATCTTCTTGTCACTACTTGCCTTAGATATTGGCAGCCACTGGCTGCAAATGTACAGGTAAACAACCATCCCTATTTATAATCTTTTAAGTTCATATCTACTTGATGGATTTGGTTTGTTATTTGACAACGCTGCTGGATCAGTACTTTCTTGTCAGGCAAGGTTAGTCATAAAGATGTAAAAGACAGTTCTAATTGGCTTTTCAAGGCATACTATGGAAACAGGATGTTTATGGCATATTGTTGTGTGGCAGTTGAGGTAAATTTAACTTTGTTCAGTTTATTTACATGAGAAGTAATCACTCTTCTCCTGATCTGACTGTTTCAAGTCTGCAGGTTCTGTACATATTGTTGTTCCTTCTTGCAGAAAACCAAACTGAAAGTTTGATGGATGTAAGCCCCCTTTTTTTTTTTATTGCTGTCTAAGGTTTTAGTTAATTCTCCAGGTTCTAGATTTCTTAATTGAATAATTTTCTTTTATAGGTCTTGATGAGGACTGCAAAGCAGAGTTTACTTATTTCTTCTATACTTGCTCTTAGTTTATTTGGATGCGCAATCAAGCAAATTGTTAATGTTATCCAGGTAACAACCAATACCTTTATACTTCTGTCAGAACTACAGATTATAGTTAATAATACCTTAATAACTTCTATAAGAATTCCTGTCCACCCAACTTATTTTGGACAATCAAGAACATTTGTAAAAATGAAGTAGCATTGTTTCCTATCAGAAAATACAAAGTATCATCATGCATTCCCTCAAGTTGGTAAATGCTGGATGCATAGGCTCATTTATTTGACATAAAAACAATGGTGTGGCTGGTCCCTATTCAAACCCTATTCTTGACATTAATTTTTTCTTTTTCTGTACTCTCCTTGAGTGGAGTTTAGTTTTGCCTTCCTATTCTTGTTTTTCTCTCCCCTATCTTATTGATCGTTGTAATCTGGGTTCTTGATTTGTGCCATTGTAGTACACTTCCAGTGTATTTGGTTGGTATTTTTAATAAAATTTCTTACGTTACTAATAAATAAATAAAAAATTATTTTATTTGTAATAAACCATTGTGTATGGGATCTTGGCGATTTAGTGTATAAGAGCATTGTTAGTTTTTTAAATTAACTATTATTATTATTATTATTATTATTATTATTTTCCAATCCATTTCATTATTGTAAATTCTTGCAAATGCTATACATTTATTTGGCATTGGCACATGAATGCATAATATGCAGTAAAATTTCTATTCGTACCATCAAGTTATGGATTATGGATATCTCAAATTGTTCTTATATTGAGGTTGCTTAAATGGGTTCAGAATTTGTATTGATGCTGCTTATGGCTATCTTAAACACTGTGGGAAACCAAAAAAAAGAACTCCTGCTAGGCACAGTACTTTTTTGCATTGAATCAACTGAAAGTTCTCTAGTGAATAATAAATGTGAATTGTTATTATATGACTGGCTCGTGTTGTGTTCAAGTATTACATTAGTAACTATTTCTGGAAATCATTTCATTGTTGCAGATGAAGACTGCAGCAGATTTGTGCGTGCTTTATGACATCGACAAAAAGCAGAAGCCCTGATTTCTTTAATTGTTGATAGACATCTTTGTATTCTGCTGCCAGTGTCAAATACATGTGTTCAAATTTTGCATCAAAAGTAACAAATATGCCGTCTATCTATCAATTGATAATCACCTGATGCTAGTTTATAACTCTTAAGAGACAGCTTTCTCCTTCCCTTCTTTCCCCCTAGGTGCTATGGGAGCCCTTGGCTTGAAGATGGTTTTGTTCATTTCATTTTTGGATTTTGTCTTTGTTTGTTTGTTTTTATTTATTTATTTATAGTTTCCCCCATGGTCTATACTGTGTGAGTGGATGCCATGAATTCACATAGCTTGCATGCTATTGCCTAATTGGCAACTTGATTAGTGATGAATACTGAATTACTGATGATGATATTACTAGAAGCCAAAAATCTAAAATTGACTCTTTAACTTTCAATCTTTTTCATTCTAGTCCTCTAATTTTCAGTTTTGTCATTTCAGTCATTTAACTTTCAATTGTTGTCAATTTAGTACTCCGCTTAACTCTGGTTATATCCTGCCGTTAATTGAGTCAAAATGATGTCATTTTGGCTTTTTTGTTTTTTTTTTTTAAATAATAAATTTCGAAATTAAAATTTTTTTTTTTTTTAAAACTGATATTAAAAAAAAAAAAAAAACATTTAGCGTCGTTTCCCTTACTTGAAATCAAAACCAAGGATGAATCGAGCTCTGGCCATGAGCAGAACAAGGCATCGTTCCCTTAGTAGAACAATGAATTGCTCATGGCTCCAGCTCCGGCCATGAGCCCCCTTACCTTGGGGCGTTCATTGGTGATGAATCCCAATAGAACACCGTACAATTGAGAAGCTTCAGACCAGGCGAGAGCATTGTCACTGACAACGAACCAATGCGAAATGCATTTCAATCCAAAATTTGTTGCGGAGGGTGACGAGGACCACAAGGGCGACGACCTTAGCAGCCGGAACAAGAGTTGAGACAAGAACTGTCGTTCCTTGTTGAGAATAGCGTCTGCGAAGTAGGCAGCGGGAGTGGAAGGGAGGGATTGGTCTTTGAGAGTTTGAGAGATGTCGCCTATGACTGTGTAGAGGTGTTGGCGACTACTGAAGCGAGAGAGGATCCAATTGCAGAGGTCTTCGTTGTAGTTGGTGATGATGAGTGATTCTAGGAACAGTGTGGGTTCCCCTAAATATATAATTTTTTTTTTAATTTTCTTTTAATTCTGAAATTTATTAAAATAAAAAAGAAGCCAAAACGATGTCATTTTGACTCAATTAACAGCAGGACATAACTAGGGTTTAACGGAGTTCTGAATTGACAACAATTAAAAGTTAGAGGATTGAAATGACAAAACTGAAAGTTAGAAGACTGAAATGAAAAATGCTAAAAGTTAGAGAGTCAGTTTTGAATTTTTGCCTTACTAGAATGCTGTTCAAACACTATATATTACTTTAACACTCATTAATTGCTTCTTTCCACTGTGTATGACTAATTAGAGAGAATGGTGAGTTCATGTTGTGACGGGTTTATTCTTCAAATCGTAAACGAACACAGAAAGTATGTGTATTTGTATATCTTCTGTCAATGATTCTATTGTTGATGTATAACAAGGTTGCGTTTAGTATTGACTTAAAAAATCAGTTTTTTTTTTTTTTTTTTAAGACTAAAATGCAAAACTGACCCTCTAACTTTCTCAAAATTTCATTTTAATTCTCTGACTTTGCTTTTGTTTATTTCAGTTCTCCAAGTTTCAGATTTATTCAATTAAGGCATTTCTATTAACTTTTGTTAAAATTTTTAGAAAAAAAAAAAATTGAAAATATTTTTCAATTATTAATTAATTTTTTTTAATTTAAAAATTTTGAAGAAAAATTTATAAAATTGAAAAATTAACCACAACATATAACAAAAGTTGATGGAAAAGTCTTAATTGAATAAACTTAAAAGTTAGAAGACTGAAATGAACAAAAACAAGGTTAGAGGACTCAAATGAAATCTGAAGAAACTTAGAGGATCAGTTTAGCATTTTACTTTTTTTTTTCTTTTTCTATTTAGCTTATTTTTGCTACTATTCATGGGTTCCATTACACTTTTTGGTACTATTAATGGGTTTTGTTGTACTATTTAAGCTACTTTTTAACTTTATTTATAGTACTTTCAGTAAAAAAATTTCAATTTTACCTAAATGTGATGTCAATAATGGTGCACTAATCACAATCTGTCAGTTTAACAAGTAAAAAAAGTAGTTAAATTTGTTGTCTATAGCATTGTTGATCAAGTTGTAAAAAAAGTAGTCAAATTTGTTGTCTATAGCATTGTTGATCTTGTATCGAGTAGAAGCAAGGACTTTCGTTTTCAAATATCATAGAATACAAAGGTCTCTCAAACACGGCATAATATTGCAAGTAGAAGAACAGTAATGATCACATTTAAAGAACTTTGATGATGATTTAACGAATGCTTGCTTCTTCTCTTTTTTAACATTTTTCGTTAGTCCACAGTTCATCCCTCTTTGAAAATGGTAAAGCAATTTCTACACTGAGCGCCCACACACACACACACACGAAGGGCAAGGAAACAAGTGCTTGCAAGTCCTCCAACAAATACAAGCTCGTTTTTGTGCTTGTTTAGATGTCCTTTTTTCCCCCTTATTTTAGAGTCAGCAATGGGAGGCCTAGCAGTTTGTGGACTGTCCCTTGTTAAATATGTAATGCGAAAATATGTCATGCGACTAAAAGAACATGAGGATAATTATATTAATTTTCATATAGGGAATAATAGAAATTTTATTCTAAACTAGTTTGAGGTGAACCTTTTTCAATAAATAATGCCAAAGAGTAGAAAACATTTTTCACAATTATTGACGTTGACATGACTTATTGTCTTATTGTGATTGAAATATTGGAAAATTATTAAGTATTCTTGGGATATAGTATTATGGTACTTTACACTAATATATTCAAGCTACTTGATAAATAAATATGACAGCAAGAAGGGCGGTGATTTTTGCACAAGAGATTGGCTTACAACAATGCCATTTTGAGGGTGATTCTGACATTATTATTAAGGCCCTCAAAACTGGGGATATATATGTTCTCTTCGTCCTTTAACTATTTAGTTAGAGATACTTTAGTTTGTATAAACTCATTGAGATTGGCTTACAACAATGCCATTTTGAGGGTGATTCTGACATTATTATTAAGGCCCTCAAAACCGGGGATATATATGTTCTCTTCGTCCTTTGACTATTTAGTTAGAGATACTTTAGTTTGTATAAACTCATTGAGAAGTTTTTCTTTCTCTCACATTGCTAGGCAAGGCAATACTGTAGCCCATGAATTAGCTCAGAGAGCTTGTTTGTTTTTTCCGTTGTTAGTTTGGATGGAGAATGTTCCGTCTGATATAGATTCATTTGTTATTGTAGACTTTTGTTCTTAATAGAGTTATTGCAGGCTTGGTCCTGATTTTCAAAAAATAAATAAATAAATATGAAAAAAATTCAAAGAGTAATCCGAAAAATTTAGTTCTTGTATCATGTGGCTTGCATTTATTGATGTGAAATATTAGAATGCCTAATAATTACTCAACATTTCTTTTATACGAGTCTATAACTCACTCAACTATTTTTATCATGTACCAATTATAACATGTCATATCAGTGATTTTTTAAAAATTATGAAAAATGCCAAACTTGACTTATCCCTTTTAACCCCATAGTTATAAAAAAAGAGTAATAATAATAAGAAAATTGTTTTGTGAAGATGCCAACAGGACAAGAATAAAAAAGGGGCATGCAACTGTCTGTGGAGACCGCACACTAAGCTCCAGATGTTGTGAAAGATTGATTGCATACAGGTTACACAAGTAATACCTCAGACACAATAGTGTGCGTCACAAACACGAGAACAAACGATTGTGATGATTAGCTGACCTTAGCGTTTTGGTTATCCTGTTTTAACAACACTTTCTTATTTAGCTATGAAACGGTCCATTACATTAGATAGCTGGCCAGATGTGCAGTCTCTATAGGTTCATTAGGTTTGCTCAAGTTTCCTATATGGATAAGGGTCTGTCAGTTTTCCAATTTTCACAAAGTTAAAAAAAACCCACGTAGCCTGTCTCCCTTTTGTAGTTCTTGGTGGAGCCACAGGGTTTTATGTCGCATACACGTGTTCTAATAAGTCACACAAAACATACAGTGATTTTAAATGAAGCAATCAAAAAAGAGAGCATTACCTTTGATGAGACAACACAAGCATAAGACAATCTGAAATCTACCATAAGAGAATTACGAAAAAGTTCTCAAACTCACTAGTTTCCCTTGTATGTTAAAAGTTTCAACCTTCATACAGAGAAAAAACCTTCAAGAGCAAAAGAAGATAATATTAAGAGGCTGATTCTCAGAGGCAAAGAAGCTGTGCAGACGTACTTTTCCTGAAACAAATTGAAAGATCCTTTCTGAGCTCTTTTTCTAACATTAAGGAGGCAAAATGTTGAATCTCCAAAGTTGGTAGGTTTATTAGTATAGGCTATACCCGAAAAACTGGCTAATGATAATGGCAAATCCAAGAGCAATTGCTACAAGGGAAGCAGCCCAAGTGAGTTTTTCAGTTATTCTTGGTATCCTATCCTTTAATGCTTGACTACATGAGCCAATAAAGACCGTATAGCTTCCCATTGCAATCACAGTACCAACCAAGAACATAACTAGAAATAGAGCTCCGGCTAAGCGGGAAGGCAAAGCAAGAGCTGGCAAGACCATCATCAATGCATCTGGTTGGAGCCCATGGATGATCCCCGTGGCAAAAGTTGCAAAACCAACTTTCTTCTTCCCAACTGCTGGGTTGTCGAGGGCTTCATAAACACTAACATCACACTCACCATTTTCTAAGGCAACACATGGAGTAGGGACTTCTGAAGCCTCCCTAATGCCCATAGCACCAATAACAAGTAAGGTAATGCCCACAACTCTTGTGCCCCAAATTCGGAGAACTTCAATGTGGAGCTGATCCTTTAGCAGTAGAAATAGTAAGCCGAAAATAACCTGACCAGCATCATGGCCGCACCCCCAAAGGGCTCCAACAGCAGCACTTTCCATTCGGGTACGACCTATAGAGAGTGGAGCTAAAGCAGCAAGGTGGTCAGGTCCTGATAGTGTGTGTAAGCAACCAGCAAAGAAGCCGGTCCAAGCACTACTTAGTAATTCAGTCTGGATCAGTCTTTGCCCAACTGCAGCAGCCGCAGGACCCCCTGCCTTAGCTGCGCTTTGGAAGGTTGCAAAAGCTGCTGGAGCAAAAACTGGCTGAAGTAAGATCATAATGAGAGCAGAGAGTGCCATACACGTACCAGCAGTGATTGCCTGAACAGTTTCCCAAATATATAAAATTTGTAAGATTTTCAAGCAAATAGGACGATTGACCATTTGAAGTTTAAAAACATAATTGAAGTGTTAGGACTTTGCACATCCCATTAAAAACATGACTATTTTAGGTAAATACACGTTATTGCTTGTCAGTTGATCATATGATACAATGCCATTAACAATCAAAGACATTACTCTATGTGCATTTGAGTATACAAGAGTGTGCACAATTGCATGTGTGGAATCATGAGCTTCTGATCACACCCAGAGTTTCATCACAGTGACCTTAAAAGTCATGTATGATAGCCTAGTGGAATGACATCCTTTGTAGTGCTCCATGTTTGTGATTTGAACCCCACCTCCCCTTCCTCCACTATATCTACCCATCTTTAGAAAAAATGGTTATACTTGAGCAGCATTGCAAGTTTTCTACTGCATAAAGTTCCACCATTTCAGATGTGTTCAAATTTAAATGATTAATCCTAAACTTTCTTTCTACAAGAATTGAACATTCCAAACATAAGAAGAGATGTGCCAACTAGCACCCAGTGCAAAACCACAAAAATCATAATGCATGAATTGTCATGCAATTAATAAACTAATGATTACAATGGAACACTGATCACACAGATGACACATTCAATATGGGTGAACTATACCCCAATCAAATATTAAATGAGAAAGATAGAATTGATTCAAGTCGAGGCAACAAGGTAGAAAACGACCTAAAATAACATTAGTATAAGTATTAAAAAGGGACATGTCGAATGATGAAAAAGAATACATGTGGCTAATGGTCACCCTATGGCCAGTGCCTAGCTCAATTCAATTATTTCATGCTCTCCGAGATGGATACCAAAAGCCATTGGTTAACTCTAATAGCTAGGTTTTGAGAGGATTATAGATGAGCTTATAGTCTTGTTACTGTATCCTACCAGAGGAAATGAGAGGCCTTTCGGTGCCAGAGCCATAGCAATACCGACACTCTTCCAAAGTGGAAGATTCTTATTTCCTCTTTGGTGAAAGAGAAGGTCCTCAAAGCCTGTCCATTCCAATGATCATGATGAAGTATCCAATAACTCCTCTCAGAGCCCACAATCATCTATCTTTGAGTAAGAATTGAATCTAGAGCCTTCGAAAGCCGATATTCGGGTATCAAATTTGGTTTGTTTTGTGTTGCTTCCAGTATAAACATATTAGGGACACCTGACTCTTAGACTTAGGACAGGTTGCCAAGGAGTGAGCAAATGCACTGATTAGTTTATTGAGGATCCATAAATGACCTAAAATTTTGGGACTAAGGCCTGGTTGTTGTTGTAGATTTATGATCAAACAGATAACACATTCAATCTGGGTAAGCTATACCCAAATCAAATATTTGATGACTACTTTTGCAACAGAACAGTATCTCAGCACAAGTAAGGATACACAAACCTATTCCAACCTAAAACATCAAGGATCCAATGTATGCTTCCCATTAACAATTTCACTAAACAAATCTATTGGCATCAACTAATTCAGTAGTTCTAGATACTGGGTAAGCGTTAGTGGACAGCATGCAGACAGGTTACAGCCGTAGGCCTCCAATTCCATATCATAATGATGAGGCATTGTAAGGAGATCAAAAACTTATTGTATAATTGGATATCATACTAGAGATTTCTAATATACATTATTTGTGACAAAATACACAGATGAAACAGTATAGAGTCTGACTAATGAATAATCTTCTAAAGGAGATAATTCGAATGGCTGAACTTAATGTTTCAAAGCATTAAAATATTGGTGTACGTATTAACTATACACTTGGCACCAAGTTCATAAACCTTGGTTTTTCTTCCTGCGATCAAATTAACACCAATTTTTCTAAAAGTTATTTATCAAGCACCAACAGTACAGAGCAAAAAACAAAAATACATTAAAAAAGGATTTTCAATACTAGAGTCTAGATGTATGTTTCTAATTTAATGCTATCAGGAATCTTTCGTGATAGTTAAAAGAATGAACCTGGCTCATAAAATATATAGCAAGTGGTGTTAGCATATTTAGGCTGAGCTGCCCAGCCATGTTTCCTAATCCTACATGACTTGCAACCAAATTTGCAATTTAGGTGAGACGTCCAAAAACCCACCTTGAGCAGGAAAATTATATAATACTCTGGGAGCAATGCTCCCTCTTCTCACATGAATTATGAGTCTTAGTCTCACCATGATTTCATTAGTGAGAGATGGGAGCATTGCTCCTAGAGTACTGAATAATTACTCCCTTGAGTGGGTTCCGGGGAAAAAAATGTTCTCATTTTGATAGCCAAACAGATCCCCATAATCCAATTCTCAATCTCAAAAATCCTCAAGTCCTAAAAGTATTAGCCCTCTGATATCTTCAACAAATTTATGAGGCATTGTCATATTTTCTTATCCAAACAGGACTACTACATACACCAAACTACAGCTCCTATCACTGAATTATATATTTCACATAAAAAAATCATAATTAAGGTAACACACTATGTTCATTAAGGGAAATTGAGAAATTCAATCTAAATGTTGGCATTGTAAAGCATTTGGGCTCTCATAAATTGCTCATAAGCCATAAGGAAACAAAGGAAAATGTGAAAAAAGACCTCAAAGTTTCTTCTTTTTCCCTCAGTTTTCTCAAAAATCCAATCAAACACAATAGTTCCTTAAGAACTACCATGAAATCCACACAGCAAAAACAAAGAAGTAAATGCAGCATATGATCATTTGCAATAAAAAAAGACAAACCCCACAAAGGGAAATCCAAAAAAGTTTCAATTTTTACACAAAATCATTGCACAAAGACCACACCTTTCGTTTCTCAGATGCCCCAACTGCGATCTGTTTAAGCAAATTGGGTTTTGGCACCGACCCATTTGGCGATCCGACCGGAGAAGAAGGCAGAGCATGTAAATTATCCAATGGAGACGATGAACAAGCAGAAAAAGGAGATGGGTTTTCGTTTTTGCAAGAGAACGAGCCAAATCGCGTCGACTCGGCCCGAGTTAGCGGTGAAAAGGCGAGTCTTGCCGAGTCAACTCGGGCGAGTCGAGGGACAAATGGGGAGGATTTTAAGGTCAGCTTAAAAGGGATTGGAGATGAAGAGTATAGAAGCCTTTCCATGGCCTCTCTTGTCTCTCTCTCTGCCTGTGAAGAGGTTTAGAGCTAAAGACTTTGCAAACAGAAACAGAGAGAGAGAGAGAGATGTGAAAAGAGGGTGGTGGGGTTGAGGATATAGTGGCTAAGAAAGTTTAACTGAATTTTGAAAATCGAAAAAAGAGATTATAATAGTTTTAAAGTATTAAATTAAGCATCCGTTTTGAATACCAAAGAGAAATAAAAATTATTTTATTATTTAACTTATTTTTATTATTATTTATAAGTTTCATTGTACTTTATGGTACCATTCATAAGTTATATTATCCTATTTTAACTAACTTTTATTTTTATTTACAGTACTTTCAGCAATAAATTTTTAATTTCAGCAAAATAAAAGTTATCCAAACAAACTCTAAACCTAACTTAATAAGAAAAGAAAAAATTGTCTTACCCAAAAAAAAAAAAATTCTATATTCAAAAAATTACTAATTATATATTTAATTTGGGGTGGAGGAATGGGAGGAAAAAAATTGTCAACTTATCATTCAAAATTGAGATCACTTATCAACGTGTCCCTTTACTTCCATCTTAAAAAGTCAATTTATTTTACTATTCATTATATTTTTGCTACTATTTATGAGCTCCACTGTACTTTTTGATACTATTTATGGATCCCACTGTACTATTTCAATTAACTTTTATTTTTATTTACTGTACTTTCAGCAAAAAAATTTCAATTTTAGTAAAATAAGCGGATCCTAAACATATGACAGTGGAACCTATGATAGCTTAGTTTGTAAACATTAATCTAAGTTTATTGTATTATATGTCTTAGTTGCTAAGAAAAAAAAATTAATTTAGATAAATGAATTATATATATATTTATATAATAAAATGATGATAAATTATAACTCCTCCCCTAAAAAAAAATTAGTAAAGCTAGTTAAGGGTTGAGCTTTTTTTAGGAATGGCCTAGTTATTATTTATTCCTATTCAAGCAAACAATTTCTTCTTATTCTCCTTCTTATGTCTATAATATGAAAACATTTAAGTATTATAATGTATTTTTACATTTTTTCAATAAATAAATTAAAAAAAAAAAAAAAAAAAAAACTAATCCAATGAAGTCACATTTCCCCCATGACCTAACAGCTAACCAAAATCTGCATATGGAGCCCAAAACAAAACAAAAACCCTAATATTTGGTAGAATTGCTGAAAAGCATCTTGCACGTGTGAAAGTCACTACCTAATATTTATACCTTCCTCTTGATTCCTTCCCTCTACACATTCATTTTCTTTGTATGTTTCATTCCTTGTTTGATGTAGCAAATGGACCATATACATGTTCAGCATTTTTTTAAATAGAATTTGTGGAATCATTACACTCATAGGCGGAGCTAATGGGGTGCCAAGGGGGGCCATCCCCCCCGGGGGCGTTTTTTAAATTTTCTATTAGTTTTCTTTTATATATGATAATAAATCTAAAAATTACACAAAAATGTATTCATTAGCCTCCTGAGAAAATTTTATGGCTCCACCACTGATTACACTAAAATTTTGGTAATTAGTGGACAGACAAATGATGCTGATTTATCATTGATTTTATATATTTTTTTATATAAAATTTTAGATTTTAATTTTTTTATATCTATCATTCAACAAGGTTTTCAGACCCGAACTGTTCATTGAACCATAAAAGGGAGAGGTTCAAGGTTTTTGAGATCGAACCAATGTCGAACCGTGATGACGTCATAATTAATTTAATAATTAATTAAAGCCTAAATATAGATATTAAATTTATAAAACTAGCAAAATTGACTAATATATCTATATATGTGAGGAAAATTTAATGATTTTCAAGCATATATTTAATAATTAAATAAGAAAGTTAATAAAATAAAATAATAACCATGAAAACATTAAAATTTATGACTAATTTTTGAAGTAAAGTTGAATATATTTGAAGGATTTTAATTATAATTTTTTTTTTATTCCTTGTAAGAGATGAATAATTTAATTAAGTATAATAAAATTGCGTTAAGTTGTTTTTATAAAAAAAAAAAAAATTGCTAAGGGGTTGGACCACACAGTTCTTGCCACCAGTTCGTGCGGTCCAACCCCAGTTTTAGGGGTTCACGGAATTGCCACATATGCTTGATTCTCTATGCTTAAAAAACCGAATTTCAATCCAGTTTTCGGTTTTCACGGTCCGACCTCCCGGCCCGGTCTGGGTCTGAAAACCTTGTCTTTCATACCTATTTCATGGGAATGGCCAATGACTTAACAATGTATCATCATTTGACTAGTCCAAAGAAACTAGCGGCCTCATTGTGGCCACCACAATTAGCTCCTTAAAACAAATAGTTTTCCCTCACGTCTATTTCTCCTATTCAACTTGTCACCAACTTAGGCCACTTAAATAATTTAATTTTTGGTGACTATGCTGCTTAATATTTAATGAAGGCCAATGATCTCTACATTAAAAGATGTCATTCTCTCATTCAAGTAAGGATAGTAAATTCCCATTATTAAAAAAAAAAAAAGGGGTTAAGGATAGCAAGTTGTTGGATTATGACTTTTTATAGCAAGTTTTTGAATTATGATTTTGATGTTATTGCTATTTGCAAAGAATCATTAGAATCACAATCCATAGGTTGGGGCCTTCTCGTGAGTTTAAGCATGTCTTTGGAATTTGGTTTAGTCTTTTTTTATTGAAATTTGTTAAAAATATAATTGTATGTAGAAAGAAAATTTAAAAAATTGCATATAAGTTTTTTTTTTTTTTTTTTTTTTTTGGAGAGAAAAATTGCATATAAGTAAACAAGCTAATAAGCAAAATGATGAAGGAAAAAAAAAAAAAAAAAATTCCAAATGCAGTTTTAGGTAAGATTTTGGCTTTAACTTAGCTTGTGCTTCTAGTGGATTTGGTCTGAGCCCTTAACTAAACCAAGGTTATGAGGTGGTTGAAAGATTAGCCACAGGTTTCATCCACTTTGGAAGAAGTAGGTGAGTCGGTGGACTTTGAATTGGCAGCAATATTGATAATTGGACTTTTCCTACTTTAGTTTTCTCAGCACAATTTAAAGTAAAGTGCTTGATGAGTTGCTTAATTGAAGTCCACATCTCATACATGAAAGCCAAAACACACACTTGCTCACGCTTGCCTCCACATTGACACATGTGGCCTCTCGATTGATTGTGCATGGCACACTCAGTCACGCACACAAACAAAGAAAAAGACAGGCCGATAATATTGGACTCCCTGATGTTAATTGTTTGTGTGAGAGGACTGAGTGATGACTCCTTTGGGAGGCTATATATTTTGGGCTAGAAATGGAACATTTCACAATATAGTTGGGGCCAATGTAATGGCAGATGGTTTCTGCATTAGGTAACCCAATGTGGGGTTTGTCTTTTGGGTCCATATCAAGTGGGTTTATTTTAGAGGAAGATGAGAAGAATAGAATGTAGTTGGTTGGTCAAAACCAACAGTTGGGTACAGATTTTGTCATTGGAATTTGGGTGTCACATAAGGATAGGCCTTGGCCCATTGGTACAGAACTAACCAGTTGATTTGCCATATTTTCTTGGCTGCATTATGGGCTAGGAATCTAGCACTTCTGTGAGGCCGATGCTGGCTCTTTCAACAAATCATTTAGAAAACTGTCTAAGGCCCTAAGTAGAAAAAAGATTTCATACACTTACACACAAATCCGTGCTGTGTACTTCCTAGGAATGATCTAACTAAGAAACCGATTGGTTTTGGTATATGGATTCAAAAACATGCTCCTTATTTAACGGCAAAAGATTGAGTTTAGCTAACTTTAACTCACAATCTATCTATATATATCTAAAAACTGAAGAGTAGCATTTATTATTACTACACTTTAGTTGAGCCACATTATTGACCATGTCACCTTTTTTTTTTTTTTTTTCCCTTCATTTTTTAAACAATATTAATTTATAAATAAATAGTGCAACTTTACACATTCTCTAAATCATTAAATCCAATTCCATAAAAACAATATTACACATTCTTTAACTTATTAAATCCAACTCACCATTAATTAAGCGTTCTTCCAATTCTCAACTCTTTATTTTCCCCTTTCAAAACCGTTTCACTCTTTTGCCCTTCAATTGCCACTCTTGTGATTAACTATGTTATTTTTAACACTATAAATTTCCAGTTGCTCTCTCTACCTCTGCAAAAGTTGCCAAAGTGACATTAGATTTGAAAAGTCTCTTTGAGGTGTGTTCTTTTCCTTCTTATTTTTTCTTTTCCCCCAATTTTGGTTTTTCTATTGGATTTCTGAAGTTTGTAACTGGATCATATGCTTTTTTGTGGGTTGCCGACAATGTGATCACTATGGGACTATGGGTGGCTAGGATTGGTTTGTCGGTTATGAGAAGGGTTTTCAAGAATTAGAAATCTTTACAACAACTTCTTACTTCATATTCATGTTGTACAATTTTTATTTTATATTTGTGTTTTACCCTCAATTTTTTTATCTTTGACATTTTAGTTTTCTTACCTTTGACATTTGTTTAACTCTATGTATAAAAAAAGAAGAAAAGAAAACCAAAGTTTAATGTATTTACCTCTGATAGTTTTGAAACATTTTTTGACTCAATTGCTCTTTTTTGTTATGGGACCTTTCTCAATTTTTGTTTGGCTTCGATAAATATTGTGTTTATCACATTTTTTCTTATCATGTGCAGCACATAATAATTTGATCTTGCAGTCCAATAGACAATAAAAAATCTACCTCAAAATTTTGGTCACGAGGGAATAGAAAATCTCAAAACATGATTGGGGGTTTAATTTTTCTCTGATTTTGATAATGCTAAATGTGGAATTTGGTTCTTGCAGGGTTTAGGATTATTGACCTAAATACATGAGAGTTTGACAATGAGGGAATAGAACATTTTGGTCATGAGGGAATAGAAAATCTCAAAACATGATTGTGTGTTTAATTTTTATTTGATTTTGATAAAGCTTAAATGTGGAATTTGGTTCTTGTAGGGTTTAGGATTATTGACCTAGATACATGAGAGTTTGACAATGAAGGTTTCTTAAGTGGCTAGAGACATTTCTAAGGAACTTTAAGAGAAGAAAGAAAGTTTTTTTTTTTTTTTCAAAACTTCCATTATTATATATAGTATAGATATGTATAGACATTGTTTTTGGTTTTTGATTCTTCATTAATTTCATGATTTAGTTATTAAAAAAAAATTTCAAAATAATAGAACAGAAATGGATAATACTTTTAAAAATAGTTCACTTTTCAAGGAGAACAAATTATTTTCAATAATTTTTAGAGAATAAATTATACATTAAACCATATTACAAAATAATTATATATTCTCACACATCGCGTGGGTCTGCGACTAGTATTTCATAATTCTAGTCTTATCTGCTTTTCTTAGACAACAATAGCTTGCAAAAAAATTACCTTAATCTTGAATGTTTTATCAAATATGATACTAAAGATTTAGATTTATTTTACAAACGAAAAGTTTAACAGAAGTCTTATATAATAAACAAATTTCCCCAAATGATGTAGTAAGTTTCAATAATATAAAATTATTTCTAAATACATGTACTGCGTACAAAATTTTGTGTCAACCCATTGCTATTTGCTACTTAATTTTTATTTCACCTATTTCTTCCGGGTTATTTTTTCCCCCTTGGACACATGGATTATTTTTGTCTATTTGAGAAAAAGGACAAAGGCCTTTATGTGGCATTCAGTCAATAAACAGTCATCTTCATTATCTTATATATCCAAATCCAATGAGAGGTCCAAATAGTCCAAGCATGAAGCACCACTTCAAGCTTTACCTCTACACCTCAAAAATGAACTTTATCACAAAAGGAGCACATCCACTAATCAACCATGTACCATACAAACTGGCAACCCCTTATGATCAGCAAGTCAATGTTATAAAAAGTCAATATCTAGTTAAACAAACTAATCTTATTGGTGGACTGTTTTTCTCCAGTGTACTGCACTGTACCATATCAATGTAACTTTATTAGAAGCAGAGTAGCTCTTGAAAAGCTCTGTTTCATTACTATACTATACTTGCTTGAACTCTCAGCACCAATTAGCTATTATGGCCAAGCCAGTTTCAATTGAGGTGTGGAACCCAAATGGAAAATACAGAGTTGTCAGCACCAAGCCCATGCCTGGAACTCGCTGGATCAATCTCTTAATTGAACAAGATTGTCGGGTCGAAGTAAATTTTCTCGTTCTCAGTCTTTTTTACTCTTCAAGTTTGAATCTTTTTGAAGAATTCAATTTGAAGTTGATGGAAATTTGTTCATGTTCATCTAGATATGCACACAAAAGAAAACAATATTGTCTGTGGAAGATATCATTGCTTTGATTGGTGATAAGTGTGATGGAGTGATTGGACAGGTAATGTTAATTTCATGAATGAAAACTGGTCAGAAATGATATTCTTTTGTTTTGTGAATCTGGGGTTCTTTATTTTGTGTTTTTGTTTTTGGGGTTGTTGAATTGTGCTTGGTTATGTGTTCTAGTTGACAGAAGACTGGGGGGAGGCACTGTTTTCAGCATTGAGAAGAGCAGGAGGCACAGCTTTCAGTAACATGGCAGTTGGTTATAACAATGTTGATGTCAATGCTGCTAACAAGTATGGTGTTGCTGTTGGAAACACCCCTGTAAGTTTTTCTTGCTTGTTTTGTGTTTGTATGATGTTTACTTTCTTATAAGAACAGTCTACATGTGTACTTTGTGCATGTGTTTACATACAGATATATGATATTACTGAATGCAACATGCTTGATCATATGGCTATGAGCAGTGTATTATGATGATAACAGATATTGAGTACCATGCTAGCGTTATGATTTATGGTTAAATGATCACCCTTGTTTATCAGGTTAAGTTTTTGGCGTAAGTTTTATTTTATTATAGTATCGAGGGCATGTGGTACTAAATTTGAACCTTGCCTTCACTTTACTGCCCAATTAAAAACTCCTCATGGTTAAATGATTGGGGAGGTCGATATTGGTTTAGTTTGTTGGAAAAAAAGAGGTCAATATTGAGATCAATTTATTGCTCATATGGTTAGGGAGTACTTACAGAGACAACAGCAGAGCTGGCAGCTTCACTTTCTTTGGCAGCTGCTAGAAGAATAGTTGAAGCTGATGAGTTCATGAGAGCAGGCTTATATGACGGATGGCTTCCTCATCTGTATGATTGCTATTATATACCATAGATTTCACTACTTTTATTGTATTTTCATAGTGATAAGCTTCTGATGATCAAGAAAAATGCATGATTTGGGCCTTGTTTCTCTGATAGGTTTGTGGGAAACTTGCTTAAAGGACAGACTGTTGGGGTGATTGGAGCTGGTCGTATTGGATCTACTTATGCTAGAATGATGGTAATTCCTAATTATTTGAATTCTAAATTGAGTGTTTCAAAACTTTATGTAAATTCGCTTGATTGAGTTGAATTTGTTGGATGCCTAATGGATAAGTTATTAAGTTCATTACTCCAGCAATAACTATATGGTGATTTGATATCTGGCTAGACTACCCAGTGGTGGCTCCATTAGAAATGATTGGTTTGAGTTTTGGGATTGTAAAGTTCACCATGGAGAATGTTATTATATTATTCTCAGCTGTTAACAACAAGATACCAAGTTATTGAAGATAACTGTCTTATTGCTATCCATTCTGTAATATGACAAGTGTTATTATTTATGCTTCAGTGTAGGTTGTGATGCTTTATCAATTGGAAATCATACTACTTAAAAAGTTTGTTAATATTTCAAAAAAATACTTCTTATTTTCCCAAAGTTTTCAATTTGATGTTCTTAGGTTTTTTTTTTTCCCTGCTGATCTGTGCACTTTGTGAGTTGATTCTCTCATTGCCTGTAACCAAAATTTGTATAAGAATGTAGTAAGCTATTTTGATGGGAGTATATTGGTTCTACTGTAACAGGTTGAAGGATTCAAGATGAACCTGATTTACTATGATCTTTACCAGTCCACACGCCTAGAAAAGTTTGTTACAGGCATGTCTCAGTCAACCATTGATGTTTAGAAGCTTTGTACTCCCTTAGGCTTATGGTTATATCTTCCTGAATTGCAGCTTATGCTGAGTTCCTAAAATCCACTGGTGAAAAACCTGTGACTTGGAAAAGGGCAGCCAGCATGGACGAGGTGCTTCGAGAGGCAGATGTGGTAAGATTTCACACTGAGAATTTAATGTGCCTTTCATTATCTTAAGTTTGATTTAAGGCTTCAGTAAAATAAGATGTTATTGGCACTCCCTGTAGATAAGTCTTCACCCAGTTTTGGACAAAACCACTTTTCATCTGATCAACAAAGAAACGCTTTCAAGGATGAAAAAGGTTAGATCTAAAAAAAAAAAACATTTCATTTTTCTTTACAAGTTGTGTGATTTATCAGATGTATCTACTCCCTTGCTAAATGATATGAACTCCATATTTTAGGAAGCAATACTTGTGAACTGCAGTAGGGGGCCTGTCATCGATGAAGTAGCCCTTGTGGAACATTTGAAAGAGAATCCTATGTTTCGAGTTGGTCTCGATGTCTTTGAGGTAAGCCATACCTTCTGTGTCTTGAAATTAGTTCCACTGCCAGAAGAAAAGTATATTCAAGTTAACATAGAATTCATCTAATTGACATCGTTTTTTAAGGATGAGCCCTACATGAAACCTGGGCTTGCTGACATGAAGAATGCTATTGTGGTACCACACATTGCTTCTGCTTCTAAGGTAATTAAATTTACAGACAAGATGGTGGAAACATATCGATACGTCCCCTGTATCAGCCTGCTTCTTTTAAGGTTACTTAGTGACATTAGTAACAATGTTCCCTCATCATTTATGCAGTGGACTCGTGAGGGAATGGCAACACTGGCAGCTCTGAATGTACTGGTATGCACATGTAAAGTAGAAATTAAAAAAAAAAAATGATATCACTAATTAACTTCCATTTCAACTAGGCTTTATTCTTTTGGTGTGGCTTGTGATTGACAGTGACCTGATTATATTACAGGGAAAGATTAAGGGATATCCAGTTTGGTCTGATCCAAATAGAGTAGAACCATTCCTAAACGAGAATGTCCGACCACCAGCTGCATCTCCAAGCATTGTCAATGCTAAAGTCTTAGGTAATAGTATCTTTCTGACACTGCCAAAATCATAGTCTGTAGCTCTCTCAAGTCTTACCTACAAGTTTTGTTTTATTACAGGTTTGCCTGTTTCGAAGCTATAAATATGGATGCTGATCATATAAGGGCCTTCTAGTGCAAATTGTCTAATTCTTTGGATGTTGGAGCATGGGTTCTTGTGAGATTGCTTCTCTGAGGAGTACTGATAACTTGTATATTTGCATATGAGGTGCTGGTGATAATGTGTATCTACTTTACTATCTTATATTACTGGCTGTAATATCATGCCAATGCAGTGGCTTACCCATAAAGCCTTTACATCTACTTGCACTTATGGTTTGGAATTATTTGGTTAATTTTGAGCCCTTTTTCACTGGATGGTGGCTTTAATTTGAAGTTTTCACTTCTCTTCTTTTTTTTTTTCCCGGGGGGGGGGGGGGGGGGGGGGTGGTGTGGTTGTGCAATTTCAGGTTTAGTCATATATACCATACCATAGTTTCTTTGCCATTGTTTTTTCACAATTGCAGACTAGCAGTAGATTAGCTTTATTGTGTTGACTATTTATTTTTGTTCCCATATAACCAAAAAAATTAACAGACCATATTCCAATTCAAGGCCTAAAGGCAGTAAAGGTTGTGATCACCAATGTAACTTGTCTTGCATTGGACAAATCTTCCCTTTTCTTATCCTGGGTGATCTATATCTTCCTTGTTCCATCAATTAGATGCTACTACTTTTTTCTTTTCCTATAAAGTCTAAACCAAATTTCCTACTCTTAGATGATGATAAATTACCGTTTGTCTCAAAAAACCTAACGGTTAACCATTAAAACACATATCTAAGTCTTCTCAAAAAAAAAAAACACATATCTAAGTTCATGTTCATATTTTAATAAAAAAACATAACCGTTAAGAAATGTTTTGTTTTCATAAATGTACATCATATTATTTGAAAAAAGAAAATTTGTGAAATTAAAATTCATTAATATTTAAGGAATGCAACAACACCAATAATAACTAAGCCTAAGTCTTAATCTAGACCACAAATATTTGATAGATTAGTTTGGGTGGCGACATACACTCTTTGCTCATTCTTTACGCTCTATCTACCTTTATCTTCTTTTTTTTTCTTTTTTTTTTCTTTATATATATATATATATATATATATTTTACTTGGCTTCTTTAAGCTAATGTGCATGTCCAACATGCGAACCATTAGGCCACAGGTCTTATCTTGGTAAGCTATGAAAAATTATTATATATAAATACAATTGGGCAAGACTTAGGTATAATACTCAGTATTGTTTCTTAAATTCTTCTCTTAAGATTTTGCCACGTGACTTTTTTCTAATGGGATGAAAGTATATATATATATATATATATATTTGAAAACAAGTGTATTTTTTAATTAAGTAACTACTACATGGCAGAATCATAAGAATAGAACTTAAGGATAAGTTTTGTCTAATACAATTTATGAATTATATTTAAAAAATTAAACAACACATCATGGTTCAACCTTAGTTAAACCTTGATCCGATCTCAAAAACTTTGAATCTTTCTCTTTTTCTAGTTCTTTGAATAGTCCCGATTTCAAAACCATGGTGAAAGACTTTTTTTAAAATTTTTTTTTTTGAGAGAATCTAGATTCAAGACTTGTGTGGACTTAATTTTGTTTTATCACCCAAAAAAAGCATGTAAATTTTTATTTTATTTTTTTAAAATTACATATCTTCTAGATACTTCTATATCGCATTTACTTCTTAAATAAAATAAAAATCAATGAAAATTAACTTCTTTACGAGTCCTATACGACAAAGGATAGGTTTGTTAAGTACCCTACACGAAAACGACGCCGCCTCAGTCTCCTTATTCTCTTATAAATACCTCACCACCTTCAACTCTTTTCTTCCACAACTTCCAAACTCTCTCTCTCTCCCTCTCTCTCTCTCTCTCTCTCTGATTTGAACTGTGAAAACAACAATGTCTTCGTCTGAGAAGGTGGTGGAGACGATGATAACGCTGGTGAGCTCAGATGGCGAGACGTTCAAGGTGGAAGAGAAGGTGGCGATGGAGTCACAGACGTTAAAGGACATGATCGAGGGCGACTTTGTAGCAAGTGCAATCCCATTGCCCAACATCGCAAGCCAAACCCTCTCACGCGTTATCGAGTACTGCAAGAAACACGTCGAGGCTTCTGATCAGTCTGAGGTCGATACCTCTTACCCTGTCGACAAGACCGACCAATCTCTCACTGCCTGGGTCGACGAGCTCGTTAAGGACATTAAGGTCGACCAGAACATCCTCTCTGATCTCATTCAGGTACGTATTCTTTCTTTTCAAGATGACCCTCCTGGATGATGAGAAAAATAAGTGAGTTTCAGTTAGCTTAACTAGTAAAATTTTTTACTTTTATATAAGAGATTTAGAGTTCAATTTCCGCCTACACCAAAAACTGATTTGGTATCTTGGTTTGATAATACAGAGTTATCATTAGGAACAGATCGTTATAGGTCGTATTTTAATAAAGTTTCATTGTTTTTGTTTTAATTGATAATGAATAAAATAAAACATTGATTGAGAGGTTGAAGTTTTGTAATGTGTTTATCTCATTGCTTTAGTTTTAATTTGTATTATAGACATTTATAGTTATTTCTTGGGTATTGAAGGAGTTTTTAGTTTCATCATGGTCAAATAGCAGTCTTTTTATCTTGATGATTCATCAATTGTTTAAGAAACTTGAAGCTAATTAACTTATTACAGTCATTGTTAGTTGCTATGAAATCATGCATACATGGCTGGTTTTATTTTATATATATGGATAGGGTACGTTGCTATAGGAATATTATAACTTAGAAATTCTTGTATTCTATACATTGTGGTTTAGTTTACTCCTTTAGTATCTTTTTGGTGTTTGTTGTGTGCATTACCTTAATATGTAGGACATGTTGTATTGACAGTATTCATTTACTTTCACTCTTTATCTTACTGCTATCATTATCTTCTCTAATTTTCTATTCATTGTCTTACTTGGTGGATGTTACTCCTATTTTCAGGCGGCCAACTTTCTAACCATTAAGGGACTCTTGGATTTAATTTGCAAGACTCTGGCAGACATGATGGAGGGAAAGAGTGTACCAGAAATTCGCAAGATGTTTCACGATTATACTCCAGAAGAAGAAGAACAAGTTCGGAAGGAGAACCAATGGGCATTTGAGCATGCAGTGATGATACTAATTTATTTATTTATTTATTTATTATTATTATTTTTTAAAATTTTTTTTGAGAATCTGAGTGATGATACTTGATACAATGATAGTTCAGCTTTTGTTAGAAATCTCGTGTTGTTATGCTTTTAATAAACCTTAAACACATAGCTTCATTAATTTGTTTGTCAAAATGTGTTAAGATTTCTTATCATTATTTTATATATTGGCTTCGGTGTTTGCTATTTGCATAGTGTTTTTGCTTGCCTATGAGTACATAGCTTTAAATGGTACTTGGCAGACTGTGTATATCTGACAATTAAGTTATGGTGCTAATTAACATATGGTAACTGGTAAGAGCTCATAATCTTAATGTCGTGTCGTCAACATATTATTTGGCTAGGCAATTTTTTTTTTTTAGAAGAATTTGGCTAGGCAATAAAGATTTCATATTTGTCATCTTTATATATTAATAGGATTTAGAAAGTTAGTTATGGTTTTAAAAAATGTTAAAAATACCTCTAATTTAATTAGATAATCCTTATTTTTAAAAAAATAAAAAATTGGGTTAAAATTGTAATTCATCAAAAAAAAAAAAACTACCTGATAAATTTTTTTTTTCTAAAAATTAGCACACTTTCTACTTAAATATATCTTACGGTTGTTCACTCGGGGCCGGCTGAATGGTAGAGCAAGAGATGCGGTCGCCTAAGGCCCCAAGTAAAAAAAAAGGCCCCCAAATTTTAACCAATAGGGTTATTTATAATCAATAAATAAAATAATATTTTTTTACCATTTGGAAAACAAATAAAAATAGAGAAAAATGTAATGTCCACAATATTTTTCACAATACTTTTACAATTAATGCTAAGTAGCAAGTTGTTACAACCTATTATTGATGACAAAAAAAATAACTATAGTGATATTTTCAAATAGAAAACAAAAAATAACTTAAAACCTAGGATTTGTTATAAAAAATATTGCGAATGTTGCACTTCTAAAAAAAAAAAAAAGAATAATAATAAGAGTTTAGTTAGCAAACTTTTACTAGTTCTCATCTAAGTCTACCACTAACATCGCTCTTTTATTTACTACTATCAATCTGCCACATCAACAAGTATGAAAAATTTTGTCAAATTTTTTCTGTCTATAAAATTTCTAAAAAAGAAAAAATTCTATGTAGTTCATGTTAATTAGTAGTAATTTTGCATCTAAAACAAAATAATCAAATTTCGTCTTAGGCCCCCAAATGCATCAAGCCGCTCCTACATTCACTCCATTTCAAATCCTAAATTTTAGTTTCTTAAAAATTCTTTCCTGTGTACGTAACCTCATTAACAATAGATAAATTCCAATTGAAAAATTACATTAAACTCAAAATAAAAAAAGAGCCTCATTGCGTGCTGAGGCTAGTATTTATTAAGGTATAAACTAATTATATGATACTTAATTCCTGGGTTTTAGAAACAATTTAGTGTGATAACAAGGTATAATTTAACAATAAATTTAGTGTGATACCAAACCTAAATTTAGGTTTGGTATCTGTTCGCCAAAAAAAGAAAAAAAAAAAAAAAGAAAAGAAAAGAAAAAGGGTTTGGTATCTGCTATTTGCATGGTGTTTTTACTTGCCTACGTACGCCAACGAGCTCATAATTTTGATGACTTCTCCTATTACATGTTTATTAAGCTTATGTGATTATTATTACTAATTTTTTTGGGTGAGAGATAATTTATTAGTGTGATAATGTGAATGTTCCTTTTTTGCCAATGCCACATACCATAAGTTAGTGCAACAATGTTGATGGTTAAAATGCTTTGGAAGTTGAAGGGTGGAAATTTTATATTTGATTCTTTTTCAGCTGTTAATTGTAAAATTCTTATTTCATCCACTCTTGTCCACTACATGACTAAATTCAACTTTTTTTTTTTTTTTAAATGATTGAAGAATATTTGCATTTTTGTTTTATCAAAACAATATTTGGATTTTTGATTAGGCGTGAAGCATGCCTATATATCATTCTATATATCATACAATTTTTAAATTTTTAAGCACATATAGTATGTTCAAATCACACTCTTGTTGCCTTTCGATTTTATCTATAAAATAAAATACTAAAGATTACAAATTTTTGCCAAAAAAATTATTGATACAAATTTTTTGACAAAAATTTTTGCTAAAAAAATTATTGAAATATTGGAAAAAAACTAACAACAAATGCACCACACATCATGCATAACTGGGAGCTACTAAAATTTGATCTTTTATGCAAATCTATTTCGACAAGAAACTCACGTGTAAGAGCATTAGCATTGGGGAATGCTAAGATATTCTATTTTACAATTCTAAAAACCCACAATTCTATTATACCATACCATTTTACAATACCTCCACATCCCAAAACTCTATTTATATTAAAATATTATTTTTTAATCTTTCTTTATTATTTTTTTCTAACCGTAACTTTTGGTTTTCTTGGGCTTTCCAACCGTCTTTTTTTTTTTCCTCTCTTTCTCCCTCAACCTCTAGCACCGGTTCAACACACAAAGCCACACACACACAGACCCATGATACACCGATTAACCTATCCAAACCCATCACCACACACACACACACACAAAAAAACACAAACCATCAAACCTTAAACAGAGCCACACACACACAATCCATCAAACCAGTTGGAGCCAATGATCAACCCAGAAAAACCCAGCCATAAAAAATACCTAGAAAATGCCGATGATCAGCACAGAAAAACCCAAGCCACCACTGCCCACTGCTCACCAAAATCCCACCGGAACAAAAACCCATATTAAAAAAAAAAAAAAAAACCCATCGGAAACCCAGAAGAACCAGCCAACCATGTGGTGACCCACGCCATGACCCACGCTGATCTCCACCAAACCCATCACCGTGATCCACGTCGATCTTGCCATGACCTCGCCGGACCCAAACACTGGCGATCTCCAACGACCAACAACCCACTTCAGCCACTTCAACCACAACCCAACCACAACCTAAACACCGGACCCAACCATGACCCACAACCCACTTCAGCCATACCCAGGCCGTCGAAAATACTCAGAAAAACGCCGATGATCAACCCAGAAAAACGTCGAAGCCACATCGATCGAAGCTTGACCCATGATACACTGATCAACCCAGAAAATACCCATAAAACGTCGAAGCCACATGATCAACCCAGAAAATACCCAAAAAAACGCCCAGATCAACCCAAATCCAAAACCCATAACCCATAACCCACGGCCCACCATGCCGATCCATCACTTGACCCATGATACACCGATCGGAGCAAACCACACCCACATTGGAACAAACCCATCGAAGCCACATCGAACCCATCGGAGCAAACAGCATTAAGAGAGAGGAAAGGGAGAGGGAGAAAGAGAAAGAGACGAGGAGGACAGTTGAGAGAGTGGGAGAGTCAGAGCAGATGAGAGAGAAAAGGAATAAACAAAAAATATATATATATATATATATTTTAGAATACTACTACAGTACAATTCTAACTTTAGAATTGTACTGTAGCACTATTGCAAAAAAATTTGCAATAGTTGGACATACCATTCTCTGATGCAAACGGTTTTGAGGCTTAAAATGCCAAAATGTCCTTAGATTTGGCATTAGCATTCTCCAATGCTAATGCTCTAATTGCTTATAGCCTGTTAGGGGTGAATGCGATGTTGGGAGCTACTAAAATTTGATCCTTTATGCAAATCTATTGCGACAAGAAACTCATGTGTGTTATAGCCTGTTAGGGGTAAATGTGATGTAGAATTAGGAATTTGTTAGTCTAATGTTTTGTTGTGGTGGGTTTAAGGTTAGGAAAGAAGAAGAATTAGAGAGAAGTTAGGGCTATTTAGGGGTGAATGTGATGTTAGGGATTTGTCTAACGTTTAGCTGTGGTGAGTTTAGGGTTAGGAAAGAAGAAGAATTAGAAAGAATATAGGGCTGTTTAGGGGCTATGTGAACAGTAATCCAATGTGCATATTGCTCAAAACACTCAATTTTATTAATCAATTCATTCTACTCCTTGAATACATTGAACACCATATATATATACTTGTGGGTGCTTGACTCCACACTAGCAGGTGTTTGTCCGCTTTGGGGAGCCAGGCCCTCACGGTTTTGTCACGAAGGGGCAGGAGTTCAGGATCACACCAAGGGCTCATTAACCTCGTAGTGCTTTCACCTTAGTCCCACATCGCCTAAGTAACCCTCCCACTCATGGTTTATAAGCTTCAGAGTGCTAAGTAGTGGGACTACTAGTTAATCCTAATAAATTAAACCAAAGCCCATACCCATAATTAAATAAAACTTATTTAATAAAAACCATGTCCTATAACTATGGCCCAAACCCAACAATTGTAAAATTACTAAAATGCCCTTGACTCAAGAATAACCAAATAAAATATCATGTACTCTTATTCTTTGACTTTGCCTTAGCCTTAGACTTCCAAAGAAAATATCCCTTTTTTAACCATGTCATGATTCTGCTACCAATTCTTCCCCTTTGAAAATAACTCGATTTCATTGAGTTAGGAGCTGGACCAATAATGACATCAGAAGGCACAATTTTCTGAATAAGGAAGGAACTCTTCTTTAACTTCAAGTTTGGCATGTCTCTTAATCGAGTTAGGAGCTGGACCAATAATGACATCAGAAGGCACAATTTTCTGAATAAGGAAGGAACTCTTCTTTAACTTCAAGTTTGGCATGTCTCTTGCACATGTAAGAGTGTACTTCTTGTTGCCTTTAACAAAAAAATAATTATTGGCACATTCAGCATGGTGTGCATTGCGATCCCATATCCATGACCGACTCAAAATTATGTGACAAGGCTTAAGGGCAGCACATTACACATAACAGTCTCCTTAAACTTGCCAATTTCAAAGGTGACTAAGCATTGCTTATCAACCTTCATCTTTGTACTTGTGATCAATGCGACATAATAAGGATTCAGGAGTGGCTCTACTTTTAATATCAATTTTTGCACTGCATCCTCAGATATTGCATTAATACAACTCCTAAGATATTGTATTAATACAACTCCTAGTACTGTCAATTACCAAAGAACATATTTGTTTCTTGCAATTAACTCGAGTTTGAAAAACCTTTCCCCTATTATTTGTATAAATTTTATATTTGGTTCTTTTTTAGCTATTAATTGTCAAATTCTTATTTGATCTACTCTTGCCCACTAGATGATTTTCGGATTTTAATTCTTTGAGGGCAAAATTGTGTGGTAGAATGGATTCACTATATGCTCTGATTAATTTGTTCAGGCTAAAATTTACAGGTATATATGGAAGAAAAGTCGATGGGGAAAATTAAAAATATTAGTTAGATTCTTATAATAAAAACTTTCAGTACTAGATCTGAAAAAATAGGTATTCTTTGTAATTATAACATGACTAGACCGTCTACTCTTGTTATAATTACATAGAGCTACCTATTAAAGTTTGGAGAAAAATTACAGGTTTGAAGAAATATATACTTACCGGCTCCCCTCCTCAAATTTTAAAGTTTCGACTCCTTAAAAAATTTTATATAAAAAAGTTAGAAAATATAGAAATTTATATTAATTGGTTCCTAAAATTTTTGAACTAATCTAAAAAAATCCTAAATTCAACTGGTAAAGTCTCTGATAGTTGTATAAGAGATTTGAGATTCAATCCCCACCTATACCAAAAACTGATTGATGTTTTGATCTGATGATAAAGAACTGTTATCATGAGCAGACAAAAACATTACCCATCATCCATTGCTCAGCCCATCAACCCTCCAAATACAAAACCCATTTTACCCTTTAACAAATCCCTAATTAATTACCAATATATATAAATAGTTCTTAAACAAATCCCTAATTACCCAACTCTGTCTTACTCTTCATTGCAAGTGGTATATCTCACTCTCGCTCTCTTTCTCTGTGGTGTACTCTACAGTGGCTTGTGCATTTGTGTAAAGTGGTTTAACTTGAAAAGTCCCCTGAGAAGCCGAGAGTGTGTTTGTGTGTGTTAATGTGTAATAGGGCTGTGGGCTTTAGGCCCACCTTGTTTGCTTGTATAGCACACATACTTGTACTACACACTTTGCCTCCTATATAAAGACACTCATGTATATTTTATTTTCTGAAAAATACAATACATTCATTCAGTATTTATAACATGGTATCAGAGCCACTGCTCTAACTTTCTTGTGTCTTGCAGTTTTTTTTTTTTTTGTTGGCATTTTCCGCTGCCTCATCTTCTCCGGCTAGTAAACATTTTTAGTGCCTTCCCCTTACTACTTTGCTGCTGTCAGAGGTCCTCAGGATGAATCTCTGCCGCTAGAAGCTCGCTCTCTGCCAATAAGACCACTGCCTTCGTCGGATCTATCCCTTCGAACCTCCATTTAAGACATATAACATATCCTCGAATAGATTGTCAAACGATCTAATCAACGCCAGAAAAAACATCTTCATCGGACTCCGCACGCGCCTCCATGCGCCCAAAGTTCTAGCGAGTTCCTCCATGCACTTCACATGCCACTGGAAACTTGGCTGACGTCATTTGGTTATCCGCTGACGTCACTTGCTGACATCATTTGCCACGTCAGCCCTAGCTATGCTAACGTCATCTGCTGCATCAGCCTTCCCCTGCTGTTGTCATCTTCTGATTTTGTTGACATCATCTTCAGTTGACTTGGACCGACAGTTGACCATTGACTCTCTACTGTTTGATCATTGACTTTTTTTGCTAGAGTTGACTTTTTGCGGTCCAGGTGCTCCTTATCCAGTTTTTCGCGTAGATTTCATTTTTTGCAGTCCATTTTTGCATATTTTGCTTCTAAATGAAGAATAAGGACATGTCTTCTTTTTATTGCAATAATCATCATCGACATTCCAACAAACGTTTTTTACAATTTTTGCAAATGTTTTGGTCATAATATTGAGACTTGCTATCAACACAAAAAATAAGCTGTTTCTATTTCTGCTGCTACTGTTGTTAAAATTGAAAGTATCCAACCAATGGCTCCCATCTCCGCAAAGTCCAAGTCTTCTGGTTTCACTATCACCATTTCCACAGTTGACCTTTAAAACATCACTGCTAATACCATTCATATGGTTGGTAATACATCTTATTCCTTTTCTCTCTCAGTTTCACCTGGTTTGTCTCATTCCTCTTGGCTTATGGATTCTGCTTGTTGCAACCACATGACACTATACTCATCCTTATTTTCTCAACTTGAACCTACACCATACTCTCTTAATATTCGCATAGCTTTCCATAATGTTTGGTCAAAATATAGGTTCTATCTCGACCTCCAACCTCTCGGTTCCTAGGGTCTTTATTGTTCCTAACCTTTCTTACAATTTATTTTCTCTGGGGCAATCAACTGAGTTGGGTTACCGCATTACTTTTGATTATTTTGGGTGTATTGTGTAGGATCCGAGGGCAGGACAAGAGCTTGGGATCGGTCCTAGAGTTGGACGTATGTTTCCCATGGACAACTTTCGTCTTCCACATGTTGCTCCTGTTTCTGTTACTGCTGCAGTTTCTTCTATTCCTTCCCTTGCACTTTGGCATGCCGACTTGGTCACGCATCCTCCTCTCGGGTACAACACTTGGCTTCTAGAGGTTTGTTAGGTTCAGTGTCTACAAAAAATTTTGATTGTGTTTCATGTCAGTTAGGAAAACAACCAGCTTTACCTTTCAATACTAGTGAATCAATGTCCACTGATATCTTTGACTTAATTCATTCTGATGTCTAGGGGCCTTCCCTTGTTTCTAGTATTGGTGGATCTCGATACTTTGTTGTCTTTGTTGATGATCATTCTCGCTATAGCTGAATTTTTTATATGAAACATTGTTCTGAATTATTGCAGATATATTCTAATTTTGCAAAAATGTTTGAGATTCAATTTTCCAAACGTATCAAAATTTTTCGTTCTGATAATGCTCTTGAATACACTTAATATGCTTTCCAAGCTATTTTGCATTCCTATGGCACTATTCATCAACTAACTTGTCCAGGTACTTCTCAGAAAAATGGTAGAGCTGAACGAAAACTTCATCATATTCTTGACACTGTTCATGCTTTCATTCTCTCTGCTAAAGTTCCCGATCCTTTTTGGGGTGAAGTTGCTCTTCATGCTGTTCATGCTATTAATCGCATTCCCAATCTTGTCATCAAAAATCAAACTCCATATGAGCGCCTTTTTGGGTTACCTCCAGACTATCACCACCTTCGCTCCTTCGGTTCTGCCTGTTTCGTTCTTCTTCAGCCACATGAGCATAACAAACTTGAGCCTCGGTTTAGACTTTGTTGTTTTCTTGGCTATGGCGAAACCCAAAAGGGGTATTTGTGTTATGATCCAGTCTCTCATCATCTTCGTATCTTCCGCAATATTGTCTTTTGGGAACATCATTCCTTTGTCGAGCTCTCTCACTTTCGTGCTTCCCTATCTACTTCCTTTGTCTTATATCTTTTTCCAGATGAGCCACAGATTCTTTCTATAGTTACTTCTGATCCTCCTATAGACTTCTCTGTCCAACCACCAGATATTTTTGATGCCTCTCCTAGATCACCCTTTAATGAATAGGTGGAAGATGAACAGGTCGAAGATGAGCCACCCAACCCTGAACTTGGTTCCCCTGCTCTTGCTCCACCTGAAAATCTTGCACAAAACATTCCACCTCGTCACTCAACTCGGGTAAGATCCATTCCTGCACATTTACTTGACTATCATTGTTATATTGCCCTTACTACACTGCACGAGCCCCGCACCTATCGTGAGGCCTCCACTGACCCTTTTATGGCAAATTGCAATGAAAGAGGAATTTGATGCATTATCTAAAAATCATACTTGGGATTTGGTGACTCTCCCCCCTAGAAAATTTATGGTTAGTTGTAAGTGGGTCTTCAAGATCAAGACTAAGACTCGCTCTGATGGGTCCATTGAGCGATATAAAGCTTGTCTTGTTGCAAAAGGTTTTACATAGGAGTATGTGATCGATTATGAAGAGACCTTTGCTCCGGTTGCTCGTATCTCATCTGTTTGTGCCCTCTTAGCTGTTGCTGCTGCCAATAAATGGGACCTTTTTTAGATGGATGTCAAAAATGTCTTCTTTAATGGGGATTTAAGTGAAGAAGTTTATATGCAACCTCCTCCTGGTCTCTCTGCTGAATCAAACAAGGTTTGTCACCTTCGACGTGCTCTTTATGGCCTTAAACAAGCTCCAAGAGCTTGACTTGCCAAGTTCAGCTCCATCATCTTTCGCTTGGTTTACACTACCAGTCCTTATGATTCTGCCTTATTTCTTCGTCGCACCGACAAAGGCACCATTTTGCTTTTCCTATATGTGGATGATATGATCATAACTAGTGATGACCTCAGTGGCATTCAAGAATTCAAGGATTTTCTCAGTCAATGATTTGAGATGAAAGATCTTGGACATCTCAGCTACTTCTTGGGTCTTGAAATCACTCATTCCACAGATGGTCTTTATATTACTCAGGCCAAGTATACTTCTGAACTTTTGTCTCGAGCTGGACTCACTGATAGCAAGACTGTTGATATTCCAGTTGAACTTAATGCGCATTTGACTCACTTAGTGGGGAAACCATTATCTAATCCCTCTCTTTACAGAAGATTGGTTGGTAGCTTAGTTTATCTCACCGTCACTTGTCCAAACATTTCCTATGCTGTTTACCAGGTGAGCCAGTATCTGTCTGCTCCACGATTGACTCACTATGCTGTTGTTCTACGCAATACATTCATTCAGTATTTCTAACAGTGTGTATGGAATTTTAGTAATTTATTTTGCCTTGGAAGTAAACATTCTGTCCACTTGTGTATTTGGGTAATGTTGATATGGATTGAAATCACCACGCAATTAACCCTCCTCCTGCTCACAACAATCTTTTACTATTTTTTTTTAATTAAATAGTTAAGATTTAAAGTTGCGTTTTATAACTTTAAATCTCATTCATTCATAGTAATTAAAGCAGGTGCAATACCCTAAATATTTCACCTGATCTCAAACCGTGTTAATATATACTAAATATTATTCATAATATGATATACTTGATAACAATGTTTGAAATATAATAATATATAATGGCATTAGTTGTACCTGAAAAGGTTTATGCCCAAAAAAAAAGTACTCTCAAATGCTGAAACTTTAGTATTGACTCTTAAATATAATATTATATTACTCAGGCCAAGTATACTTCTGAACTTTTGTCTCGAGCTGGACTCACTGATAGCAAGACTGTTGATACTCCAGTTGAACTTAATGCGCATCTGACTCACTCAGGGGGGAAACCATTGTCTAATCCCTCTCTTTACAGACGATTGGTTGGTAGTTTAGTTTATCTCACCGTCACTTGTCCAAACATTTCCTATGCTGTTTACCAGGTGAGCCAGTATCTGTCTGCTCCACGATTGACTCACTATGCTGTTGTTCTACGCAATACATTCATTCAGTATTTCTAACAATGTGTATGGAATTTTAGTAATTTATTTTGCCTTAGAAGTAAACATTATGTCCACTTGTGTATTTGGGTAATGTTGATATGGATTGAAATCACCACGCAATTAACCCTCCTCCTGCTCACAACAATCTTTTACTATTTTTTTTTAAAATTAAATAGTTAAGATTTAAAGTTGCGTTTTACAACTTTAAATCTCATTCATTCATAGTAATTAAAGCAAGTGCAATACCCTAAATATTTCACCTGATCTCAAACCGTGTTGATATATACTAAATATTATTCATAATATGATATACTTGATAACAATGTTTGAAATATAATAATATATAATGGCATTAGTTGTCCTGAAGAGGTTTATGCCAAAAAAAAAAGTACTCTCAAATGCTGAAACTTTAGTATTGAATCCTCTAAAAAGGATTAAAAAAAAAAAAAAAGAATCTTTAGTTTAGTCTTCTTATTTAACAATGACTATGAAATGTGCATTTTTTTTTTAAATCGTCAAACTTGTCAAGATGAAGTTTTGTATTAAAATGATACTTGGGTTTTTGAGTTATTGTTTAACTATATAGAAAAAAAGATGGCTTAAAGATTCAGTTCAAATGAATTGTAAATGATTTTAATACTATGAAATATCATAAGACACAACTTTATTGACTCAAATTTTAGTTTTATTTTGTGTCCTAAGTTTAATTTTTAAATTAAGAATTTTTTTCTAGGAATCTTGGCGCCTTGTAATAATTTCCTGGCTCCGCCACTAAGATTATATACATGAACAAGAGAAAGTGATATTATCCCCCATTTGAAGTAGTGACAATATGAAATGTACTTTGAAAAGAAAAGGCTAATTTCTACCCCTATGGGGTATGTTTTATTAGCTTATTTTATAAAATATATAAAGTAAGCACAATTGTATTACATAATTGGCATTGAAAATAAGCAAAAGCCTTGATCTTAGTTCATTTGGCATTGAATTATAAACCAACCTTTTGCATTTAGCTTTTAAAACTTCACATTTAAAAAAAATATTTTCTCACTTTTTTAAAGTACAAATTTATTTTAACACAATTTCAGCAAAAAAATTGATTAAATTGTCCCAAAAGGAAGAGAGTCACCTTTAATAGAACCTTATGAAAACTAGTTTCAGCATCTTTCACATTATCAACCGTAGCACTAATTAATAAATAATTGACATCTTATCATTTTATTACGTTTTCTTTTACGTATAGAGTATATATATAGTACATCTTTGGGATGTGAGACCTAGATCTTTTCAATGTATCACACCATAAAAGTTAAAAAAGTATGTTAGTCTAGTAGAAATTTAGAATAAGAAAAAGACTATTTTAAGGAATGTATGTTTAGGATAAATCATATTTTAGTATTTGAAGGCAACAAGCTTTTTACTTTTGATGCTTTCTTGGTGAGTAGGTCAGATTAATTGGTTGTTCGACATTTGTGTGCAAAGTTTTTTGCTTTTTATTTTGCTTTTTAAAAAAAAGTTTATTATTTTGGTTTTAAATAAATTAACTGAGATTTACATTATAAATTAATAAAATTTGAGAGAATGTTCATAATCATGATGGTTGGAAGTTGAATGCATTTGTTTGGTCAATCTTATATATATATTTTTTTTAAAACTACGTACAATAAAAAACACAACAAGTGCAGCATATCCTAAATAATTGTCGTGTTCATAGTTGTCACAAGGGCATTGTTAGCCAAATTCATTTATTCACCAACCTAACAGGATAGATATATGAAATATACAATAACTCTAATGTATGGTTGAATCAATTGAAACGTAAAATATATATTTAAAAAAACAGTTCCCTAAAACATTTTTTTTTTTTGTTAATGTACTAGAAAATAAATGAAAAGACTGTCTTATTCAAAACCCTAATAATGAAATCTCTTCTCTCCCAACCTCCGTAGAGATCTCATGTGATAGAGTCATAGAGCATGGGATTTTGTCATATGGTGCGATCTTTGAGATTTTTGTTATTTAGTTTATTAAATTAGCCAATGAAATAAATGCATATATAAAAGATCTATAGTTGTCCATTAATTATTTATACAAAATGAATTTATATGATTATTTTTATAAAATTTATATAAAAAATATTTTATTTGGAATAATAATAATTGAATGTTTAGTTGCTTTGAAAAAAATTGACATAAAAGAAATAAAAAAAATATTAAATATTTGTGAATTGTCTAAAATAAATCTTACCATTTAGATTTCCCAACTTCTTAATTCTCCCAAAAAAAAAAAAAAAATTCCTAACTTCTTACAGTGACATGTAATATATATGAACCAATATTGTAATATTTACTTTATGTAATTAAAATGATTACTATTAGGATAAATACATATTTTGTTATATTAATTCTTTTAAGTGGTGTATTAATTTTTTAAGTATAATGAAATTTTGATATTATTTTTTCCAAGATTTACATGAGAAAAAATTAATTTAAAGATATTCTTGCTCAAATTTAGTTGCTTTTGAAATAGTTGAAATAAACTAGAAAAAAAAAAAAAAGAGGACAAAAATGACACACAATCAAAATGTTTTTTAAAAAATGAATGAAGAATATTTGCATTTTTATTTTATCAAAACGATATTTGGATTCTTGTGTAGGCGTGAAGCGTGCCTGTATATCAATCACTATATCATACAATTTTTAAATTTTTAAGCATGTATAGTATGTTCAAATCACACTCTTATTGCCTTTTGATTTTATCTATAAAATAAAATATATACTAAAGATTATAAATTTTTGCCAAAACAATTATTGAAATATTGGAGGAAACTAATATCAAATGCATAACTAATTGCTAAAATTTGTTCAAGCTTTGTCAAGAGACTTTGCTTAATTTCCTCTTGCATTTCCTTATTCTCCCTTATCAAATCTGGTTTCCCTTTAAATATGTTAGCCTTGCCACCACCCAACATGTTATCAATATCCTCATCACCAAAATCTTGTATTCCATTGACATGGTATGACTATCCTTTCCTAGACAGATCAAATGATACAAAATTTTCTTTTAAAGATCTTGCTTTACAAAAAGCTACCACCGAGAACACATTAATCTAAAAATTTCAGTGTTGTAATTAATCCTAGAGTTTTCACTGAGGTTTTCAAGCTTAAGAGGAAACAACGTAAATTCGTCCATGTCCTCCTTGAGTCCAACCACCTCTTAGATTGCCACCTTTTTTATTGAAAAATTGTGAGTGATCAGCAGGGTCAAGTACATTGGCTTCTAGTTCCAATGAATTATGTTGCATGTAACTAAAACTGAAATTAAATTATAATGGGTTAGAAAAAAAGGAAAAAAAAAAAATCTAAACTAAGGACATATATTGATAGAAGAGTAGAAATTAAGAAAGAAAATTACAAATTTCACACACTTTCTTATCCACACTTATATCAAAAAACTACAAATAACATTACTCAAACTCCTCTACCAAACGGGCCCGCAATTGCTTGAGTTTGAACTTTTGAAAGTGGAAATATATGGGCCTGTTTAGTAAGAGTATTTAAATATAGTTTTTTGTTTTGCAATCCATAAAATGGTGGGTCCTACATTTGATTTATTGTTTGACAAATGTTCTCTAAATACAGTTTTCAAAAAATTGTATCCTATTTTCCTTGTTTAAAATAGGATTTGGAAAATAGCAGGGATATTTTTAAGATACAAAAAATATTTTTAATGACATAGTTGTAAATAAATTGAAAACACTCAAAATAGTGGACCCCATAGAATTGTCCAAACTCTTCTATCTCTTAAATTAAGAAGCTTATCTTTATCACAAAAAAATTCTTACCTTTCAAATTTGAAACTTATAATTATAATAATAATTTAAAAAAGGTACATGAGCTTTATTACTTTATCATTATCCAAAAAAAGTACAGTAATCTACAAATTCTATACATTACTTTTTTAAAAAAGTTTTTGAAGAAATCTCAAAAATAAAAATGGTCTCCCAAACTTTTTTTTTTTGTTTTTAGTATTTTGAAAATTTTTCTTAAAAATGGGAGCCAAACACAGATAATATAAAAATTATTATCCGAAAACTAGTTTCAATTTCAAATTTTTGAAAATTGTTTTCATACTGTTTTGAAAATAAAAACAAAAATCCTACTACCAAACAGGCCTATATGGTTGGGGATAGGATTGAGAGTGTCCAATTGACACATGTAAAAAGTTAACTCAGACAAAATTTAAACTCTAGTTAAAGTAAACTTAAACCCACAACTCAACTCTAGTTAAAGTAAAGTTACTTTGAGTACCTCTAGTTTCTTTAGCGATAACTTAAACCCACAGGCCAAAATGGCCAAATGCCACGATTTTGGAAAATTAGTAGCAAAAAAACACTGTTTCGGAAATTATTGGCGATCTACCACTCTTCTGGAACTCGAGTTTATGAAACTCGAGTTCCAAAAAAGTTTTGCCATCGTGGCGCTGAGCTGGAAATTAGGCGATTAAAAAAAATAATGTGGTACTCGAGCTTTGTAAACTCAAGTACCATGCAACACAATACTCGAGTATACCAGGCTCAAGTACCTTTTATAAAACAAAAAAAAAAAAAAAACAATTTACAAGGTACTCGAGCTCACCAAACTTGAGTACCTTGTAACATTTTTTTTTTTGTTTTGGGATAATCAACAAATAAACTTAAACATAAAAATAAGTAGCTTTTTTATGTTTTTATTTATTTAAATAGAAGCATTGTAAAATATAGAGAATCCACTCCATGGACTAAGCCTCAGAAAATCTCCCATTAAAAACCACGCAACATTATTCGGGTTGGGTCGGGTCATCAACCGGATCAAACATAACTAGGCTCCACAAAGCCCAACACTGTTCACTGTTTTCTCATAAAACACCTAGTGAAATCGTGTTTTCTAAATTTAAACGCCAAATCTGAATACTTTTTCATGTTTGGATTTCACAATAATTGAATCTCTTTTTTTGCATTGATAAAATCTGTTTCTACATTAATAAAATTTGCTTTCTGCGCATCACGTTTACTGTATATTTGAATCTGCTTACTGCATCCATAAAATCTGTTTTTTTCATTAAGTAAAACTGTTCACTGTTTTCTCATAAAAATTGTTCATTGTTTTCTGCATAAAATATTTCTAGCATTCTGCATAAAATTATTTTCTGTTCAGCATTATTTAAAAAAATTTTCACTCTCTTTTTTGCGTAAATTATTCTATGTTCACTGTTTAAAAAATTGTTCGCTGTTTTCTCATAAAACACCTAGTGAAATCATGTTTTCTAAATTTAAAAGCCAAATCTGAATGCTTTTTCATGCCTAAATTTCACAATAATCGAATTTGTTTTCCTGCATTGATAAAATCTACTTTTAGCCATACAGTCTACCTTTCTAGAGCATCAAGCAGCTGAATGATTGTGTCCGTCTATTTGCCTACCTACAAGATTTGCAAGTAACAAATCTACTTTTATAGGGATGCATACACCTCCCATTGTAGTCTTTTAAAGCTGGCCAGCCTGCAGATTGTGCAACCACTTCTTTCATACTCATGGCCTGGGTACCTAATCATTAGTATTGCACACCTGCACTGTACAAACACTAGGAATTGCACATTTTTATTTACATTATTATTCCATTCTCATAATTTTTTTAAAGTATTTTTCATGTGTATTATTTTCATACTAAGCTACATTGTATTTCTACAAAATTTAATGCAACACAAGTGCTAAATGTCTCTTTTAGATTTCTATTGCCTATTGCTTCCATGCTTTAGAAACCTAAAGATTTTCTAGCTGATTGCTGAATGGGGAACAATACACAATATCTGGTCCAATCAGAGTCCACTCACATAGGCTTAATTTATGCAGTAATCTTCCAATCAAAAGTACGAGTTGACATTAGAACGTAACCATTAGTAGAGGAAAGTCAATTAAATTTGAAACAAGAACTTGGAAACAAAATCTAACAAGATACATAGCTATAGTTAACACTGAATTAAATAAACTGTC
This sequence comes from Quercus ilex subsp. ballota, assembly GCA_032727855.1. NCBI lineage: Eukaryota > Viridiplantae > Streptophyta > Magnoliopsida > Fagales > Fagaceae > Quercus > Quercus ilex. Next base: position 54,639,454 of record CM064918.1, read on the forward strand.
TATTACACGTGGAACAAGAACTTGGAGACAATGTCACTTTGCAAGAAATAGAAGTGGTATCAACTAAAAACATAACAAAAGTGAAATGTCCTATGATATTTAAAAGATTTTTGTTTTTCATCAAAAAAAAAAAAAAAAAAAGATATTTGTTTTGTGATGCGTTTGGATGGCTATCAAACTATCTATCATTTTGCCATTTTGGAAGGAATGTAATAGAATGATTATATATATATATATATATATATTGAAGGATTCATTCAAAATTTAAATTGAAAGAAATGAATCAAATGATACCCTTAAAGTGTGGATGAAATATTTTATAATGCTTAAATTTATAAAAGATACTAGTGAAAGTTCCATGCGTTGCATGGCTTTAATCCTGAATTTTCTTTATATATATTTTTGAGAAATTGTAACTAAATGAGTTATTATTACATAATTTTAGAATTATTTTCTAACTAAATGAATGATTATTATAATATAACATGCATAATTTTGTATATTTGTCCTTATATATAATATCTTTAATTAAGATTATCAATAAAAACCTTTCTAAATTTTTTTTATAACTCCTTATTTATTAGACCCTCAAAAAAAAAAAAAAAAAAAAAACTCCTTATTTATTAATGAAGGAAAGACAAGATATATATAAATATATATGTTTTAATTACCTCTCTTAATGCAAGTTATGGACACAATATTTTTTCAAAAATTTCACAATAAAAGGAGTGAACATTTCCAATTTTTTATTTTTTTAAAATCGAAAAACATATATGCTTCAAATGCTGAGATTTCAGAAAGAAAAGAAAGATGTAGGTTCTTTGTAGAACATGGTAACATCATTGAAAGAGGTAATAAATATAAAAACAAGAAGCACTTCTGCTACAATATAAATTATAAGAAAAAAAAATTGAAGTTAAGAAAATGAAGACATAAAAGCATTTTTCAGTCTACATACTAATTAGAACATAAACAGGAGGGGGGGGGGATTCACACTGCCAATGGCTATGGTTCTAGAAAACAGATTTTATGAATGCAGTAAGCAGATTTGAATATACAGTAAACATGATGTGCAGAGAGCAAATTTTATTAATGTAGAAACAAATTTTATCAATGCTGAAAAACAAATTCGATTATTGTGAAATTTAAGCATGAAAAAGCATTCAGATTTGGCTTTGAAATTTAGAAAACACAATTTCACTAGGTGTTTTATGAGAAAACAGCGAACAATTTTTTAAACAGTGAACAAAGAATAATTGACGCAGAAAAGAGAGTGAACAATTTTTTAAATAATGCTGAACAGAAAATAATTTTATGCAGAATGCTAGAAATAGTTTATGTAGAAAACAGTGAACAATTTTTATGAGAAAACAGTGAACAGTTTTACTTAATGCAAAAAACAGATTTTATGAATGCAGTAAGCAGATTCAAATATACAATAAACATGATGCGCAGAAAGCAAAATTTATTAATGTAGAAACAGATTTTATCAATGCAGGAAAACAAATTCGATTATTGTGAAATTTAAGCATGAAAAAGCATTTAGATTTGGCTTTTAAATTTAGAAAACATGATTTCATTATATGCTTTATGAGAAAACAGCGAACAATTTTTAAACAGTGAACATAGAATAATTTACGCAGAAAAGAGAGTGAACAATTTTTTAAATAATGCTGAATAGAAAATAATTTTATGCAGAATGCTAGAAATAGTTTATGCAGAAAACAGTGAACAGTTTTACTTAATGCAAAAAACAGATTTTTTGAATGTAGTAAGTAGATTCGAATATACAATAAAAATGATGCGCAGAGAGCAAATTTTATTAATGTAGAAACAGATTTTATCAATGCAGAAAAAGAGATTCAATTATTGTGAAATTCAAACATGAAAAAGTATTCAGATTTGGTGTTTAAATTTAGAAAACACGATTTCACTAGGTGTTTTATGAGAAAACAGTGAACAATGTTGGGCTTTGTGGAGCCTAGTTATGTTTGATCCGGTTGACGACCCGACCCGATCCCAATAATGTTGCGTGGTTTTTAATGGGAGATTTTCTGAGGCTTAGTCTATGGAGCGGATTCTCTATATTTTACAATGCTTCTATTTAAATAAATAAAAACATAAAAAAGTTACTTAATTTTTATGTTTATGTTTATTTGTCGATTATCCCAAAATGAAAAAAAAATAAAAATATATGTTACATGGTACTCGAGTTTAGTGATTCACCGTGGAGCGATGACTTTCCTTGAGGAGTATCAGTAGTCATGATAGTTCACATGTTTTGTTTTTTGTTTTTCTTTTTTCTAAGCCCAGTAGCTATCATTACCTCTACGTAGGCTTTTTTGCTTCTGACACTCTCCTTACTGAGTACTTTGTACTATTTGTGATTATTTAATATAATTTTATCGCCTTTGGTCAAAAAAAAAAGAGTAAATATTATTAAAAGCAAAAACTAAATTAAAATAACCCCCAATTACTTTCCCTTCCCAATGCTAATATCAACCATTCAATCTCAAATAAAGAAAGTGAAAAAGAGATAGCAGAGATAAGAGAGAGAGAGAAACAGAGATTTCATTCACATGGGCATGACTCCTTCTTGTAAGCATGGACGGAGAGCAAGTGGACATGCAAGTTGTTCCTACAAGTAGTGCCTTCTTGTTTCCATTTACGATAGTGATATAGCTGAGCTCGTTCTTGTTCTGACAACATTCTCCACCACTACTGCAAATTCCGTCTGAGGCCTTGAGCAGTGCTGTCGCTAGAAAGTTAGGGAGGTGAGTTTATTTGTTGGCTGATGATTTTGTCATTTAGCAAATGCTTGAGGGTGTTTTAGGTATTCAAGCCTTAAAAAGTACTACGAATCTGCGTTTTAAGCGGTGTTTTTCAAAAAGTTGGTTGATACTTCAGATTCAAAACGTGATATATGATTTTTGAAAGAACGCAGTTTCTAGTAAAATCACAGTACCAAACATACACATATTTGCGTTTTTTATAAAAACGCGCGTTAAGAGTTTTAGAACAGCCTATCCAAACGGGCTCTAAGTATCATATAATTAGATTATTATACCTTAATAAATATGACAAATATGAGATCTTGCCAAGCCAAATAATTAAAGAGCGAACGGGTTCTAGTTAACTTAACTAGTAAAGTCTCCGATAGTTGAATAAGAGATTTGGGTTCAATCCCTATACCTACATAAAAATTTGATTGGTATTTTAGACTGATGAAAAAGAGTTATCACGGACGCCATAGGTTGAAACTCTCTAAAAATAAAAAATAAAATAAAATAAAGACGACATTAAGATTATGAGCTCTTAACATATGTTAGCACCAAAACTTAATTGGCAGATATACACTATCTGCCAAGTACCATTTAAAGCTATATATGTACTCATAGGCAAACAAAAACACCCTGCAAACAGTGGCGGCTCCAGGATTATTTTTTAAGGTGGTCAATAAGAAATATAAATTATGCAAAATTTAAAACAAAAGAAAACTTGAATGTATTGACATCACAAAAAACAAAACCAAAAAAAAAAAAAAAACCGTAATACATAAAGTTTTACAATTGCTTTCTATGATGTTTCATATATTGAAATTGTTAAATGATTTCTTCGTTATAAATCTTATGAGCTACATCTTTTTCAATGTATACAGCCAAACAATCATTCATCCATTGATCTCGCATTCATCCATTGGACTTATTAATTTTTTTCCTAGATTTTAAATCAAATTGTTTTTTTTTTTTTGGTGTTTAAAAATGCTAAGATATTGTTAAGAGGATCATATTCAAACTTATTTTAGCTGGGCTTAAAAAAAATCCATGATCAAGGTGTTCAAAATTTTATTTTAGAGTGGTCGAAAATATATATATATATATATATATAGTTTTTTTTTTTTTTTTTTTTTTGGTGTGGGGCCAGCAGGGGGTTCATTTGAACCCCCTGGGCTCCAAATGGAGCCGCCCATGCCTGCAAATAGCAAACACCGAAGCCAATATATAATGATGATAACAAACTTTAACTAAATCTTTCTTATTGAAAGAGAAAGAGGTATCGACCTCAGACTCAGAAGCCTTGACGTGTTTCTTGCAGTACTTGATAACGCATGAGAGGGTTTGGCTGAATTTGCTCTTGCAAGGGGACAAAGTTCCATTTGAGCTAGAGTTTATTGGCTGAATTTGTGGTACATTTGGTGGAGTTTTTTTTTTTTTTTTTTTTTGAGAAAGATTTTTTTTTTTGAGGGGGAAATTGTTTGTGATGGTTGGATTATCTGGCTGAAATCTAAGCTTTGTATGTTTCATTATAATCTAAGCTCTGTAATTTACTGGACTATTGATGTCAATGCTGCTAACAAGTATGGCGATGCTGTTAAACAAAGAAAGTACATTGTTATCACTCTAAATTGTTTCTAAAACCCATGAATTAAGTATCATATAATTAGATTATACCTTAATAAATATGTCAAATATGAGATCTTGCCAAGCCAAATAATTAAAGAGAGAACGGGTTCCAGTTAATTTAACTAGTAAAGTCTCCGATGGTTGAATAAGAGATCTGGGTTCAATTCCTATCTACATAAAAATTTGATTGGTATTTTAGACTGATGAAAAAGAGTTATCACGGACGTCATAGGTTGAAACTCTCTAAAAATAAAAAATAAAATAAAATAAAGACGACATTAAGATTATGAGCTCTTACCATATGTTAGCACCAAAACTTAATTGGCAGATATACACTATCTGCTAAGTACCATTTAAAGCTATATATGTACTCATAGGCAAACAAAAACACCCTGCAAGGCTGCAAATAGCAAACACCGAAGCCAATATATAATGATGATAACAAATTTTAACTAAATCTTTCTTATTGAAAGAGAAAGAGGTATCGACCTCAGACTCAGAAGCCTTGACGTGTTTCTTGCAGTACTTGATAACGCATGAGAGGGTTTGGCTTGTGACGTTGGGCAATATATAATGGGATTGCCCTGTCTGCACAGTCGTCTTTGATCATGTTCATTATCATCTGTGACTCCATCGCCACCTTCTCTTCCACCTCAAACGTCTTCTCCGTCTGAGCACTTCAGCGCGTTATCATCTTCTCCACCTTCTCAGACGAAGACATTATTGTTTTCACAGAGAGTGTTTGGAAGTTGTGGGAGAAAAGAGTTGAAGTTGGTGAGGTATTTATAAGAGAATAGGAGACTAAGTCAGCGTCGTTTTCTAAGTTCTAACTTGTCCTTTGTCTTATTGGACTCGTGAAGAAGACTGAATTCTGAGTCTGAGTTAAATTAGGAGTGTGTATTGGATCGTCAGATGAAGTTAATTTTATCTAGGATGTATGGATACTTTATTTAAGATACTGTACCCGTGTCGTACCCACGTCATAATGCCGTTTCATATTATAGTTTTTCAAAAATTGCTTGTATCGTTGTGTTGTACTTGTGCTTGTATTCGTACCCGTATCTGTGTCCGTGCATCCTAGAATTTTATATAGGTTTGATTTCAAAAATATTTTGCAACTTAAGTTTTGGTTCAAACATGAAGTTCCCAATATTTTCTCTTTTATATGTATAGATTAATAAAAATAGTGCACAAATGAAATGAACGTAAAAAATTATTTAATATATTTCATGTGTAATACACAAGATATGTTTATTTTATGTTTAAGTCTTTATTAAATAATTATTCAATTCCTTATTTCCCCCCTCAAATAAAACAATGAAATGGCTGGCTTCCAAGTTCTTCTAATTTAGGATGAATTCGGCTAATAATATAGAAATGATATAAATAAACAAATACACATGAGTTTTGCAATACCTAGATTTGAAAAGAGGGAGAGATTGATATGCATATGAGAGGGAGAGAGATAGAAAAAAAGAAAAAAGAAAAAGGAAACAAAGATAGAGGGAAAGAGAGATCTTACCTAAAATCAAAAGATGACTTAGTACAAAGGAAAACAAAGATGAGTTTAAATATTTATGAAAAGGAAAAAAAAAAAAGGGAGGGAGAGTAAGAAACATAAAAGTCTCCATCCCAATGAAAAATTGAAATCACAAATTTGATCTGTTTCGATTGGATTTAGAGCCAGTATTTGTGGGTTACAAATTCTGACAATAAATTTCACATGGAAATAGAGAATTTTCCTTTTTAATTACTGTTCCAAACCGTTTCTCAAAAAAAAAAAAAAAAATACTGTTCCAAACCACAGAGTTGATTAATTTAGTCTCTATAATTCCGACTCCTCACCAAATGCCAGCTCTAAATCCCTCACCCGAACACATGGAGGAATATTTCCTGAGTGTGTTATTTTGGCTATAGTAGTAATAATTTGTAAATCATAATAACCCATAGCTAAGTTGATTTTGAATAACTTTGTTTAATTGGCAACCATGGAGTCACCTATGGCTCCAACCAATGAATTTTTTAGGAATGCATTTTCGTAGTGGCATAACTTACTTTCCTTTATTAGGAGTAAATAAGATTCAAATTTCCCTTCCCTATTCTTGAATAACTAGTTTTCCTCCATTGTTGTAATTTGTTTTTTAAATGTATGATGGGTATTTGATTTTGAAGGAATGTCTTGATATAGATCTAGTGTTATCAGTATTTGATTGTGATAGGTTATATCAGTTTAGGGGAAAAAGCAAGGGAGTCAATTCCGTTCCGGAGGCTGTACCGGTTTGGCCAACAGTACGATATATTTCGGATACCTGTCAATACCGGTGTACCGTTTCGGGTTTACCACTATTTTTTATATTTATAAATAAATAAATATATATATATATATATATATATATTTGTATGTATGTATGTGTGTGTGTGTGTGTGTATATATATTATAATAAATATAAAAGTTTACCATAAAACATTTCCTCAATTCAGAAGTAATTATTCATGGTTTTAGACTTTAGTATCAATTAAAAGAAAGAAAGAAAAAAACACAATATAAAAAATAGAAAGCTTAAAAGTTACAATTGCATACTAAGAAAACAAATAATACTAATAAGTTAATACAAATAAGTTGTCATTCTACCCTAACAAAAATTCAAAAATTACAAAACTTAAAAAAAAAAAAAAAAAAAAAAAACTTTTTTCTGTGCTGGTTGGTATTGCCCGGAATTCACCGGTACGTGGCCGAAACGGCCGGAATTTTTTTCGGTATGAAACAGGGGGGGTATACGTACCGGTTTGCTAATTGGAACAGTATATTCCGGCCAGAACGGAACGAAATTGACTTCCTTGGGAAAAAGGGCTCCAAACCATGCATAATAATGATCAACAAATAAATTACATTGATCTCCCTTGAAATTTTTAGTTATTACATTTATCTCACTTTCTGGTTTGGCATAATACACTCACCTCCCCTTAAATGGACACTATTTGCACTGACTTCTTTTAAATGACTAAAAAAAAAAAAAAAGAGTTAATTTTCTATTTTACCATCCAATTAAATTATTATCCACAACCTCTCTAATAATAAGAAATTAGTATTTATGAAGGCCTTTTTTGTTTTTCCTTTTTTTGAGGGGGATTTTAAAAGCAGTTTTTAATCATCTATGTTAGGTCAGTGTAATAAGTTTAAATTTTAGGAGAGATGAGTGTTTTATTCCAAACTATAGGTGAGGTGGGTGTAATAACAAAAATCCTAAGGAAAGGTCAGGGCAATTTTCCCTATGATCATCACTAAAAGTAAATTATTGTAACAATAAAATATGAATAACTCATATTTGACCAAGCAGCAAAAGTAAATAAACCATATGTAGTAAATCTAGGCACATTACGGGTCCGTTTGGATACAGCTTATTTTGTTAAAAATTGAAAACTGAAAACTGAAAACATTATAACAAAATAATTTTTAAATGTGTGAATAATGTCGTGAGACCCATTTTTAATGAAAAAGTTGCTGAAAAGTGAGGTTTGTGGGTCCCGTGAACAGTGCACGGGATCCATTAGTGTGCTGCAAAGTGGCTGAAAAATCAAATATTACGGCTACTATTCACTCTTTTTTACTGTTCATATGTCTTGTTGCACTGTTCATGTCCAGGTGCTGGTCTTTAAAAATTATTAAAAATAAAAAAAGGAAAAAAAAAGAGAGAAAACGCGCAAACGTGCTATCTAAATAGTCACTACCTAGCAATTGAAAAGTAATAAAATGTTTAACCCATCCAAAAAGTTACTCATCTAAAAGCATCACATCTAATTACCACATAATCAACATTATTCAAAAAACGTTAGTACTTAGTAATTTACCTTTAGTTTAAATAAGTTTGAAAGTTAGAGGACTTAATTTTAATTGAACGAAAGTGAAGTTAAAGACATGAATTGAATTTTAGGCAAGAGCGTGCAATTTGTAATTTAGCCGTAAATTTTTTTTCCTGTTTTAAATCTTAAACCATAGGATTTGATTAAAAAAAAGGTGTTGAAATTAAAATCCATTAAATAATTAAATTTAAGGAATATATGATGAGAAACTGATCCCTTTCTACTGCTTTCATAAGATTTCATCTTACTCTTTTGGCATGCCGCCTGAAAAAAAAAAAAAAAATACTGTCATATTAATTTTCACAACATTTGAGTTGTCAAGTTTTTATAAGTACTCATTTGAACCTACCGCTCACATCATTATATTATTTATCATCAAGAACTTAGCACCTTAATAGTTACAAAATATTTTGTAAAAGTGTTTTTCTCTAAAATTATTGTAAAAAAAAAATAGTATTTAACTATTTATTATGATCTCTCTCCCTCTCTCTCTCTCTCTCTCTCTCATTTCACTAAAAATATAAATTTATAGTTTTTTAAAACATTATCTTTCTTAATACAAATTTACTTATTTTTTAAATAAAATTAATCAGTGAAAATAAACAAATATTTTTTTAAGAAATAGTTTAATATCCTAATATGACGTAAACTAAAGGATGAGTACTACCCTACACAAAAACGAGGCCGCCTATCAGCCTATGTAGCCCCTACGATCCTTTATTAATACCCGGCTACCTCACTCTCTTTCCTACACCTTCAAACTCTTCAACTCTCTCTCTCTCTCTCTTTCTTTGCGTTTGTGTGAAAACTATTGACAATGTCTTCGGTGAAGAAGGTGACGCTGAAGAGCTCAGATGGCGAGGTGGAAGAGAGCGTGGCTATGGAGTCACAGACGATAAAGAACTTGATCGAAGATGACCGTGCTGACACTGCAATCCCGTTGCCTAACGTAACAAGCCACATACTCTCACTAGTCATCCAGTACTGCAAAGAGCACAAGTCCTCCTCTGAGTCTTAAGTCTTCCAAGTCCAAAGAGGAACTCAAGGCCTGGGATACTCAGTTTACTACAAGAAATTTGGCTATTTTCAACGGTTGAAACCGTTGAAAATAGTAATAGAAACCGTCCAAAATAGTATTTTGACGGTTGAAATGACCGTCGAGAACCGCCATTAAAAACTATGTCAAGAATGTTTTTCTATAGCCTATGCAACCATTGAAAAAAATGTTATACTTTTATTGATAGTTAATAAACGTCTAAGTATGGGTATTTTGGGATAAATTTCAATGGTTTGAAAATATTGAAATAAGCATTTTCTTTATTAAAAAAAAATTGGATGTGCTCTTTCACATTGATCAAAATTTAATAATCTAATTCAAAATATAAACATGAACACAACTGTGCAATTCCAAATTGAATTACAAGTCAATAAACTACTCTTTTAACGCAATGAAACAAACTGTACAAATAAACACAACTCAACTACTCTGTCTACTGCCATTTACATTCTTAAATTTGAAATAGGAATCACTACATGCTACACAAAACATTTGTTGAATAGTACACTTAAAATCCTTGTACACTAAGCTTGCCATACAAATCTGACAAATCTGAATAAGCCAATGGTGACCTTGGATGTAGTGGCAGCAGAGATTGTATCGAAGAACTACCCAACTAAGTAGGAGTAACCATTAGCACACAAACTACAAAATGTTTTATCTAGTAAACTAATCTCAACAAATCTCTCTTTTAAGTACTTGAACCTTAGCCATTTCTCAGAGCTTGCCATATAAATCTGGATATGCAGGTGGTGAGCCCGGATGTGGTGGCAGCAGAGATGGCACTGAAGAAGAAGTACCCAACTAAGCAGGAGTAACCATTATGACACAAACTACAAAATGTTTTATCTAGTAACATACCCAACAATTGAGTAGGGTTTTAGATGAGATATTATTTATACATTAAGGGCCCACTCGGAACTGTTTAGCACATAAATCTCATAAGATATTGTACATTTCTATGAAATCTTTAAACAAGGGAACTGCAGATATAGAGCATAGCCTTATAAAGAGTGCAATATGAAAGTCATCAACATTGGTGACCTAAGCAATTTCTCATAAGCAACCTACTTACATAATTTATGGTCATGTCAGTCAAGGAAATAATAATAATAAAAGGATTGGAAATACCACCTCTATCATATTCTTGTGACTTGCCCACAGTTAGCTTGTAACAGAAAGAACTGTTGGCATAGAAATTGGGATGCCACCGATGAGTAAAACAAGATGCTTATCTATCCCAACATGATTACCCCTATGATGAATTCCATATATGATAATGATTTCTATTACCAGCCCAATGGCAATCGAGCAAATACAGAAGTTTCCCATTGCAGTTATAACCTGAATGATCAAGGCAAATGGTAACTCATCAAATACCCAAACATTGACAGATTCTCACAGAACAAGTGCAAAACTCTTTCACATTGTTACCTATCATCGCCCCATTACCTCCAAGCAGAAAAGATGAAACTGTTTAGAAATATTACAGCTCTAAACATACTAGCCTTTGAGATTCTAAGTGAATCTTTCATCCAAAATAATATATTGAAATTACCTGCTGAAAATGTCTAACGATTGTAGTAGTTTCCACAAGTTGAATTACCTTTCCAAATAAGGTATGTACTCTAGTTGCAATAACAACTCCTTCAATTGCACCTTGTTTACATGTTGAAACAGAGTATTCTCCATGACCAAGATTTTTGGTTACTGGGAGTGACTCTCCTACAAGGGCAGACTGGAAAAGGAAAACAATAAAAAAAGAAATCCCACAGGAGAATCTCAGGAAAGTTTAGACCTTTTTAAAAAAATAAAAATTGCACAAAGGCCAAGATCTCCGAAGGATCATCTCTCTTCTTTTTCAATCTTGATTTCCAATCATTTGGTGGCTTCTACAAAATTTTAATGAACTGTGTTTAAACTAAGCATACAAAATAAGTGAGAAAGCAAGACCTTGTGATTGGGAATCTCTAAATTGCTAAGAGTATGACCAAGTTAATAAAATCCCTCCACTGGCTCTGGCGCACAACCAAATTTAGCATTTGCTAAGTTCCAGTAAATCTAATTTTACTAGAATCCACTTTTTAATTCTGAGACACTTTTTTTCTTTTTTTTTTTAGAGAACAACCATGGCTTTATATCAACCTTACAGAGGCATTGATTAGCCAAATCATCAATCCCAACACTAAGGCCTTGACCCATCAAACTTTTGATCCATGTAATGGTGATCAAGCTAAAATTAAAACCAAATTTTTTTTCTTTCATCGCTAATCCCCAAAAAAAAAAAAAAAATTTCTTTTCTGATATGACTATAATGTTACCATGCAACAATTAGAGCCTTCACTACTAATTAAGAGAAATGCAGACAGTGTAAAAATTTTGATATACAGAAAAAGGGTCTTCTAAGAACCTCAATTTACTGAGGATGAACTCAAGCACCCATCATCCTTAAGCTTCAAGATCAACTTCTAAAGCCTTCAACTTGAATTTTGTATATTCACCAGAGTTCCAGATCTACATACCAGCAATTTTATGCTCATTCAAGCCATTTTATAATTTATACTTATTCAAGCATTTGAATAAGTATAAATTATGTGACCAATGAGAAATCCAACAACATAGATTTGAAACTTGAAGAACAAGTTGATTTGTAACAAAGTACAATTCCAAAAATCATTAGAATGAGCTGAGTAAGAGCATCATGATAGGCTAAAATTAAAACAATCATTCAAAATGAATAAATAAAAATTTTTAAATCCAGAATCATGCACCTCAATCTTAGTATTAAAAATAAATAAAGAAAAACTAATTAAATGGTTATTTTACCAAGTTTGATCTTAGTTTCAACAAGTTTGATTACCTCATCACCATAACATCCAATTGAAGCCCTAATTTTCATGTAAGCCTTAATTTTCATAAAATGGAATTAGGTTTTTCTGAGAGAGAGAGGAGAGCGTTAGAGAGAGAGAAAGAAATGCCACTATGAAAAAAGAAAAACCTTTGCATTTGTACGTGTGTGAGAATTAGAGAAAGAATTTTAGAGAGAGAGGGATAGAAAGTGAGAATCCTTTGGCTTGTAGCTTCCTGGCGTAACTGATTTTCTACGTTTACAAAACTGTTGATAAAATATCTAATTATTTTTTCTACATTCATCAACCCGTTGATAAAAATTTTCCCAATTTAAGTATTTTTTAGACTCTTTTTACGGTGCTGAAAGTGAAATTTTAGAGGGAAAGAAAACACTGGGAAAGGGAGCCTCTTTATTTTTAACACTTACCTCAACAATTGTGCATAACTGTTGAAATAAGTATATGCTAATTTCTTCAAATTTACTCCACGCCTCCACGGTTGTGCATTACTGTAGAAAATTAAAGTTTCTATCAACAATTTTTAGTGACTGTGGATAAAAATATGTCCAAAAAAAATCAAGTTGTTTGTAGTAATTCATCAACGTCGACCAGAACATCATCTTTGACCTCATTCTGGTATGTATACAAAACCAAACCTTGGCTTTATTTTCAAAAGATTAAGACCCTTTTGGCCATTCACTCTGCTTTCACTTTTTATGTTACTGCTTTTCATTGATTTTTTTTCTTTTTGTTGTCAAAAAAGGGAAATGCTAACGAGTGCCCTAAGAACACTCATTAAGAATCCAGTTAAAGAAAATTTTTATGAAAAAAGAAAAAAAAACAATTAATGTTTTGACAACTTTTTTCATTTCCCATAAAAATGATGTCAAAACTTTCTTAAAATAGATTCTTAATGAGTGTCCTTAGAGCACTTGTTAGCATGATCCTTTAAAAAATATTGTTTTTTTTTTTGGGGTTTTCGTTTTTGCTTTCACTTTTGATGTTACTCTTTTTCATTGATGTGTGTGTGTTTTATTTCGGGGTTGCTATGCAATTTTTGCTGTTGTTTTTTTATTTTTTATTTTTAAAAGATTGTTTTTTTTTTGAGAAAACAAGAGGGTGACAACTGAAGAGGAAAAACATGGGAGTTTGAGGAAAAACTGTTTTTTTTTCATGAATTGTTATGCTTTGTGAAGAGGAGAAAATAAGCTGACGGATCCAAGCAATGTCGATGGACGGGCCCATCAGGTGCAAGACTTGGTGAGGACGGATTTGCTGGTCACGTGTCAGACAGAATCCCTATATGGGAATACTTGCGGCACACCCCCTAGATTCTAGGGGTAATTAGAGTCCTAGCGCAATTTGGGTTCTAGAAGCTGCGTGCATCGATGGAGATCTTCTTTATAAGGAATATGACTTGTCCATCACGTTTGGGACTCCTCAAGAGGATTTCTACAAGGAAAGACTTCGACTCTAAGTAAAAAAGATCAACTTTCGACTACTATAAAAGCCCCAAAACCCTCACAAATCGAGGTACGCATAATTAACCCCTCTCTAGCACTCTAGAGTTTTGAGAAGAGTTCTAACTTAACCTTCGGAGGGTATTTGGCCGGCACCACATCGGTGCTCTCTGCTTAGGTCTTTCCCCTTTCTTGTGTTGTGCAGGTTGCATTTTGGGCGTGCGAGTACGTGCGGCTCACTGGTGATTTTTTCGACTTCATCAGTTGGCGCCGTCTGTGGGGAAAAACAACAGTTGAGATTCGTAAGCCATATTGTCGTTTCCCGGACAAAAGGGTTGCATGGTACTCACTCGCTCAATGGCAACCACTAACGACGTTCAAGGAGAGGAACCACCCACGACTGCCCTCGAAAGATAAGTTTAAACTCTCGCTGCTGCCGTGGAACGCCTCATCAAACAGAACCACGACTTGGAAGAACAGCTGCGCCAGAAGAATACAGCACCGAATGACCAACAAGAAGATCAAGAAGGGACCAGCATTGAAAGAAAAAACCAGGAGAGACTTGAGGGCAGCCACGCCCCAAGCAGACCGGAGAGGCAGAATTTAAGCATGCCATCCCTCACGGATGCAACTCCGCCACATATTGTCGCAGAGATGCAGGCGATGAAGGAGCAAATGGAGGTTATGATGAATGCGCTCAAGGGGCGAGTTTCTAGTGATCTTGACGATTTGGTCAACCGCACCGACTCGCCTTTCACTACGGCCGTGAACTCCTTCCCCCTACCCCATAAATTTCGCATGCCGCACATAGACAGTTACGACGGAGTAAAGGATCCTCTGGACCATCTAGAAACCTTCAAGACCCTAATGCACCTTCAAGGGGTAGCAGACGAGATCATGTGTAGGGTCTTCCCAACAACGCTCAAAGGCCCCGCACGGATATGGTTCAGCCGACTGACGCCGAACTCCATCAGCACTTTCAAGGAGCTAAGCGCTCAGTTCACCATGCACTTCATTGGAGGGCACAGGTATAAGAAGTCCACGGCGTGCTTGATGAGTATCAAGCAACGAGAGGACGAGACACTGAGATCCTACATAACGCGCTTCAATAAGGAAGCGCTCTCGATCGATGAAGCCGATGACAAAATATTGGTAGCAGCTTTCACGAACGGGCTGCGGAAGGGTAAGTTCTTGTTCTCTTTATACAAGAACGACCCAAAGACCATGTCAGAAGTACTCTATAGGGCAACCAAATACATGAATGCCGAAGATGCATTGCTGGCTCGAGAGGAAAAGCCTAGAAAAAGGGAGCGACAGGAAGATGCCCGACAAGACCGAGATCGAAAGGATGACAAACGCTCCAAACCCCCTACAAGGAAATTCACGAATTTCACCCCGCTGACTGCCCCAATAGACCAGGTACTAATGCAGATCAAGGACGAAGGATCCCTGACCTTTCTTGAAAAGTTAAAGGGAGATCCCAATAAGCAATCTAGGGACAAGTATTGCCGTTTCCACCGTGATCAAGGACATGATACGGCTGACTGTTATGACTTAAAGCAGCAAATCGAAGCCCTTATTAGACAGGGAAAACTGCAGAAGTTCATCAGGAAGGAAAGGACGGATCAGCAACATCAAGAGCAGCCACCTCGACAAGAAAATGAGCGCCCCAGACCACCTATAGGGGATATAAGAATGATCGTAGGGGGCACGGCAACTATGGGGTCGTCCAAGAAGGCCAGAAAGGCATACCTCAGGATGGTTCATAACGTCCAGTTAACGGGCTCCGTACCAAAGATAGCACGGATAGAGAGCCCGATCGTAGGATTCTCAGAAGAGGATGCCCGACGTCTTCACCACCCTCATGATGACGCACTTGTCATCACCTTACAAGTGGGGGACTTCAACATGCACCAGGTGCTGATCGACAATGGTAGCTCAGTAGACATCCTATACTACCCGGCGTTCCAGCAAATGAGGACTGATAGAAAACGATTAATACCGACAAATGCTCCGCTGGTTGGTTTTAGAGGTATGAGGGTATTCCTATTGGGCGCGATCACACTTTCGGTAACATTAGGTGATTATCCTCAGCAGATCACTAAGGATGTGACTTTCCTTGTGGTCGACTGCTCATCTGCTTATAATGCTATCATCGGACGACCCACCCTTAATTCATGGAAGGCGGTAACGTCAACATACCACCTAATGATCAAATTTCCTACGGAGTACGGGGTTGGAGAGCTACGAGGAAATCAGGTGGCCGCACGCGAGTGCTACATTGCCATGATGGAGATGGAAGATCACCAGCAGACCATGTGCATAGAAGAACAACGGACCATGGCCAAGGAAGGGAACCTACCACCTCGAAACGCTGGACGGGCAAAAGCTGCAGCACCCATAGAACACGGAGCACCTACGGAAATACTACCAGTAGAGATAATATGAAGAACAACGTCGCTCCCAAATTTCCCAAATTATTTAGTTTTTCTACAATTACTAGTTTTACTTAGTCAATTTTCCGCTACAATATGTTTTTAAGCCCAAGGGGGCAAGTACTTTTCTACAAATGCATGATTTTTTCATTAATAAGAGGAATATTCAGACACAACTATGTTTTCCTACCTGCATTCCTACAAAGTCCACAAGATGGACGAATCACTTCAAGAGGGTAAACACTCTCACAAAGTGGACGGATCATCCCAAGAGGATGTAATTGTAAGTCCACAAAGTGGACAGATCATCCAAGAAGGATGAAAATTACAAGTCCACGACCCCAAGTGGACGACCATCAAGGTGACGAGGTAACACTTAGTCACCTGAACAAGTCCACGACCCCAAGTGGACGACCATCAAGGTGACGAGGTAACACTTAGTCACCTCAACAAGTCCACGACCCCAAGTGGACGACCCAACAAGGTGACGAGGTAACACTTAGTCACCTCAACAAGTCCACGACCCCAAGTGGACGACCATCAAGGTGACGAGGTAACACTTACTCACCTCAACAAGTCCACGACCCCAAGTGGACGACCATCAAGGTGACGAGGTAACACTTATTCACCTCAACAAGTCCACGACCCCAAGTGGACGACCAACAAGTCACCTCAACAAGTCCACGACCCCAAGTGGACGACCATCAAGGTGACGAGGTAACACTTATTCACCTCAACAAGTCCACGACCCCAAGTGGACGACCAACAAGGTGACGAGGTAACACTTAGTCACCTCAACAAGTCCACGACCCTAAGTGGACAACTGACAAGGTGACGAGGTAACACTTAGTCATCTCAACAAGTCCACGACCCCAAGTGGACGACTAACAAGGTGACGAGGTAACACTTAGTCACCTCAACAGGTCCACGACCCAAAGTGGACGACCAACAAGTTGACGAGGTAACACACAGTCACCTCAACAAGTTCACAACCCCAAGTGGACGACCATAAAGGTGACGAGGTAACACTTAGTCACCTCAACAAGTCCACGACCTCAAGTGGACGACCAAAAAGGTGACGAGGTAACACTTAGTCGCCTCAACAAATCCACGACCCCAAGTGGATGACCAACAAGATGACGAGATAACACTTAGTCACCTCAACAAGTCCGCGACCAAAAAATGATGACCCAAAAAGTGGACGGACATCCACACACAAAAAAAAAAAAAAAGATGCATGTCCATGAACAGGTGGACGGATGCAACAACAAAAAGAAAAAATGCATGTCCATGAACAAGTGGACGGACTCAACAAAAAAAAATGGACGGAGGTCCATGCACGTCCATGAAAAGAAATGGACGGACACCCAAAAAAAAAAAAAAAGATGGGTGCATGGAGGGATGCACGTCCATGAAAAGAAGTGGACGGACACCCCATGTCCATTAACAAAAAAAAAGGTGGCGGATGAAAGTAAAAAAAAAAAAAAAAAAAAAAAAAGATGAAGATGGGTGCATGGAGGGATGCACGTCCATGAAAAGAAGTGGACGGACACCCCATGTCCATTAACAAAAAAAAAAGGTGACGGATGAAAGTACAAAAAAAAAAAAAAAGAAAAAAAAAAGAAAGAAGAAGAAGAAGAAAGATGGATGCATGTCCATGAACAAAGGTAGCGGACAAAATACCTTAAGAATGGCACGCTAATAGAGGACTACAACGCGCCCCGAAGGTTGAAAGTTCGGGCATCACACGTCCCGGGGCAGTGTATCAATGGCCTACCATGCAGAAGGATGCCCAATCCTACGTATAAGCATAAGACAAATGACAACGCTTCAGTAAGACTTCAGAGGGCTAAACACTACAAAAAGGAAGCCGACGGATACCTAGTCCTCATCCCAATGGGATGGATCGACAACCAAGGATACTGACGATCAAGGATGCTAACGGCACCCGATTCTCATACAAAACTTAAGTCCTACTACCTACGGGTGGAAGGACGGACCAAGTCACTCACAAGTGCCTTGGTACAAATTTAAGTCCTACTACCTATGGGTGGAAGGACGGACCAAGTCACTCACAAGTGCCTTGATACAAAATTTAAGTCCTACTACCTACGGGTGGAAAGACGGACCAAGTCACTAAAGTGTCTTGGTACAAAATTTAAGTCCTTCTACCTACGGGTGGATGGACGGACCAAGTCACTAAAGTGTCTTGGTACAAAATTTAAGTCTTACTACCTACGGGTGGAAGGACGGACCAAGTCACTCACAAGTGCCTTGGTACAAAATTTAAGTCCTACCTACGGGTGGAAGGACGGACTAAGTCACTTAAGTGCCTTGGTTCAAAATTTAAGTCCTACTACCTACGGGTGGAAGGACGAACCAAGTCACTCACAAGTGCCTTGGTACAAAATTTAAGTCCTACTACCTCCGAGTGGAAGGACAGACCAAGTCACTCACAAGTGCCTTGGTACAAAATTTAAGTCCTACTACCTACGGGTGGAGGGACGGACCAAGTCACTAAAGTGTCTTGGTACAAAATTTAAGTCCTTCTACCTACGGGTGGAAGGACGGACCAAGTCATTCAAGTGCCTTGGTACAAAATTTAAGTCTTACTACCTACGGGTGGAAGGACGGACCAAGTCACTCTCAAGTGCCTTGGTACAAAATTTAAGTCCTTTTACCTACGGGTGGAAGGACGAATTTAAGTCCTACTACCAATGGGTAGAAGGACGGACCAAATCACTCACAAGTGCCTTAGTACAAATTTTAAGTCCTACTACCTATGGGTGGAAGGACGAACCAAGTCACCCGCGAATGCCTTGGTGAAAATTCTAAGTCTTCTTACCTACGGGAGGACAGATGGACCATGTCACCCAAAACTGCCTTGGTCAAAATTTAGGTCCCCTACGCCATAAATATTTTCGGGCTAGCCTGTCAAAGACTGACAAGTCTCTCAAAATCCAAATCGAACCGTCACCCCACGGGTCCTTTCACTCCAAGATCACGGACCCATAGGGTGAAGGGGGCAACTGAAGAGGAGAAAATAAGCTGACGGATCCAAGCAATGTCGATGGACGGGCCCATCAGGTGCAAGACTTGGTGAGGACGGATTTGCTGGCCACATGTCAGACAGAATCCCTATACTTGCGGCACACCCCCTAGATTCTAGGGGTAATTAGAGTCCTAGCGCAATTTGGGTTCTAGAAGCTGCGTGCATCGATGGAGATCTTCTTTATAAGGAATATGACTTGTCCATCACGTTTGGGACTCCTCAAGAGGATTTCTACAAGGAAAGACTTCAACTCCAAGTAAAAAAGATCAACTTTCGACTACTATAAAAGCCTCAATACCCTCACAAATCGAGGTACGCATAATTAACCCCTCTCTAGCACTCTAGAGTTTTGAGAAGAGTTCTAACTTAACCGTTGGAGGGTATTTGGCCGGCACCACACCGGTGCTCTCTGCTTAGGTCTTTCCCCTTTCTTGTGTTGTGCAGGTTGCATTTTGGGCGTGCAAGTATGTGCGGCTCACTGGTGATTTTTTCGACTTCATCACTTTGTTTTCAAAATTTTGGTATATGCTTTTTTGTACGTAGTGTATGCTTCTTTTCATGCATTGTTTGTTTGGTTGTGGAGAATCTGTCTCCTTTTTTTTTTTCTTTCAGGGCAGAGAAAATTTTAGAATATATTGATTAATGTGGGGTTGTTATTTAGGTGCTATTGAGACAGCATGATTTTTTTTTTTTTTGGTTTTAATTGATGAATGTAAAATAAACATTTAGAGGTAGAAACTCTGTAATTGATTTTACCTAGTCAGATGTCATTTAATTGCAAAAGATTGCTTGCTACAAAAGGGTAACAATTGTTGTTCAATAATGATACCAATTCTCATTGACCCATTGCTTATTCTGTTTGGTTATTTTTTTGGGTGTTGAACACATTTAGTTTCTCAGATGTTCCCTTCTCTCTTGATGGTTGACAAATTGTATTTAGAACCTTGAAGCTTAACTGATTACGCTCATTGCTAGTTGCTATTTAGTCATGAATCTATGTGGTGTCAAGAAATAAAGTTTGTATTTTATATGTTGTGTTGTGATATTGACTGGTTTAATGTATTTTCACTTTTGTTAACACGCATTATCATTATCTTATCTAATTTTGTATTCATTTTCTTACTTCCAATTTCAGGCGGCCAACTATTTAAATATTAAGGGACTGTTGGATTTAACTTGCCACACTGTGGCTGACATGATAAATGGAAAAACTCCTGAACAGATTCGTGAAAAATTCAATATTGAGAATGATTTCACTCCAGAAGAGTATGAGAGGATTCGAAAGAATGCAAGGATATTTGGCTTTTGAGTGAAAGAAATAGAAATAGAAATAGAGCAAGTTTCCCTTCTTTCTATATATATTATAGGAATGATGATCTAATGATAGGGTTCGGCTTTTGTTTTGTCTCAATAAGTAGTAATAATAGGTGGGTTTCAGTTAGTTCAATTGGTAAAGTCTCTGATGGTTGTATAAGAGATCTGAGGTTCAATCCCCTCCTACACTAAAAACTGATTGATGGAACTATCATCAGGAACGGACATCATAGGTTGAAACTCTCTCAAAAAAAAAAAGTAATAATAGGTTTTAAAGTAGCAAAAATGTGAAACGTATTTTGAAAAGAAAAGGCTAATTTGTATGCCTCTAGGGAATGTTTTATTAGCTTATTTTGTGTAAAATATAAAGTGACCACAATTGTATTACATAATTGTAGTTGAAAATAAGTAAAAGCGTGTATGTTTGGCATTAAATTATAAGCCAATTTTTTATACTTCAACACAATTTCAGCAAAAAATTAAATAGACTCTTATTAACAAATTAATGACATTTTATTATTTTGTTACTTTTTCTTTTATGTATAGACCTGGATCTTTTCAATGTATCACACGTTACAAAGGTTAGAAAGTATGCTAGTCTATTAGAAATTTAGAATTTATAAATAAATAAATAAATAAATAAAAGACTATTAAGGAATGTATGTATAGGATAATCATATTTTAATATTTGAAGGCAACCAGCTTTATACTTTTGATGCTTTCTTGGTGGGTAGGTTAGATTAATTGGTCGGTCGACATTCGTGTGTAAATTTTTTGTTTTCGATTTTGATTTTTATTAAAAGTTCATAATTTTGGTGTTAAATAAATTTACTAAAATGTACATTATAAATTATTAAAATTTGAGAGAATGTTCAGAATCATGATGGTTGGATTTTTTTTTTTCAAGAATACTAAGGCCTGTTTGGTTTTTTTTTTTTTATCACTCATCACTCTTCACTCAATTTTCTTCACTCATCACTTATCACTCAAAATAATTCAATTTTCTACGTGCACCTGTTTGGCACATATAACTCAGTTATGGTTTCAACCAAAAAAATCTAAAAAAAGGGACCCACACACTGACCCATGTCAGAGACTTTCCTCTTTCCTTTTTTTTTCTTTTTCCCCTTACTCTGTCTTTCTCTGCCTCTCCCCTTTGTTTTCCTGTGATTGTCTCTTTGTTTTTCCCCGTTTTTCTCCCTTCGTTTTTCAATGATTTTCTCTTCGTTTTTCCCCTGTTATTCTCCCAAACCCCTCCACGAACCCAGCGACGAAAATCACGGTCTGGACCTGCGGCGCCGATGGTTGTGCTCTGTTTTTTTCTTTGCCTCTCCCCTTCGTTTTTTTTTTTTTTTTAAATTTCTGTTGGTTGTGCTCTGTTTTTTCTGTTGTTGTTCATGCCCCTTTCTTTGTCTCTGTTGCTTGCGCATTATTGCTTTTTTTTTTTTTTTCTGCTGATTTTCTGGGGTTTTCGGTGAACGACGGCACTGGAGCTTTGATGATGAGGCTGAAAGCTTGTAACAAAGAGAAACAGAGAGTATTCTGAGACTAGTGTATGAATCCGACGGCGGTAGCATTCACATCAAGAGGAATCCGACGGCTCCAAAGGAAAATTACCAAGACTAGTGTATGAATTTTTTCCACATCTTTTTTGAAATTTTAGGGAAAAAATGAACTTTTTTTTTTTTTAATGTGGTATTGTTTCAAATTTTAAGGTTTCGGTTGGGATTTCATGTGGGAAGGGAGTACTGGGTAGAGATTGGAATTTACAAATAATATGGGTGTTGTTGTTGAGGAAATAAATGGGTGAGAAAATGGCAAAGGAATTAAATTGATTATTGACATGAAGTTCATTACTTGTTCTGTATCAAGTAGTATTGTAAATTGATGAGTTCATCTAACTGTAGATTCTAGTTTGTTTTATGTTTACTTTACTATTGATGCTCTTGCAAAATAAAATAAAAGAGTATCCAAAACACACCACTACAGAGGAGCACGTCAGATGGAGATTTCCTTCAGCTCCAAATTTCTCCTTCAGATGGCTGTGCAAGACCGTACTGGGAGGAGCTTTTGCAGTGGATTTGGGAGCTTCTTTAGAAGAAAGTGAAGAATGAAAAAAAGGAAAAAGATGGTTGTGTAGAAAAGTGATTTATGACCGTTGGAAGGAGTAAAGTTGAGACTGATGGGACAACCCTCTGACCGTGGGGCCCAATTGTTCTGAATAATTACGAAAATTGCCATGAGTTAACAAATCTCATAACTCAAAAAAATGAAAACAAGCCCTCCGGAGTTTCCTACTTCGATAACTCATATCTCAAAATTTTGAGATTTGTTAACTGAGCTCACATCCGGAAAAAAAAGCCAAACAAACTTCATGCATGTGGGGCCCACGGATTTTGAGATATGAGTTAACAAAACTGAGTTTTGTTAACTCATATTTCAAAATCTAAACAACACCTAAGTATTTTAACACACACACATACGGGAAGAAGAAATAATGCCTTAAAGAAACTGACAGTGGTGTATATCCAATTATATATTTTTTTTAAACTGCGCACAATAAAAAATGCAGCAAGTGGGGCATCCTAAATATTTGACACGTTTATAGTTGTCACAATGGCATTGTTAGCCAAATTCATTTATTCACCAACTCAAAATGTTTGGTGAATGTACACCAACACAACGGGAAAGATATATGAAATATACAATAATTCTTATATGATCCAATTGTTGAATTGATTGAAACCTAAAATATATAAAAACAGTTTCCTAAAATAAATTTCTTTTGTTAATGTATTGGAAAATAAATGAAAAGATTTCCTTATTCAAAACCCTAATAATAAAAACTCTTCTCTCCCAACTTTATGTCTCAGATCAATCTTAGGCGAATGAATTCTCAACTAGAAAACAAGAAAAATTGAACTTGATTAATTTAACTTATTTCAATTTTAAAATTAATAACATTGAGCTACATATTAATATTAATAATAATTTCAAATATAATATAATATAATTCACATTAATAATATATTAATATTTAATATTATGATAATAAACACATGTTGACCATGCTTAAAAAAAAATCATTTCCTCCCAACTACACATACAACAATTGGTATTTAATTTGCTTAATTAATCCATGAATTAAGAAATACTTTTTTATAGATACAAGTTAGAAATTATACCATAATCTAAGTGTATATGTGTCTGTGAAACTCTCTCTCAAAAACTTGAACCTCAGTCCTTACCCTGAACCCCACAAAAATTTTGTAATAATAATGTGACCATCGCGACAAAAGTGCACGTACAGTATTATGAATTATAAATACTAAAACCACAACCTTGCTTATTTGAATATTTTTCTTTTAATTTACATTGATTTGGAAAAATAATTTTACTCTTATCCATTTTCATTAATTTCTTTATCGGTTTATCCGCTTAGAACTTTTTTCTTCACGTGTTATCTTGATATTTTATCTTTTATTTGTATAGTGTAATACAAAAAAAAAAAGTGCGCATATGGAAAAATGTAAAAAAAAAAAAAAGTTATTTAATTTATCTCATATGTTTAAAATACAGGTTTATGTTTAACTATATGTTTATAATTATTTTTACAAAATTTTTAAAATCATTAAAGATTTCATTTGTTGTCTCTAGGATAAGGGAATTTTCAGAGTTGGTGGCCTTATTCCTTGGCTTTCTTAAACAATTATATTCTAACATCCTTTAATTATAAATATATTTTGAGAGAGAGAGAGAGAGAGAAAGAGAGAGAGTTCTATTTACAAGATACATAATGTTTGAAAGAGGATTGGAGTGAAATAGAAGTGAGGTAAGGCAAGGAAGGTATTAGCTATAAAAGGAAGCCTTAGGGATTGTCAAAAATTTGTGGCTCTTTGCCATTTAAATTAAAAATACAATGAAAATCAGTACCCACTTCAGATCTTTATTCAGTGATGGTGGATCACGTACATATTAGCTATAACACTCCCATAAAATATAGATCATTAATATTAAGTAATTTATTCGGAAGTTAGTCAGATAGCATTGTGAGCGTAACAGAACCCGAGGTCAAAGAGTATTTCTACAAGAACTCGTCTAATGTTTTGTGTACGTCAATAAGAGACAATGAAGGACACAGATTTTAAATCAATCATAATTCATATTCCTTTCCGAATCGAAAATTTGAAAAAAGGATATAAAATGTTAAAAGGAAAAAAAAAAGAATTTTATTTTTTAATTTATACAATTTTTCAATATTAGATATTTGCTTTAATTTTTTTTTTTTTTTTTATACAAGATAGAATTCTACTCTAGCCTAATCTAAGTGTATATGTGTGTGAAGCTCCCTCCTGGAGACTTGAACCCCGGCCCTTGCCCCCCCAACTGCACAAGTACTTATACTTGTGAAGTGACCATCGCACCAAGGGAGTGCGGTGGTAATTTAAAATTTTTTTTAAAGCCATTTAATTGATATGGCATAATTAAGTTGGCATGACATGAATTACTAGGACTAACAAATAAATATGACAGGCCTAAGTGGCATTCAATAAACATATTGGCATTGGACATAGACAAAGGTGCTTGTACTCACATATAGTATAATTAAGTGGTTATAATTTAGCTACCAAGTAACCATTCCTCAAAATAAGGAGATAGCCATATAGGTTTTTATTATTCTTTTAATCAGCCATAGCTCTACTTCTTTGAATATTTTATAGGGATATTTATATATATACCTATATATATACATACATACATACATATATATATATATATATATACACACTCTTATTCTCTTTCATTTAGTTTTTCCTCTTTGTATAATTTTTTTTCTTTAAATGTTTAATTTCAAAAAACATTTTGTAATTTAAATTTTGGATCAAGTAGAAGTTCTCAATATTTTCTATTTTTATATGTATAGATCGATAAAAAAAAAGTACACAAATGAAATGAAGATAAACAACTATTAAATTGATTTCTTATGTGTTTATGTTTAAGTTTTTTAAAAAATAATTATTCATTTCCTTCTTTCTCCATCAAATTAAAAATATCAAATTGCTTCCAAAATTTTCTATTTTAGCACGAATTCAACTAATAATATATAAATTATATAAAAAAAAAAATATCCACAAGCTTTACAATATCTAAATTTTGAGAAAGTGAGAGATTGAGATTGATATGTATATTGAAGAGAGAAAAAAAAAAAAAAAAAAAAAAAAAAAACAAATGAGATAGAGGGGAAGAGAGATCTTACCTCAAATCAAAAGATGACTTAGTATTAAAGGAAAATAAAAATGGGTTTGAATATATATATATGAAAAAAAAAAAAAAAAAAAAAGAATGGAGGGAAAGTAAAAAACATAAAAATCTTCATCCCGTCTTGATGGAAAAAAGAGTCCCACAAGATGAAAATCAAAAAATCCGATCTGTTTAGATTAGATTTAGAGCCAGTATTTGTGGGTCACAAATTTCGGCAATAAATTCCACAGGGAAATTGAGAATTTTCCTCTTTATTTATTGTGTCAAACCATGGACTTAATAAATTCAGTCTCCAAAATTCTTACTCCTCACCAAATGCCAGCTCCAAATCCCTCACCCAAACACACGGAGGAATATTTCTCGAATGTGTTATTTTGGCTATAGTAGTTATAACATGTAAATAGTAATAACCTATAGCTAAGTTGATTTTGAATAACTTTGTTTAATTGGCAACCATGGAGTCACCTACGGCCCTTACCAGTGAAATTTTTAGGAATGTATTTTCGTAGTGGCATAACTTACTTTCCTTTATTAAGAGAAACAAGATTTGTGTTCCCCTTCCTTATTGTCAGATAACTTCTTTTCCTCAATTGTTTTTGATGTTACAAAAGAAATCAGTAAGCTGGAATGCTTCGGGCTATGATAATGGCTTTAAGACCTGAAAAGAAAGAAAAGAATGTCAAAGGTGACTGGTGTTACTCGGCAAAGGACCTTCCGACGGTTAAGTCTGTTTTCTCTCTAGAACACAAACTCTCAATTGTAGAACTTACCTTGGGTGAATGGGACTTGCTCCTTTTATAGAGAATTAGAAGTGGGTCTACTTGTCTAGATCCACCATCATCAATGGTGATGTGGGCGGTTAGTGGAGAAAATGGGATTTGTGGAGCGGAATCTGAGGAGTCCCCTACACATTTTAGGAGCAATGCGTCGTGGTCTGATTATGTGGAACCTTTGGAGAATTTCTTGTAGGATTTACCAAGTATGATCTGGTCGTCCATCCACCTGGTCGTCCATGGAAGATTTTCCTCCAACTGAAACATCTTATTATTAATGGATGGATACTATTCATGCACACTGTCATTCTTAGGCTTCTCTATTGTTGAAGTCCTTTGGACGTGGTTAGGTCATAGATGACTACCATGGACGAGTTGACCTTAATTGATTCCCATCAGTTGCCCCCTAGTGCTTGTGTCATCCATGTTACTGTTGGCTTGACACATGGTGATATTTTATTGGTAGAGGGGCTTTCTAGGTGGCATATTAGGGCTATTTGAATTTGAACACTCCAGATGTTGACCCGTGGCGTGATCTTGGGAGTTTGCTTGTCACATCGTTTCGTTCTTTGAGAAAAGTGCCACGTGGCACATTCTGGTTGGTTCGCGTCACTTCAGTGTCCCACCTTATTGGCTATAAATAGTGCAATACCTCTCTTACCCTTTCACATTTTTCATATTTTCTTTTCTGAGCTCAGTCGTCCAGCGCCTTGTCTAAGAGTTTCCTTCCGTCCTTAGTCATCTTCGTTTAAAGCCAGGTATCCTCTTCTCTTTTCTGTAGGTTTTTCTTTAGACTTCTTTTCAAATGTCTGAGATAGTAGTTTCTTCGTCTAGTGATAGAGCTGAGAGGGAAATAGACGAGTATCATGACGAGAGTAATTCTAGTGATGGTGGGAGTGATAGTGATAGCAGTCAGAGTAGTAATAGTGGGGGGAATACCACAGACGAGCAATACTTGTCTGGAGTTCCTAGGATTCCTTTAGAGGTATTTTAGGAAGAGATGAGGACGAGGGCCACATCTGGGTAGTCTGTTGGTCTGTCCACCAATGCCCCCTCATCTGTTCCCCCCCCCCCCCCTAGAGGAGGAAATCTTATATTGCTATACAATAGGTATTTCTTCTAGGATGGACGAGAAGAGACTTACTTCTCTTAAGGGTTGGTACCAAATTCCAGACGATCTCAACCTTCTTCTAGCTGCACCTGGGGAGTGGTGTTGTACTCCTAAGTTTGGAGTAGATATATATGAGGCCTATTTGCTGGGTGGTCTTAGGTTACCTTTAAATGCCTTTGCTAGGGAAATTCTCTATAGACTAGGTATAGGTATAAACCAACTCAACCCTAACGCATGGAGGCTTATCATATCCATGCAAGTGCTATGGAGGGAAGTTTTTTATGGGAATCGTCCTCTCACTGTGGACGAATTCCTATATTGTTACAAGCCCTTAGAAAAAAGTAAATCCCTTGGCTTTTATCAATTTCCTGCCAAGGGTTCTAGCTGTAGGTTGGTCAAGTCCCTCCCCATGTTTGATAGAAGGTAGAAGACGAAGTTTTTCTTCGTCTCAGGGTTCTGGGCTGGGAACCTTGTTGAGGTAAGAAGGGACCCATTTCCTCCCTACACTGGTAAGATGTGTAGTATTCGTCCAGAAGGTGCGTTACTTTTCATTGCTCGTCTTACTTTCCTTGTTATATTTATCTAACTCTTTTTCTTTTCTTCTTTTTTGCAATTGTAAGACGACCCTCCTTGAGCAAGTTTACCTTGATCGCATCCAGCAGCCTCGTACTTTTGTTGATAGGACTTTTCATTCTTTAGTCACCCTTCGTCATCTAGCGACTTGGGGACTTGGACCTGAGCCAACCGAGGAAGCACTTGCCCACGAACTAACCACCCGTAGACGTAAATTATTTATTTCATTGCATCTTGAATTGTAACCTCGTCCAGGCTCTAACAATTTTATTTTATTATTTTTTAATGTATAGGAATGGCAACCATGAAGGAGAACTAGGATAAAGGTTTGGTGAATGAGGAGGTCGTCCAAGAAGGAGAGAACATCCAAACCCAGCCTTGTCCAGCTACTTCAAAGAAGAGAAAAACTCTCTCCACGACTATAGATATGGGGAGTCTTCCCAGTCATCAACCTAGAGAGAGGGTTAAGCTGGAGGACGAGATAAAGGAGTTGAAGAGCCTCGTCGAAGAGCTAAAGGCAAATGCCGTCGAGAAGTATACCCGTCTTGACCATCTCTAAAAAAGAAGCGACGAGATCTACACTATTCTTGGCGAGACTAAAGAAACAGCCATCAGGGAATTCAAGGCGTCTAGTGAGTTCACTAACCTTCTAGACAGAAACTACATTGCTGGTTTCGAAGACTTTCGTATGGACGCCCTTGAACATTTCCCTATGGTAGACCTCAGCCAATCAAGCTCCGTACTGCTACTGAGAGTTCTCTACTCCAGACGAGCTTTGAGGACGTGAATATTGAGGAAGATGCCTCTACTCCTTAGCCAATGAAGGATGGTTCAAAGTCTGGGAGCACTGCCCCCAGTGGTTTATCAAAGTGAAAGTTTGTTTCCAACTTTATATGCTCTTCTTTCTTCTTCCTCTTTTTTTTTTTTTTTTTTTTTTGGGGGTGGGGGGGGGGGGGGGGGGTCCGTTATTTTGGACTATTTAAATTTATATAAGTACATTTCCTCGGCCATGTTTAAGGACATGGCACTCATACAATTGCCTTTTTAGGCTTGTCACTTTAAAGGGTTTTTGGACGGTGATCGTCTACCCTTAGTTTTATTAAATACATTTGTTAGGGAAATTTAGACCCCGGTTGATAGAATTCATAAGTTTTAAATCCAAGTTGTTAATTAGATTTATTATAAATAAACCTTGTTAAAACAAACAAACATTAATATCATGTTAATATCATGCACAACGGAAAAGTAAATAAGACAAGATATGATGACCCAGGAAAACCAATGAAACAAACTAGTTTCATAGTAAAAAACCTAGGGGGAAACCTTCCCAAAAAGTAATCTACTATAATAAAGAGAAGTTTTAGATGTAGTACAAAACCTTTGTCCCTAAACTCTACAATCCCAGTAGATGAACTTACAGCATAAACCTTCTACTGCTTCAAAACCTCTGAACTCTCTAGTATATGAACGCCACCAATGATGCACAGATCCCAGTACATGACTAACTCGAGCAACTTGAAGAAGATGTTGTTGGCTACAAAGTTCTTTACTTCATCAACAATGAAGATCAAGAAGAACTTGGTTACAAAACCCTAAGGCGCAAAGACGCAGTAACTTCTTGCAGAGAGAATAAGGCACTAGGTCACTTTCTACATGTGTTCTCCATGTATAACGACCTTTAAAATAAGCCTTATATATGTCTAGGGTTGTGAGAAAAGAAACCCTACATATACATGTCAACTAGGGTCAAAAATCAAATCTGGAAATTTTGATTTCGTAAGTCTCGACAAAAACAACTTGTGTCAAACTTCTATCGAGCTTCAACATTAAATCTCGATAGAAAGGATTCTGTCGAGACTTCTGTCGAGCTTTAGTGAACAGCTCTTTCTTCACTTGTTTCTTGGTCAGATCTTCATGACTTTAACACTTGACTTGAACTCTTGTTTCTTGAAGTACTAAACCCATCCTAGATCTACCCAAATACAAGTAAAGTGCATTTTATCAAAGAATTAACCAATTACATAAAATATGTCCTTAACAACATTATCATCCAGCTTGATCGTTTACCAATTTTAATTTCCAAGTATTTTCTCGTCCATGGTTTGAACTATCTTGGAATGGCTAAATATTTTACTTATCCTTATTTTGGACTTTTTGGAATTTTAATTGGCAAAGTTACTTCCTTTTGTCCATAGTTTGGAGTACTTAGTGGGTTGGACGTGTCGTCCATATAAATTGTGTACTGCATGCATACTTTTCTTCATCCTTTATTTTTGGACGAGTGTACTAGGAGGTTTGTTCCTTCCCTTTGCATTTATGTTGCTACCTTAAGGTTTTTTAATAATTTGTCTTTTCCTCATCTAAAAATGGCTTATGATGATACATCTCCACGTTCAGAGATTTTAGACGTCTTTATCTTTCTATGGACGTTATTTTCACAGAATCATCAACATTAAGTTAGAAAATTCAAATTGCTTTATATACAGTAGAAAGCTTTGTACATAATATTGTCCATAAACAATAGAGAACTTAGTACATAACATTATCCATAGACAATAGGGAACATCGTCCATAAACATAATGTTAGCACCTAGTTCATTTTTAGGGAATTCAAATTTCTTTATATACAAATGGACTTTGTTCGTGACATCGTCCATAAACATAGCACGTGCTAATAGCTAGTGCTTCTTAGGGAATTCAAATGCTAGAAAACGTAAGATACTACTAGAAAACATAAGTACGAAAGATAACATAAGTAGGTTATTAGAGACCATTAGTAATCTTTAATCTCATCCATGTTGACCTTCCTGACAAGCCCTTCTCACTGGTAGTACCTCCTCAAATGCTCCACATTCCATGGGTGTTCTAGCTTCCGTTCATCTAGGGCCTCCAAGTAGTATGAACCTCGTCTTTAGGAATTGATAACTATGTATGGTTCTTTCCAATTAGGTCCCAACTTTCCATGAGCGGGGTCCTTAATGGCCAAGGATACCCTTTTTAGGACGAGATTCCCAATGTTGAATTGCATCGGTTTTACCAACGTGTCATGGTACTTAGTCATCAGATTCTTGTAACGCACCACCCTTTGTTCTGCATCCATCCTCAACTCGTCGATGAGATCGATGCTTAGACGGAGTTGTTTCTCATTTTCCTCCTCCTTATAATGGGCCACCGTGTAGCTAGTCAACCCCACCTCCGCGAGTATCACTACATCAATTCCATATGCTAGCTTAAAAGGAATCTCTCCAGTAGGAGTCCTTACTGTCGTCCTATATGCCCAAAGGAAGCTGGGTAATTTGTCTAGCCATATCCCTTTTGCCCCCTCAAGCCGAGTCTTGATGATCTTCAACAAGGATCAGTTTGCAACTTCAGCCTGTCCACTAGCCTATGGGTGGGAGGGTGAGGAGTAGTGATTTCTGATTCCCAACTGCTCGCAAAATTCTCTAAAAGGTGTATTGTCAAACTATCATCCATTATTTGAAACGAGTACCCTAGGGATTCCAAAACGCCAGATAATGTTTTTCCAGACGAAACTTCTGACATTCTGCTCAATGATCTTTGCCAAGGGCTTTGCTTCCACCCATTTGGTAAAATAATCAATCCCTACTACTAAGAACTTCATTTGTCTTGTCCCCATGGGAAAAGGACCAAGGATGTCAAGTCCTCACTGGACAAAAGGCCAAGGGGCCACCATTAGGATGAGGTATTTTGATGGTCGTCTAGGTATGTTGTTGTAGCATTAACATTTGTCGCACACTTTGACATAAGTGTTGGCTTTTGCTTGCATGGATGGCCAATAATATCCTGCGTGGACTATCTTGTGGACAAGGGATCTGGCCCCTGAATGGTTTCCGCAGGCTCCTTCATGGACGTCCCTCAAGACGTAATGGGATTCGTCTGGGGTTAAACACCTCAGATAAGGCTGAGAAAAACCCCTTTTACACCCCGTCCATAAGGACAAACTTCGTAGCTATTACCCTTGGCTCCCTCGCTTCTTCTTTGTCTTCGGGGAGTACACTGTCCTTAAGATAAGACATAATTGGGGTGGTCTAGCTGGCAACTCCATCTATCTGATTCACTTCCGTTACGTCTATGCTCAGAATATACTGGACTTTAATGGGATTCGTCTGGGGTTAAACACCTCAGATAAGGCTGAGAAAAACCCCTTTTACACCCCGTCCATAAGGACAAACTTCGTAGCTTTTACCCTTAGCTCCCTCGCTTCTTCTCTGTCTTCGGGGAGTACATTGTCCTTAAGATAAGACATAATTGGGGTGGTCTAGCTGGCAACTCCATCTATCTGATTCACTTCCATTACGTCTATGCTCAGAATATACTGGACTTTAACTTGATCACCTGCTATCTCGTCTGAAGATGTCGTCTTGACTAAGACGTCAGCTTTTGCATTCTCTTCCTTTGGTATTTGTTGGAACTAGGCAGTTGTAAAGCCTTTGATGCATTGCTTAACTTTACCCAAGTACTTCTTCATTCGTTCTTCCTTGGCTTCACACGTTTCATTCACTTGGCCTATCACCAACTGCAAATCTCCCTGGATGAGGACTGAATCTACTCCAAGTGATTTAGCCAACTCCAAGCCTTGAAGTAAGGCTTCATATTTGGCTTCATTATTGATTGTCTGGAAATGTATACGGACGGCATACTCTAGATAATCCCCTTGTAGTGATTGTAAAACTATCACAATTCCTCCTGCATATTGTGTGGACAAGCCATCCACATGGACGACCCACTGCTTTGGCCCCTGGTCTTCATCTTGCTGATCATTGGCAAGAGTAAATTCGACAATGAAGTCTACAAGGACTTGCGCTTTTATTGCTTCTCTTGGTTTATATCGCACGTCAAATTCACTAAGTTCTACTGCCCACTGGATCAATCGTCCAGCAGCCTCCAGCTTATTCATGGCTTTCTTCAACGGATGATCTGTTAGGACGTTGATTACATGAGCTTGGAAATAAGGCCTGAGCTTTCTTGCTGTTGTCACCAATAAAAATGCTAACTTTTCCATTGATGGATACTGTCCTTCAACTTCTCTTAAAGTTTTGCTGATGTAGTAGACGGGCTTCTGTACCTTTCCTTCTTCTCTAATCAAGGCTGAACTCACTACATGAGGAAACACCGCTAGGTAGAGATACAACTCTTCTCCTGGTTTAGACGAGATAAGTCTTCAAGTCTTCAAATGCTTGTTGACACTCGTCCGTCCATTCAAATGCTTTCCTTAATACTCTAAAAAACGGTAAACACTTGTCAGTGGCTTTTAAAACAAACCTGTGAAGGGCTGCCACTCGTCCAGTGAGGCTCTGGACGTCCTTAATATTTTTTGGGGTTCCATGTTCAAGATTGTTTGGATTTTATCAGGATTTGCTTCAATCCCTCTCTGAGAAACCATGAAACCAAGGAATTTCCCTGATGCAACTCCGAAGGCACATTTGCTTGGATTCAGCTTCGTCTTATATTGTCTAAGTGTATCATTTCTCGGAGGTCGTCCAGATGCTACGCCTCCTTCGCGCTCTTGACCAACATGTCATCCACATATACTTCAACGTTTCGCCAAATTCGTGGACAAAACATGTGACTGACTAGCCTCTGGTAGGTAGCTCCTGCATTTTTAAGACCAACTAGCATTACTTTGTAACAACAAACCTTGACTTGTTATGAAGGATGTTTCCTCCTAGTCTGCCTCGTCCATCTTAATCTAATTATACCTTGAGAATGCGTCCATGAAACTCAGCAGCTGGTGTCCAGCTGTTGAATCTACCAGCTGATCAATGCGTGGAAGAGGATAGTCATCCTTGGGGCATGCCTTGTTTAAATCTGTTAAGTCCACGCACATCCTCCATTTGCCATTAGCTTTTTTGACCATCACTACATTAGCTAACCAATCAGGGTAGTAGACTTCGCAGATGAACTCTGCGGTGACTAGCTTATGAACTTCTTCTTTGATGGTATTATCTCATTCTGGGGTAAACACTCTCTTCTTCTGATGGACGGGTTTGTAAGATAAGGACACATTTAAACGATGCATAATCACACTTGGGTCAATCCCAAGCATGTCTTCATGGCTCCAAGCAAAAACATTTGTGCTCTTTTTGAGGAATCCAACGAAATCCTACTTCGTCTTCTCCCCCATACTCGTCCCAATCCTGGTAAACTTCTCGGGGTTGGAGTCGTCCAACGGTACTTCTTCCAATACTTCAATCGGTTCAGCTAGTGTTCTTCTTTCTTCAATGTTCATTGTCTGCATCTGCTCGTCCATGGCAAGCATTGCTAAGTAACACTCTCTAGCAACTAGCTAATCTCCTTATACTTCCCCAATGCCATACTCTGTTAGGAACTTGACAGAAAAGTGGTAAGTGGACGTTGTGGTCCTCCAACTATTCAAAGTTGGTCGTCCAATGATAGCATTATACAAGGACGAACAGTCTACGATAAGGAAATTCACTTCTTTATGGATTTGCCATAGGTAAGAGCCAACCACGACTAGCAAGGAGATGGTGCCTACTGGTAGAACCTTCATTCTCCAAACCCGATCAATGGTACATTTACTAGATGAAGTAATTCCTTGTTAATCCTCATTTGTTGGAAGGTCGGATAATAGAGAATGTCTGTTGAACTTCCATAGTCTATTAACACCCTTCTAGTTGTATAATTTGCAATTGTCAAAGTGATGACAATTACATCGTCATGAGGATGGTGCAGTCGTCTTGCATCCTTGTCCGTGAAAATAATGGCAGGCTCATCTTCCTTGATCACCCTTGGTGGTCGTCCAAATAGTTGAACATTCTGGACTACCCACAGGTAAGTCTTCTTAGTTTTGGACAAGCTTCCTACTGATGTGCCCCCTACGATGATCCTTATCTCTCCAAGCGGTTGACGCGCTGGTTCTTCTACTTTGCCTTTCATTGGTTGTCTCTCGTCCTTGAGATCTCGCCGAAGAAAATTTTTTAACTTCCCCTACTTAATGAGGACTTCTATCTGCTATTTCAAGTCATAACACTCATCCGTATCATGTCCATGATCACGGTGGAAATGAAAAGTACTTGCTTTTGTTCTGCTTGCTAGGATCTCCTTTCTTCCTCTCGGGCCATTTCAAAGATGGGTCACCTTTAATTTGCATCAGCACTTGGTCAAGCGGAGTATTCAGGGGAGTGTAGCTAGAGTATCGTCGTGAGGACGACCTTGCCTTCTTGCCGTCACGATCTCTTTTCTCCTTTACTTTGGCTTTCTTTGGACGAGAACCCTGCTCTAGATGGTGTACATAACCATTTTCTAGTCGTTCACCTTTCTTTTCTTTTTTCTTTTCTTTTTTTTCTTTTTTTTTGTGGCAATAATCGCCTCCTCTGCGTTCATGAAACTTTGGGCTGAATGTATCAACTCAGCCATCGTCTGCGGCTCTTGGTCATACATCTTATGGTTGAATAAGTCCGAACTGACTCCATTGTAGAAGGCTGCCAAGAAGATTTTGTCATCCATCTCGTCCACCAATAGGGCCTCCCTGTTAAAACGGCTAATGCAAGTATGCAGACTTTCGTTTTCTCCTTGTTCTATGTTTAACAAACTGGATGAGGAATGTTTCTGCCTTTGTCTCCCTACAGAGTTGTTGATGAACAACCTAAACGAGGTTATGGTGTTTGGTGGTAGCTTACCAAACTGTATTCTGGCTGGGCCTTTCAATGTGGTAGGAAAGGCTCTACACATGATTTTGTTTGGAAAACCTTTGAGATGCATAGTCGTCTTTGAATGTGACAATGTGGTCACATGGATCCTGCGTTCCATCATATGAATCCAAGTTAGGCATCTTGAATTTGAAAGGGAGGGGGTGACTTGTGATGGACGCGATAAAGGGAGAATCAGTCTTGTGGACGAGATCATCCACGTGATTTGCCCTTCTCATGGAGTCCTTCTTCTCCTCCATGGCTTATTTCATTTGATCCATCTCTCTCTCCAAGTGTGGTACTCTATGAGTGGCAGTTTCTCTAGAATGAT
This sequence comes from Quercus ilex subsp. ballota, assembly GCA_032727855.1. Lineage (NCBI taxonomy): Eukaryota > Viridiplantae > Streptophyta > Magnoliopsida > Fagales > Fagaceae > Quercus > Quercus ilex. The sequence continues at coordinate 54,675,605 of CM064918.1, forward strand.
CTCCTCCCTCAGCGCCATTTTCAGCCCCTTCATTCTCAGAACTCTGCCTGTGCTCCTCGCCATGACACTGTCGATGGTACCTGTTAACTTCTCTAGTTAACTCTTGGTTTTGTTACGTCAAGTTCGCCATTGCAACAGCCATGGATTGCAACTGTTGCTGGATGGTCGGTGGTGGTGCCGGTACGCAGTTTGGGTGACTGGAGGCATTCCCACTCTTTTGGTGTTCTGGACTAGTGGCCATTGACCTAGTCCAAACCATACAGCCTTTTTATTTTGGAAAGCTTAAAGGTTAACACTTAGAAAGTTCACTAACTTTCCCATAGATGGGGCTAACTAATGGTTACAAAAGAAATCAATAGGCTAGAATGCTTCGGGCTATGATAATGGCTTTAAGAACTGAAAAGAAAGAAAAGAATGTCAAAGGTGACCGGTGCTACCTAGCCAAGGACCCTCCGACAGTTAAGTCAGTTTTCTTTCTAGAACACAAGGATGGAAAACTCTCAATTGTAGAACTTACCTTGGGTGGATGGGACTTGCTCCTTCTATAGAGAGTTAGAAATGAGTCTACTTGTCTGGATCCACCATCATCATAGGTGATGTGGGCCGTTAATGAAGAAAATGGGATTTGTGGAGCAAAATCTGAGGATTCCCCTCCATGTTTTAGGAGCAATGCATTGTGGTCTAATTATGTGGAACCTTTGGAGAATTTCTTTTAGGATTTACCAAGTATGATTTGGTCATCCATCCACCTGGTCGTCCATGGAGGATTTTCCTCCAACTAAAACATCTTATTATTAATGGACGGATACTATTCATGCATATTGTCATTCTTAGGCTTCTCTCTTGCTGAAGTCCTTTGGTCGCGGTTAGGTCATGGACGGGTTGACCTTAATTGATTCCCATCAGTTTTATTTTTTAAAAATGTATTATGGGTATTTAATTTGATGGAATATTTTGATATATATAAATCTATTGTTGTCGGTATTTGATTGTGATGGATCAGTTTAAGGGATAAGGGGCTACATACCCTACATAATTATGATATGATAAGCAGATAAATTACACTAATATTGGAGTTTTCATTTATTATATTTACCTCTCCTCTAGTTTGGCACAAAACACTCACCTCCCCTAAATTGCAAACTATTTACATTGACCTCCCCTGAATGGCTAAAAAAAGTTTTAATTTTTTTTTTTTAATTTTCTATTTTACCATCCAATTAAACTACTATCCATATATACCCCCTCTAATAGAAAATTCAGTATTTATGAGGGCCTCTCTTTTTTTAAGGGGGATTTTAAAAGCATTTTTTAATCATCCATGTCAGGTTAGTGTAAATGTTTACATTTTAGGAGCGATGAGTGTTTTATTCCAAATTAGAAGAGAGATGGGTGTAATAACAAATCCTCAGGAGAGGTTAGTGCAATTTTCCCTATGCTCATCACAAAAAGTAAATAATTGTAATTACACTACAAAAAAACGGGGCTATCCCAGCGTTTTTGAAAACGCTGGGATAGCCCTAGAAAGCGCTGGGATAGGGTCAAAATTCCTATCCTGGCGTTTTTTTTCCCAGCGCTTCAAACCGCCGCGCAAAGAGTGTAAGTATAGGGTCACCGGACCTAAGGCTGTCCAACCCACCCGGCCACCCGCCCAACCCGTCCAACACGCCCGTACCCGACCGGCGTTCACCCTATCCGACTACTCCGACGGTCGGCCGCGGGTCCCAAGCTCCAAAACCCGATGCCCGCGGGTCTCCGCGTTCAAAACCTGTGAAACCTAACCCGCCCGAAGACATCAAATTTTGGCGAATTCTCCAGCGATTCCGACGAGTTTTCAGCTTAATTTGGCAGATTTCGGCAACCAAAACAATCAGATCCGGCATAGATACACCAGATCTAGCGATTCTCGGCACGATTTAGGGGAAAAATAATCGGATTTGATGAAATCCTCATCGGATCTTGGCTGGATCGGGCGAGATCTCGCCGTTTTGGCCGTTTTTCTATGTTTTCCGTCGGGTTTCGACCTCACCCGAAACCAATGCCACCTGCCGACGAATCGACCCGCGAAACCTGACCCTCTTAACGGGTCGGTTGCAAGTTGAAAATCTGCTACCCGATCTCTTACGGGTCGGTTTGTGGGTTGGGCACAAACCCGACCCGCCCGACCCGTGGACACCCCTAGCCGGACCTGTACCAGCGCTTTTCAAAAGCGTCGGGACAGGTCTTTTGAATTCTATTCATTCATGACCTATACCAGCGCTTTCAATGGCTAATAAAAGTTATGAAGAGAGAATTCCTTATGAATGAGCCACTCTCCAATTACTTTGATAGTTGTAAAATCTTACCATGTCAGGATCAAAACAGAAATAAATCCAAATCTAAACAACCACAAATAAATTCAGCCCAGTAGAAATTTTTAGCCATTCAATTTTTTAATTAAGTTGCTATAGTTTATGCCAAAAATTACAACTTGCAGCACTAATTGTTAGAACATTCTGAATATCCTAATTCTACAACAGTTTCATTTTCATTATAATTCCCGCGTTGCAAATTTATACGTGATTCTGACAAAGGATGCTATCTACCATCATAATGTGATTCTGACAGCTTAATCACATTATCCTACTAGATAATACACAGAAACAATTCTCATACTAACCAAAACCACATCACTTTCACTTCAATTGGACTTCATGCATGAACCCTAATGTCTCCATTGGAAATGCCAAGAGGTGCCAACTGGTTGAGTTACAAGGCTCTTGGCACTCCATAATATAATTCTTCAATAGAAAAATTTGCAAAGTACACGCAAATTAATCTACCATAATTGCATCACATGCCCTTCTTTGTAGGCCCACCTATGAGAAACTCCTAGTTCGTTGGTCCCTTTCCATAGTGACAGAATTATAGTTACTGGAACCTACATTACTCATTAACTACCAAATAGCTTTCAATGTGGGTTATATAATTTTGTTTTATCAGCTTTATCTCGAAACTAAACTAGCACCCTATGACTCAATAACTAAGTAATTGCGTTTCCAGGCACCCTATAGAATTAAATAACTTAAATGACATTCTGAGGCATTTCACTCAAGCAAAAATATCAATTGCACACAAAAATATACACTCCCAATATGAATTTAAACCACCTTATAACACCATGCAAGCCACTCACTTGCTCCAACATAACAACCCACCACAAATCTAATTTCCAACATCACAAGTATAGAGTTAACAAGTGTTGAAATCTAATAAATTAATATTTGTCACATCTAATTAACAGTACTCATTCACATTTGCAAAAATTTAAAAAAACAATCCCAATATGTATTTAAACCACCTTATAACACCATGCAAGCCACCCGCTTGCTCCAACACAACATACCACCACAAATCCCATTTCCAACATCACAAGAATAGAGTTTTATAAGTTTTTAACTAAAATTTACTTACTTTGCTCAAGCTAAGCTTACAACTTTTAGAAAAAATCCAAAGTTATTGCAAACAATGTGTATTTAGCCTGCAAAAGAAAAGTTAAATTTATAAATACTTCAGTCTTGAAAATGATCCTCTCATAATAAAAAGAAGAAGCGAAGGCACCAGGCCAGGAGTGATCAATCACTAGTTTTTGCCAAAGGGACACTTACTGTTGAAATACTTTCCTGCAGAAAGAGAAACAAAATTGAAAGTTGAGGAACACAAACAATAATCTAAAATAACTAACTAAACCATAAAACAGAGAGAAATCAAAAAAATAAATAACTAACTAAACCACAAAATTTTCTCAGAATTCTAACACAAGCATCATAGCAAACAATTTTTTTCTCAGAACCCGTATAATTTCTCCTCTTATTCACAATGACAACTACCTATCTATCATTTCTCAATCAAATTTCACAATGACAATTTGGCCTGCTAAAGGGGTCCTAGACTGAGCTATATCAGACCCATTTGGTATTTGGTACTCCAATTCACAGGTCCTAGTCCCTTTCTGACACAAGGATATTCAATGAAAAGAACATAAATCTATACATATTTTTGGGCATAACCCATGAAGCTATACCAGCTTTTGCTGACACTCAAGATGGGAGGAAAAAACAAAAACACAAGCCCATAGCAGAGACATGAATAAATAAAAGACATGCTTATACATTTATAATCCCAAAGTTCATAGAAAAATTAACATTAAACAAAAAAAAAATTAACATTAATCTATACATATTTAGAATCATTAAACAAAAATTAACAAAAAAATTAACTCAAAAGGAAAAAAAAAAAATACCCATTACACGTTTGGGAGGCGAAGGGTCACTGGTTGGGTGGGAGGCGAAGGGTCGCCGACTGGGTGGAAGGCGAAGGGTCGCTGTAAGCGTCGCGAACTGAAGAGTCGCGAAGGATGAAGCGTCGCCAACGATCAGCGACCTGAAGCGTCGTGATCGGCGTCTGAACCGTCGCGATCAGCGTCTGAAACGGAGAACTCGGAGAAATCGAGGTGATCGGCGTTTGAAACAGAGGTCAACGGCGTTGGCGTCTTTGGCTGGCTACGCCGTGAGGGAGAGCTTGAGAAAGTGTGAGGGAGAGCTTAAGAGAGTATTGGTTTGAAATAAAAGAGGGAAGTTGTAAAATGAAAGGGGGTAAGTGACCCTATTCCAGTGCTTCAAAAAAGGGGGTAAGTGACCCTATATATCCCAACGCTTTTTGAAGCGCCGGGATAGATCACATATAGGATTTTTTTTTTTTTTAATATACAAGATAGAATTTCTACTCTATCTATATATTGATAATTAATGACAATTAACTATATTTATGCATTTAGTAGCATAAAAAAAAATTATATTTATTTTTAAAAAAATTCTGCAATTTGGTGAAGTCACTTGGTCATTTTATTAATGAGCTATGAAATAAAATTTAAGAACAAAATACAATCACATATACTCAATAAAATTCACTACACAACTTTCTAAAAAAAAAAAATACCACACAACAAAAATTATCACACATCCTATCTTATTTAAAATTAAAAAAAATAATCATAGCTAATATTAAATTTATGTAAAAATTTAAATATATGATTAACTACGTTTACTTTTTTAAACAAATAATATGACTAATTGGATGGTCAAATTGAGAGAATATATATAGTCATATAGGTGCACAACACATGTCCATCACGTGTCATTCTTAGATTTGAAATCTAACCGTTGGATTTGAAGAGTGTAATGAAAGGTTCATCCTGGTAAATTATGGTCACAATTAAACGGTTGGATTTAGAGAAAGGCGCAATCAAAGTTTAGTCAAAGTTGGTCAAACCCAGTCAAACTTAATAGATAGTCCCAAGACCACTGGACTTGGTGAAAATCATATTCAAATCTTGATCATTGAGATTGAAGAGTATGGTGACATATTGGTGTTGGTTAAATTTGAGACCAATTGTAACTCTAAAAAATGTTACACCAACTAATAACTTATTATTGAATTCATATTTTGAAAATTCAACTGTTGGATTACATGTTTTATATGTTCTTAATATGCATGCCAATTTTCATGCCAATCGGATGTAACTTACCATTTGATCTTTAAACTCATCTTTTATGCGTTATTTTAAACTACAAAAACTTAAATTTAAACAATTGATTGATGACATGGCTATTAATCTTTGATCACCTTGAAATTTTGTAAGCATGAAAAATATATGAAAATAATGTAATTTAACGGTAGGTTTGTCAAAATTCACATTGAATTAAGAACTATAGGGTTAGGTTCAAGTTAAACATGATGTATTTTGGAGGTATTTCGGTCATTTCGATGTTTTGGGGGTATTTCGGTCATTTTTTATGTTTCGGGGGTGTATTAGTCCTTTTCTAGGTGTCGGTTGTGTTTTGGACATTTTTTATCTTTTTGGGGGCATTGTGGTCATTTATCGGACTTATAGGGGGTATTTTGGTCTTATTCAAGTAATTGAGGCTATTTTATCTAGTTTTAGGCACAAGGGGTACTTCGGTCAGTTTCGATGTCTTAGGGGGTGCTTGGGTCATTTTTGATGTTTTGGGGGTATTTCAGTCATTTATTGGGTTTCGGGGGTATATCAGTCTTTTTGTAGGTGTCGGGGGTGTTTTTGCTCTTTTTCGATGTTTTGGAGGGTACTTTGGTCTTTTTCTAGGTTTAGGGGAGTATTGGTCATTTGATAATTAACAAATCCCTCCACAAGTATAAGTGTTAGAGTAGAAATTTTATCTTGTAAAAAAAAAAAAAAAATCCCTGAAGGTGACCTATCCCAGCGCTTTTTGAAGCGCTGGAATAGGGTCACCTTATTCCAGCGCTTCCAAAAGCGCTGGGATAGGTCTTTCTCCATAAGCGAATGAGGAGACCTGTCCTAGCGCTTTTGAAAGCGCTGGTATAAGGTCACCCTATTCCAGGGTTTTCAAAAGCGCTGGGACAGGTCTCTCCATTCCGTTATAGAGAAAGACATATCCCAGTGCTTTTGGAAGCGCTGGAATAGTGTGACCCTAAACCAGCGCTTTGGGCTTCCTATACCAACGTTTTTTAAAAACGCCGCTATAGGCCTCGTATTACAACAGTTTGTAAAGTGCCGGGGAAAAAAACGCCGCAATAGGGTTTCCTAGCACCTGAAAAGTAATAAACATCTTAAACTATCCAAAAATTAAGTTACTCATCTAAAAGCATCACATCTAATTACCACGCAATCTACATTTTGTAAAATGTGTTAGTACTTTGTAATTTGGCCTCAATTGAATAAATTTGAAAGTAGAAGATTTAATTCTAACTAAACAAAAGTGAAAATAGAGACATGAATTGAATTTTACACAAGAGTGTGCAGTTTGTAACTTAGCATTAAAATTTTGTTTTAAATCCTAAACCATAGGATTTGGAAAAAAAAATGTTCAAATTAAAATCCACTAAATTTAAGGAATACATGATGAGAAATTGCTCCCTTTCTATTGCCCTCATAAGAATTCATCACAATCTTTCCGCGTGCTCCCTAAACAAAGAGTAATGTTACTGTCATAATAATTTTCACTACATTCAATATTTTAGGTTTTTATTAGTTCTCATTTGAATCCACTATTCACATTATTTTTTTATTTATCTTTAAGAACTTGTCACCTTGACAATTACAAAATATTTTGTAAATGTGTTGTATCTCTAAACTTATTGTAAAAAAAAAAGTAGTATTTTATGAATTATGAACTCTCTAAATGAATATTATCTTATTTCACCCCAAATATAAATTTATTTATGTACAGTTTTTTGAACCCCATCTTTCTTAATACAAATTTTCTTACTTTTATATAATATAAATCAATGAAAATAAACAAATCTAAATCTAGGACTTGATCAATGATCATCCAATCACACTCTTAATCGGCTTTTTTTGGGCCAAATATTCTCTCTTTTTTTTAAAAGATATTATTGAGATGCATATGCTTGAAGTTATTTAGTTATGCAGACCTTTTTAAAACTCGAGTTTGCTAAAATTGAGATCCAAGTGAAAATTGAGTTTAGCAAACTTCAATTTCAAGCGGATAACACTCACGTGGATATTTAGATGTAGTATTTTAAAATAAAATTGATGGTGTAATGAAAACACAAGTCCTGTCTCGTCCATATGGGTCGTCCGTGAGAAAACAATAGAGGAGTGGGGGCATGAAGTATGCTCGTCCCAATAACCCTATCCGTCCTTGATAGAGGACAGACGAGCTCATGTCCGTCCTTAATAAAGGATGAACGAGCTCACTGTGCCCTGAATGTATTAAGCTTGGGACGACTCAAGCTTCCACCAGGTGAAAGGGACGAGCTGCACCATTACGAGCCAAATCCTCCAATAACTGTTATGGAACACAGATCCAAATAATGTAACTTCCATGGCAGTTATGGAAGTTACCTCCGAATCTTCTGAACTCCTCGATAATAGGAACGGTTATGAAACAAGTAACCGCTCATGTATGCTATATAAGCATCCCTTTACGAAGAGGTAAGGCATTCTGACACTTCCTTCTTACTTGGAATTACAAACCCACCGACTTTATCATCGGAGGATTCTTGGCCGGCCTCCATCGGTCTACTCTGATTTTGTGTTTGTTTATTCAGGACTCAACCTTAGGATCATCAACGCCCGAGACTTTCAGCCCACTGATTTGGAAGGAATCATCAGTTGGCGCCGTCTGTGGGAACACAATCTATTTGTCCTCTTTGGGGAGCCTCAGGTTCGACCCATGTGTGGGAAGCCTTTGGCGTCTCCTCAAGGCTTTGTCCTCTTTGCGAGTGTGGGAAGTCTCATTGTGACTTTTGTCCCACATCGCTTAGAGAAGTGCCCCACCCATGCCTTGGTAGGTTTTTTATCAACTCTAATTTTAAATTCAAAGGCCTTTTTTTTTTTGTGGTTATGACAGACCCTAAATCAAACTTGGAATTTTGCTCCAAAAAAAATAAATAAATAAAACTTGGAATTTATTATTATTTTTTTCCACATTCCCTTGCTTTTGAGTTTTGACACCGGATTTTTTAAAAAACTAACCAAATCCCTCAGACTATTTTATTAATAAGGCAACGTTTCAAACTATTTTCCTTTCTAGCAATTCGAGTCTAAAAGACTCGATTTTGGCATTTGAAAATGCACTTGAAAATCGAGTGTGAGACACTCGAGTTTCTCACACTCGATCGATTTCCAAGTACATTTTTAAATGCCAAAATCGAGTCTTTTAGACTCGAATTACTAGAAAGGAAAATAGTTTGTAACGTTATCTAATTAATAATATAGTTTGGAATTTTTAGTTATTTTTAAAAAAAAATCCTTTGACACCGGCTCAAACATTTACGAATCCTATGCGATAAAGGAAAAAGTTCTCCGAGTCCGAACCAAACACAACAAAGATTGATATAAAATAAATACCTCACTACCTTCGCTCTTTTTTCTCACGCCTTCAATCTCTCTCTCTTTTTGTGTTTGTGTGAAAACGATTGACAATATGTCTTCGGTGAAGAAGGTGACGCTGAAGAGCTCAGATGGCGAGATTTTCGAGGTGGAAGAGACTGTGGCGATGGAGTCACAGACGATAAAGAGCTTGATCGAAGATGACTGTGCTAACAATGCAATCCCATTGCCTAATGTAACAAGCCACATACTCTCACTCGTCATCCAGTACTGCAAGGAGCACACGTCCTCCTCTGACGCTAACTCTTCCAAGTCCAACGAGGAGCTTAAGGCCTGGGATACCCAGTTCATCAATGTCGACCAGAAAGTCCTCTTTGATCTCATAATGGTATGTATACAAAACCAAATCTTTTCTTTCTTTCTTTCTTTTCAAGAAAGACCCTTTTGGCCATTCGCTCTGCTTTCACTTTTTATGTTAATGTATTTCATTGATTGTTTTTCTTTTTGGTTGCCATGATTTTTTTTTTTATTGGGTTGGGTTTTCTTTTTGCTTTCACTTTTGATGTTACTCTCTTTCATTGATTGTGCGTGTGTTTTGTTTTGCGTTTGCTATGCAATCTTTGCTGTTTTTTTTTTTTTTTTTGGAGTTTTGTTTGGATGCTGAGAAAACAAGAGAGTGACTACTGAAGAGGAAAAACATGGGAGTTTGAGGAAAAACTGTTTTCTTTGATTAGTATGTGTGTTGTTTGTCATAGAACGTGAAAATTTTGGAAAAATAAAAGTTTATAATGAGCTGAGAAGAAAAAAGATGGGGAATTTTAGCCCATTGAGTTAAAAAAAAAAAAAAAAAAAAAAGAAGAGATTTTTTGTTGGATGCTATTGATCTCTGCCCCTGCAATTTTGCTACGTGTTAAAGTTGTGTTCTTGTAATATTTCATGTAATTATTGGTTGGTGGGTCCTGTTGTTAAGGATTTTGGTGAGTTGTGCTTTTTTTCATGAATTGTTTGTTTGGGTGTGGAGAATCTGTCTCTTTTATTTATTTATTTTCTTTCAGGGGCAGAGAAAATTTTAGAATATATTGATTAATGTGGGGTTGCTATTTACGTGCTATTGAGACAGCATGATTGGTTTTATTTTGGTTTTAATTGATGAATTAAAAATGAACATTTAGAGGTTGAAGCTCTGTAATGTATTTTATCTAGATTGCTTGCTACAACGGGTAACAATTGTTGTTCAATAATGATACCAATTCTCATTGCTTTTAGTTTTATTTTGTTTGGTTATTTTTTGGGTGTTGAACGCATTTAGTTTCTCATGTGTTGCCTTTTCTCTTGATGGTTGACGAATTGTATTTAGAACCTTGAAGCTTAACTGATTACACTCATTGCTAGTTGCTATTTAGTCAAGAATCTATGTGGTGTCAAGAAATAATTTTTTGTATATTATATGTTGTGTTGTGTTATGATTTGTGCTTTAGTATCTTTTTGGTCTTTGTTGTGTAATGCCCTTTGTAGGAAGTATATTGACTGGTTTCATGTATTCTCACTCTTATTATCATACATTATCATTATCTTCTCTAATTTTGTATTCATTTTCTTAATTGGATTTGTGTTCCCCTTGTTCCAATTTCAGGCGGCCAACTATTTGAACGTTAAGGGGCTATTGGATTTAACTTGCCAGACTGTGGCAGACATGATAAAGGGAAAGACTCCAGAACAGATTCGTGTGATATTCAATATTGTGAATGATTTCACTCCAGAAGAAGAAGAGGAGGTTCGAAGGGAGAATGCGTGGGCATTTGAGTGAAAGAAATAGAGTAGTTTCCCTTCTTTTCTATATATATTTTAGGTTTTTTTTTTTTTTTTTTTTTTTTTGAGAAAACTTTATTTTAGGAATGTTGATCTAGTGATAGGGTTCGGCTTTTGTTTTGTCTCAAGCAGTAATAATAGGTTTTGACGTAGGAAGTTTATGTTGTTATGATTTTAATAAACCTTAAATACGTAGCTTAATTTACTTTGTTGTCAAAATGTGTTAAGATTACTTACCATAACAATGTAGGTTTTTGGGTTTGCTATTTTCATGGTCTTCTTGCTTTCCTATTAGCACATAGCTTGAAATTGTACTTGGCTGATCAGATGGTGTGTAGCTGCCAATTAAGTTATGCTGCTACATATATGCTTAAGAGCTCATTTTGATGTCATCTTCTATTATTTGGCTTGCATGGCAGGATCTTATATTTGTCATATGTATTATGTTGATCTAAGTAAGATAAAATTTAATTTTGGGTGAGATATAATTTTTTGTGATAGTGTGGATGTGTCTTCTTTACTTGTGAGCTTATGCCCCATACCACATAGCTTGGGTGAGGCCATGTGTGATAATATTGATGGGTCACCGCTTTGTAAGTTGATTGATGGAAATTTTATTAGTGTTTCTTTTCCAATTGTGAATTATCTTTTCTTGCTTCATCCACTTCAAGTCCATCTTGCCCAACTTGTTTGATTTTTGCATACACAAATCAACCTGAGTTGAGACATCATTTGATTGTCAAGGCTGGCAGCAAAATGTTAGATGTACAGAAGATTTTAGTAAAACGTTTTTTCCCCTGTTTTGATGATAACAAATTTAACTAAATCTGTCTACAAGTAAGTTTTAAAATATGTATTCGGTTGTTTGTTTAAGGCATTATTTTCCAGGACAAAATTCTTCTCCAAAACAGTTTGGAAGAAAGTTCGTCTAACCCAATACATTGCAACTTGAAAGATTATTAAACTTTGTTGTTTGTTAAATTTGATATCAACTTTTCAAGAGATACATGATGCTAATGAATAAATGTGATGTATTCACTCTATTGACATTATATCCTGATTCCTTCAAACTTGACATAGATGATCAAACAAAACTTTCTTACGGAAGTTGATGCCCAATTTGAGCTCATTGTGATTCAAAATCTCATTCTTACATTCACTTACATTTATTATTGTTGATTGTAAGTTCCTTATCACCTAGTTGGAGTGTCATCTGACTAGCCATGCCTATCGAAAGGAAATCATTGTGCCAATTTCTTTAGACTTGAATGCTTCTGTTTTGTATGCTACTTCCCCTTATTTTGATGTAGGTCAACTAGAGGCCAATGCATAAGAGGTGTTTGTTATCTTAGAATATTATCTACTTGACTTTCCCATATGTTCACTTTTTGTGAGCTATCTTATTATTCAACAAACTACATGGGTTTTAGAATATAGATCCCATACCATTGGGATGGTCTTCCCAAATTTTAATGTGCATTTGATGATCTTGTCTGGATATTACCTCTATTTAGAAAAATAAATTGTGGTTTAAATCCTCCTCAAATAAATTGAGGGTCTTGTTTTCCATTTTATAGAAGGAACAGGGTGATTAATCGTTGCAAATCATCTTTGTCTCTGAATCAGTTGTAAGTAAGCTGGAAAAATTGCTGTCAGATTCCAAACCTCAGTGCATGAAATATGTTAAATTATAGTGCTGTGTACTGCTTCGCCTATGCTGTACAAAACCCTAGTGCTTTGAGACTTATCACTTATGCACAAGGAAAAAAAAAAAATCAAATGACATTGCTTTGATGGAGCAACATATGTAACACTCAAAACAACGTCTGTTTGGACACGGAAATGAATCTAAAGCCGCGTCTTTGTAGTCCGTTCATGTAAAATTATGTAACATATTTATCACCAGCTGTTTGTAATTGTATTCGGGAAGGAAAAGAAAAAAAAAACATGTGTGAAGCCAGTTAAGGACTTCTTATCACACATTTATGGACATAAACAATATGAACATAGTTATCTTGAGAAAGTTTATAGGCACAAAAAAGTCATGGCAACAACCAATCTAATAAAAATTGTAAGGACAAAGTTTAACTACAAAATTAGTTGTAGCATAAAACTACAACTTTACTCGATAAAATAAGCATTACTACATATTTTGAAAATCTAACCGTTGAATTGCTAGTTCTTTACGCTTTTAATACACATGTCAAATTTTGTGTCAATCATATATTATTTACTATATGATTTCTAAGAAGCGGGATTCAAGTCTTCAAGAGGGAGTTTCACACATATATACACTTAGATTAGGCTAGAGAAGAATTTCTATTTTGTATTAAAAAAAAAAAAACTATTAAAACTTACAGTTTAAACAATTTATTGATGACATAGCTATTTATCTTTAATTTTCTAGAAATTTTGCAAGTATGGAGGATATAAGAAGAAGATGTAATCCAATGGTTGGTTTGTCAAAATTCACCTCCAATAAAGAAAAATTGAGTAAAATTGTAACCTAAGGCTACAACAAATTTTCTAATAATAATCGTAATGCTCAAGAAGAATTACTAATATTTTTGTTGCTAAAGAAATTAAACTATTTAACTGAAAAGTGATATAATCATATAACCCATTTAATCTATCCAAATTGTAATTTTCATAACTTTTTTTTTAAAAGAGTGTTAACCTATGGCATTCACTTCTGATGATAACTCTTTATCATTAGACCAAGACACTAATCGGTTTTTGGTGTAGGTGAGTATTGAACCCAAATTTTTTATTCAATAATCAAAGACTTTATCAGTTGAACTATCTCTTATTCATAACTTAAACAGAATACCTAGCTACTAAGAATCCTAATTGGGAAACTAAGCTCAACAAAATCATTGAGAACCTACAAGATGCAAATAGCTGTTTTAAAATTCAGACGACGTCGTTCCCCACAATTTCAGGTGAATGGATTCTTAATATAAAAAAACAAGAAAAATCAAACTTGATTAATTGAACTTATTTCAATTTAAAAATTAATAACATTGAGCTATAATATTAATATTCAAAATATATTTCAAATATAATATAATAAAATACACATTAATAATATATTAATAATATGATAGAAAAACACAAGTTGACCATGCTTAAAAAAAAGACCATTACCTCCAACTACACATACAACAATTGGTATTTAATTTGCTTAATTAGTTTATGAATTATGAATTACTAAAACCACAACCTTGCTTATTTGACTATATTTTTTTCATTTACAGTGATTAAGGGAATATAATTATACTCTTATCCATTTTCGTTTCTGCTTAGAATTTTTTTCTTCACGTGTTATATTTTGTAACCCAAATTTTGTTTTAACATAAAATTTCTCAATATTTTATCTTTTATTTTTATAGTGCAATACAAAAACAAAATGTGCACATATGAAATAAACGTAAAGAAGTTATTCAATTTATTTCATATGTTTAAAATACAAGTTTATGTCTAAATATATGTTTATAAATTTTTTTTCTAAATCATTAAAGATTTCGTTTGTTGTGTCTAGGATAAGGGAATTTTCAGAGTTGGAGGACTCATTCCTTGGCTCTCTACGAGAATTATATTCTAACATCCACTAATTATAAATATATTTTGAGAGAGAGAGATGTCTATATTACAAGATACATAATGTTTAAAGGAGGATTAAAGTGAAATAGAAGTGAGGCAAATCAAGGAAAGTATTAGCTATAAAGGGATTGCCTTTGGAATTATCATAAATTTGTGGCTCTTTTACATTTATATTGAAAAATACAAATGATGGGAAATTTAGACCCCAGTTGATAAAATTAACAAGTTTTAAACCCAAGTTGTTAATTAGATTAATTATGAATAAACCTTGTTAATAACAAACAAACATCAATATCATGTCAAAATCATGCAACGGAAAAATAAATAAGACAAGATATGATGACCCAGGAAAACCAATGAAACCAACCAGTTTCACAGTAAAGCTTCCCGAAAAGCAATTCACTATAGTAAAGAGAAGTTTCAGATCTAGTACAAAACCTTTGTCCCTAGACTCTACAATCCTCGTAGATGAACTCACAGCAGAAACCTTCTACTGCTTCAGAACCTTTGAACTCTTCAATATATGAACGCCACCCTTTTTGTTGCACGAATCCCAATACGTGACTAACTCCTTTGCACGAATCCCAATACGTGACTCACTCAATCACCAACTAGAAGAAGATGTTGGCTGCAAAGTTCTTTACTTCATCAATAATGAAGATCAAAGAAGCACTTGGTTACAAAACTCTAAGGCGCAAAAACGCAGTAGCTTCTTTCAGAGAGGATAAGGTATCGGTCACCTTTTTGCATATGTTCTCCTTGTATTCTCTTATGTGACGGCCTCTAAAATAAGCCTTATATAGGTCTAGGGTTGTGAGAAAAGAAACCCTACTCAAATACATAAGCTTGGCCCAAAAATCAAAAAGCTGAAATTTCGTAACCTCGACAGATAGCAGCTATTGAGGAGGTGTTGAGAATGTGTCAAGAAGGTGTCGATGTTTAATGAATCTCAATAGATAGTAGCTATCGAGAAGGTGTCGAGGGGACAGAAACTTTCTCGATCGATCGACAAGCTATCGAGATTGCGATAAGCATCAGCTGAAGATCTCGACAGATAGCCAGGTGTCGAGGAGCTATCAAGAAGGTGTCGAGATTTAATGAAATTGCACTTCAGCTTGTTTTTCTTGGACAGACTTGATGACTTCAACACTTGATCTTGAAACATGGTTTCTTGAAGTATTAAAAACATCTAGAACTACCCAATTACAAGTAGAGTGCGTTTTGTCAAAAGAATTTCCCAATTTACATAAAATATGTCCTTAACAACAAAGAAAATCAATACCCACTTCGAACCCATATTCGGTGGCCGTGTATATATTCGCTACAACACTCCCATAAAATATTGAATGTCGGTATAAAGTAATATCCTTCGAGTTGGGTAGGAATTTAAATATCTAATATGTCAATAAGAAACACAATGAAAGACCACTTTTAAACCAATCGTTAATTCATATTGGTCTAAATTGGAAACGTGAGTAAAGAGTAAATCTTTTCTTTTTTTTTTTGGGGGGTGGGGGGGGGAACATAAAGTGGAAACCCCTTTCTTTATCTTTAATTGATGTAACTACTTGAGCCGGATTTGAAAATAGGGGTATAATATAAAATGTCAAAAAGAAAAGAAAAGTTTTTTTTTTTTTAGTTTATACAGTTTTTAAATATTAGATATTTTCTTTAATTTTTAAATATTTTTCAAGCCATTTAATTGATATGGCATAATTAAATTGATATGACATGATTTACTAGGACTAAAAAGTGCATATGACACGCTTAAGTGGCATTCAATAAGCATTCTGGCATTGGACATAGAAGAAAGAGCTTGTACTCACCCGTTGGTTTAAATAGTCTATGAATTTTGAAACACTAATACAACATCCCTGCTTCTTTGAATATTTTATAGGGATAATATACGTATTAATTCTCTTTCATTTGGTTTTTCCTCTTTATATAATTTTTTTTTCTTTACATATTTGGTTTCAAAAAATATTTTGCAACTCAATTTTGGTTCAAATAGAAGTTCTCAATATTTTCTCTTTTTATATGTGTGGGGCCAGCTATATAAGGAGGTATTGGTAAGTTTGTAGGAATTGGGCCTACGGCCCTGTCATGCCCCAAACCCGATACTCGGATTTGTGACCATGACCGGCATGCTAATATCAAGCCTAAACCTGATATTAACAAGAACCAACTTAGCTTTTACAAAAAAAAATTTTACAAAAGCTTCCCTCTTTTTTATCATCTTTGTTTCTTTACTTAAATGGTATAATTTTTCACTTGACATCCAGAGCATCTATACTGAATTCAAAGAATAACATAATCCACCAATTACTCAAATTCTAAATCTCACATAATACATCTCTTAATACTGTAAAGTACACAACTTTCTTCAGATCCTCAAATACACAACACTACAAAATTAAACATCAAATTGCTAATTTGGGATCTATACTTTTAAAACTAAACCCAGCTTCTTCCAAAACTCGACTAAGGCTCCCTCTGCTCCAAAATAAAACCTGCTAACTGAAAGAGTGGAAATGGTGAGCTACACAGCTCAGTAAAGGTAAGATATATGAGAATTCAATAAGGATGCATGTAAATCAAATCATTTCATTCTCTGAATATTCGAATAGGAGAACAACTTTTCATGCATAGTATTTTATACTATTCTTAACAATAATTTATACGCTCTTCATAGAAAATAATTGTTCTCCTTTTTCTTATCAGGTTAATATTACCAAAACCTTTCGGATTAAACTTCTTTCATTTCCTACAAAGTTGCCATATATATATATATATATATATTCTCATTACAAAATAATTATTTTAACTTAAATCAAATAATCGACGACTTTGTATTAACTAGAAACATCTTGAATAATAAGAAAACTTTTCTTTATAAACTTCTTCTCATAAAATATTATAACCTTTATGGTCATAAAACTTAACGTTTCATAAAAACAGATATCTGATAACTTTTAAACATAAACTTGTACTTTCATCAGAAACTTTATCTTTATAGAACACTAAATCCTTTTCATCAGATTTTTTATCTTTAAAGCACAACAGAACTTCATAAATTTTTATCTTTGATGAATAGCTTTCTTTTCATCAGAAACTTCTTCTTTTCATGAGATCTTTTAACTTTTCACAATGCATTTAACAAAATTATTCTCTCATGATTAATAACATAATATAGCTGTTCATACATAACATATTGGTTAGTCCATAGCTGATAAGTCTGTACTTATTTGGGAGGCTTCTAGCACCACGGTGCTAGGCATCCAGCATTCCTCACAATGCCAGGTATTCCCAGGATCACATCATAATACATATCTTCCAACCATGAGGGTAGGTTGGCTTCCCCCACAAGTTGGCCGTAACCAACAAGGGGCGGGTACAGCAGAGCCAGTCCCACTTATAATGGCCAATCAGATAACGTTTTCCATGGAAAGCTAGTAATTAACCCCTACTAGCAGAGTTCAGATCACCAGAGGACATAACCCGAAAACATTTCATACTTTACATCATACTGAATTTTTCATAATATTTCATAATAATAGCATTTCCATTCTTTTCTTTAAACATCATGTTCGTAGAATTAATAATAGCATCAATATGCTTAAATCATATACATAAGGTTTCAAAAGCTCACGAACATGTCTTTGTCAGAATAATGATTATATGTCATATCTCTAATCAAAACCTTTTAATGCATCATATACTTTAAAATAACCTCATGACTTACCAAATGCTCATATAACTTATCCCTTACCTGGAAGCAGAGGAACCGAGAGCTTAAAGTCGAAGGAGCTTAGACCTAGCGGCTGGTAACACCTAAACCGAAATCAAAACTTATTACTATCCATAATTTCCTTATCATAAACTTACGCATTCATCTCAAAGCCTATCTCTTAAAATTAAGGAAATCCTAATCCCACCTCAAAGAGGTTCCCACAAATACAAAATACATTCATCAGACAACATGATGTACTAAATCACAGAGAAACCAATTCATAAAATTTATATATGATTCTAACATACCAAACGATGAGAGTATTAAATTATAGCTCAAATAATTCACCCTAACTTTAGAATTAAATCCTCAAAGCTAGGCATGTCCCTTACTGTTCATTGTTTTATTCCAGCAGCGTATGTCTCATTTGTAAAATACAAACAGGCTAACCAAACACATCCAAAATTCATGAAATTGTACAGAGAAACTCCCCTGTATGTCTATTACATACCATAAAAATTTCGTTGTCAAAGCATAAAACCATAATTTATTAAAAATCATAAAACGCAGCATGCACGAATCTGTCCTGACAGAATTTCTTGCAACTTAGAAATTAAACCATTATTTTTATATTGATCCAAATGCTGTGAGACCAATTCCATAACAACCGTATATGTCTTAGCTTTCATAGAAAATAACCCTAGCATCCAAATTCACTATATAAAATTTAATACATAATTTATCATGCATAAACACAGAATCTGTCACAATAACAGCTCTGCAACCTTTTCTTGTAAATTCACAAAAAATTATCAAATGATGGTATTTTGATATGGGAATTTTTATGCACTCATTAGACATGTTAGAAAACATTTATATACAGTCATTTAACCATTTATAGTAAAATTACCTACAACAAAAATCCCAGCAGTAACATCAAAAGTTCTGATCCTAACTTTTTCTTAATTCCTTAGTCATACACAATCCTTAATTAGTAAAACCCTAAGCTACCTTCAACAAATCACCAACACAATTTCAAAGCTTCTTAAAATAGCATATATATATATATATATATAAACTTACAAGCTTCCCAATTTTACAAACCACAAAAACCAACTTCTAGCAATCATATTAGAGAAACATGGAAGTGAAACTCAAGCATACCATACTACCATTAAAATACTCATGATAGGATGAGGTTTTTTATTTACTTACCCCACAACTTTGAAGCTAAAATCTTAGGGCTAAACTTTTAGTTTCTTCCTTAGAGTGAGGTATATGATTTCAATGAGAGAGGGAGGGAAAAGTTGAGAGTTTTCTTTCTTTGAGGTTTGACCCGTAGGTGTGAGAGGTAGAGCTTGAGAGAATTTTATTTCTTTTGGTTTAGGACCCGTGAGAATGAAAGGGAGAGAGTGTTCTTGACTATTCTAGTTGCTTTGAAAGAGTAGAAAGAAGAAATGAGATGAGCCTTATCTTCCTTTTGATGTGTGAACCCGTGGACTTGAGGGAAGACTTAAGAGAGCTTCCTAGCTCTTTCCTTAAGAGAAAAGAGAGCAAAATGAGTTAACAATTTCAGATTTTTCTTTGGACCCGTGGAAATAGAGAGGGAGAGATTTTCTTGGAAATTATAGTTGCATGGAAAAGTCAAAGAAGAGATGTGGAGCTTGTTCATTGCATGGCCAGCCAAGAAGTCTTTGGGTATGACAACATGCATAGTACTTTGGCTTAAGGTGTGTGGAATTTCCATTGGTTGCATGTGGGTGAAATTCTACTATACTATCTCATGCATCATGCTTAATTAAAACACCTATAACTATATATATATATATATATATAGATATATATCATAACTTAACCACTTAGTATAGTCCAACAACTATATATATATATATATATATATATCTCATAACTCAATCACTTAATATAGTTTTGTCCATACTTAGTATATATATACATAATAAAATTAACCATTCAATTATTCATAATCTTTACAATTCTTATTCAAAGATATTATAAAATAATATGCTTATTAAATACTCTTTTATTAATTTAGAAAGTAAGTGATTAAAATAATAATTAATCACTTGAACAAATAGATTAATTATAAAATTGGGTCGGGGTGTTACAGGCCCAGTGGCCTAATCCGAGGATGGTAATCCGTCCGAGGATGACTAAATAAGGGCATGGTATGAATAATATAAGAAGAGGATGTGAGGATTGTACATGAAAGTCCAAAATGCGTCCGAGGAAAAGGTTCATCTCGGAATGATAGTCCGAGATCGATACAACTATCTTGTTACCCTAGATAGTCCATAAGGTTGTATTGTAATTGAGAAATGGATATGGGATAATGGAGGGAACAAATATCTTCTGACGCTGCTACCTCCACATTAAATGCTTCCCAGCTAACTCTCTGGCCGCATTAATGTGGAGGTGATGCCTGAACAGTGATCAAGCAGCCTTATGGTTGCTAGTTGGAGATTCTAGGGGTTGTTAGATGGGACAGAAAGGAGTTCCCAGGATAGAACCTACACGTGTACGGTGAAAACGGGGTGAGGAATGTGGTATATAACGTGAAAGGGGATGACATTACGGAGGACTTTTGGCTGCACAAGGATCAGAGTCTTTTCTATCGAATAGAACTAGTTCTTTCGCCCACTCTCTAAAAATTTATTGTTAGGGCTTGTTGGACCACTTTTCCTTCTTATTTTTGAGGGCCTTTCCAAATTGAGTCCTTATGATTGGCGCCGTCTGTGGGAAGAACTTGGTCTATTTGTAGGGAAAGGCAAGTGTAGTGGTTGAGATGGAAGGGGGAGCACTGCAACAGCCAGTGGTGGACCCACAACAGATAGATGTTAATCCACACCAGGCAAAGTCCAAGGGGTCTCAGCATGATAATCTGTTGGTAGTCCATGAACAAAGAGGGGATTATGAGGGAAGTGTGCGAACAACCCACACTGATAGAAGTCATTCTCGGGGAAAAAGCCATGTTTCCCATGTAAAGAACGATGGGGACATGCAACGTGAGATTAGCAAATTGAAAAGGGAATTGCGACACGAGCGACGAAGGCGTAGGTCTCACCACTCCAGGCAATCTTCTGAGGAGTCAGATGACACCAGTTATAGGCAGAGGTCAAGAACTCCGCCCAGTGAATCTTTTTCCTATGATGAGGAGTACCACCGCAGATAAAAGTATAAGAGTCCACCTCGCAAGGGTTTAAGGAATGACGCCCTGAACAAAGCTTTGAGTCAAGTTTCAAAATCACCCTTCACGCGACGCATTGAGGATGCAGATCTTCCTCAACGATTCCATCAGCCCACGTTCACCATTTATAATGGTCGAACAGATCCAGTGGAACATGTTAGCCATTTCAGTCAAAGAATGGCTGTTCATGCTAAGGATGAGGCCTTGATGTGTAAGGTCTTCCCATCTAGCCTGAGTTTAGTGGCGATGAGATGGTTCAACGGTCTGGGAGCGAATTCCATTGGCTCCTTTGAGAAGCTCACCCAAGCTTTTGGTGTCCGCTTTATCACCTGCAGGAGAGTTTCTCAGCCCTTGGGATCGTTGTTGTCCATGTCTATGTGGGAGGGGGAGACCCTGAAGGCCTATTCTGATAGATACTGGGAAATGTTCAACGAAGTAGATGGAGCCTATGATGACGTGGCTATTAATACTTTTAAGGCTGGCCTTCCAACCGAGCATGATCTAAGGAAGTCTCTGACTGGTAAACCTGTTACTAATGTGCGCCAGCTTATGGATCGGATTGACAAGTATAGAAGGGTAGAGGAGGATCAGATACAGGGTAGAGGAAAGTCCAAGGTAGTCCCTCAGGAGATGAGGGATTTCAGGTCGGACCGGTACAATAATAACCGACCTCGGAAGGACTTTGGGGGGTAACCAGGATCTGCTAATTCCCAGGTGGTTAATGCCGTGTTCCGAGAACCAGTACAACGAGTTTTGGAGAAGATAAAAAATGAGCCATTCTTCAGATGGCCCAATAGGATGGCAAAGGATCCTGCGAAACGTAATCAAAACCTTTACTGCCAGTATCACTAGGATCATGGACACATTACTAAAGATTGTAGAAATTTGTGGGATCATTTGGATCAGCTGGTCCGAGAAGGGAAATTGACCCAGCTTCTGCATCATTCTAGTGGCCGAGGAAGTCAGGCAGGTTCGACATTTCGGGGAGATGCTTTTTTAGGACCCCCCTTAGGTACGATACACGTTATATTTGCCGCCCCGGGAAGAATCGGATCCTGCCCCTCCAGGGTAATGTTTGTATCTCATTGTTTGGATGAGGGCTCCAGTTCAATGTTGAAGAGAGCCAGACTGGATGCATCGCTGGTGTTGGGCTTTTCAGAGAAAGACAAGAGAGGAATCATACAACCACATGATGACGCTTTGGTGGTTACACTTAGAATCGGGGGTATGATGTGAGAAGGGTGATGGTTGATGAGGGGAGCGCAACCGAGGTGATGTATTCTGACCTGTTTAAGGGGCTGAATTTGAGACCCCAGGATCTGACAGCCTATAACTCCCCGTTGGTGAGTTTTGAAGGTAGATCGGTCATTCCAATGGGTATGATTAGATTGCCTGTGCAGACTGGCTTAGACGTGGTGGAGGTGGATTTTATTGTGGTAGATGCTTTTTTTCCGTATACAGCTATTTTTGGTAGGCCTTGACTGCATACCTTGGGGGCTGTTTCTTCTACTCTTCATCAAAAGGTGAAATATCCATCGGAAGGCTAGGTGTTAGAAATATTGGGAAATCAAACCATGGCTAGGCAGTGCTTGATAACAGCTATTCAACATCAGCTAGAGACAGATACTTCGGCCACGGCCGAGAATGATTTATAGCAGTCAAAGACTTCGGCGACCCTTTTCAGCACATCTGCCGGTGAAGTGGAGTGTGAGAATTTGGAGAGGGTGAGTGTTGGGGATGACCCAGATAAGTTCTTTCAGGTCGGGGCACAGTTGCCTGTGGTGGAGAATGAGCAATTGGTTGAGGTCCTAAGGAGAAACATTGATGTGTTTGCATGGAATGCTTACGAAGCCCCAGGGGTGGATCCAGACTTCATTTGCCATCATTTGAATGTTAATCCCTCTGTTACTCCGAAGAAACAGCCACCTTGGTGTCCGTCCAGAGTACATACCGAGGCTATCAGAGACGAGGTGACCAAGCTCAAACAGGCAGAGGCTATCAAGAAGGTGTTTTACCCTCAATGGTTGGCTAATACAGTCGTGGTGAAAAAGAAAAATGGAAAGTGGCGTGTATGTGTTGATTTCACGAACCTTAATAAAGCTTGTCCAAAAGACCCTTTCCTTATACCCTGTATAGATCAGCTGGTGGATGCAACAGTAGGCCACCCTCGGATGAGCTTCCTGGATGCCTTTCAGGGCTATCGTCAAATCCCACTGGCATTGGATGATCAGGAAAAGACCCATTTTCTCACTCCCACTGGAAATTATCACTACAAGGTAATGCCCTTTGGCCTGAAAAATGCAGGGTCTACTTACCAACGGATGATGACGAAGATGTTTGAGCCACAGTTGGGCAGGAGCATCGAAGTCTATATTGATGATATGGTTGTGAAGAGCAGGGTAGTGGCTAAGCATGTGACAAACCTCATCAACACTTTTGAGATTTTAAGGAAACACAAATTGCGATTGAACGCGTCCAAATGCTCATTCGGGGTGAGCTCAAGGAAGTTATTGGGTTACATGGTGACTCACCGAGGAATTGAGGTGAACCCTGATTAGATTAGAGCCATAAGTAGCTTGCAACCACCTCGGAATCCCAATGAGGTCCAGAGGTTGACTGGGATGACCACTGCTTTGAATAGATTCATCTCCAGGTAGGCGGATAGGTGCAGACCTTTTTTCCTTTTACTCCACAAGTGGAAGGGATTCGAATGGACCGAGGAGTGTGCCCTGGCATTTCAGCAGCTTAAGGAATACCTATCTCGGCCACCCATTATGTCTAGCCCTGAGGTGGATGAGGTTCTTTTTTCCTACTTGGAGATAGCCACTTATGCGACCAGTTTTGTTCTGATACGAGTAGATAATGGCGTACAACGGCCAGTCTACTACGTGAGTAAGTCGCTTCATGAGGCTAAAGTACATTATCTGCCGTTGGAAAAGGCCATTTTGGCAGTGGTGCACACTACAAGGAAACTTCCCCATTATTTTCAGGCACACACTGTGGTCGTCCTAACTCAGTATCCGCTCAAGGCAGTACTTCGGAGTGCAGATTATACTGGCAGGGTTGCCAAGTGAGGCACAATTCTAGGGGCTTTTCATATCAAATATATGCCTCGTACCTCTGTGAAGGGACAGATTCTCGCCGATCTAGTGGCCGAATTTGCTGAAGGCCCTGAAGAAATAGAAACAAGTCCACAGGGCATGAATGAAAAATCAGTTGGCTTTATCTCCGTGCAACATGCCTCACTCTGGAAAGTGTATGTGAATGGAGCAGCAAACCAGCGGGGGTCAGGAGTGAGGCTGGTTCTGATATCTCCTGAAAAGGTCATTATCGAGAAGTCTTTAAGGTTGGGATTCTCAGCTACTAATAACGAGGCAGAGTATGAAGCTTTATTAAATGGGATGGCGATGGTCAAGAAGCTAGGTGGGAAAACAGTGGAGATTTTCTCGGATTCGAGACTGGTCGTGGGCCAGGTTAGAGGGGAGTTGGAAGCCCGGGACACAAGAATGCAGGAGTACTTGGGCCAGGTTAGGCGTATGCAAGTAAATTTTGAATTTTTTGAGGTAACCCATGTCCCCATGAGCGGAAATGCCCATGCAGACTCTTTGGCTACCCTTGCTACCTCCTCGACGCAAAACTTACCCCAAGTGATAATGGTTGAAAACTTAAACACACCCACCCCAGTAACGGGGGACTCGCTTCAAGTCAATCAAATCAATTCGGTGCGTAGTTGGATGAATCCTATACAGTTATTCCTTGAGAAGGATATACTGCCCGAGGACAAATCAGAAGCTGAAAAGATACGAAGAAAAGCTCCTCGGTTTTGGCTGTCTGAGGACAAAAAGTTATACAAACGCTCTTTCTCTGGGCCATATTTGCTTTGTGTACACCCCGAAGCATCAGAGGCACTTTTAGAAGAACTACATGAAGGGATTTGTGAGAGTCACACTGGAGGAAGATCTTTATCTCACCGGGCAATTACACAAAGGTATTGGTGGCCAGGCATGCAAAAAGAAGCACAGGAGTATGTTAGGAAATGTGATCAATGTTAAAGGTTCGCACCGAACATCCATCAGCCGGGGGGAGTTCTTAATCCGCTTTCTAGTCCTTGGCCTTTTGCTCAGTGGGGCTTAGATATCGTTGGCCCTTTCCCTAAAGCAGTAGGAAATAAAAAATATCTGCTGGTTGACACAGACTATTTTACGAAGTGAGTCAAAGCTGAGCCTTTGGCCAATATTAGAGATGTGGATGTCAAGAGGTTTGTCTGGAAAAATATCATTACTCGATTCGGGATTCCTCAAGCTCTCATCTCGTATAATGGTCTTCAATTTGACAGCAAGACTTTTAGAAAGTATTGTTCCGATCTGGGGATAAAGAACAGATATTCCACTCCGGCCTATCTACAGGGAAATGGGCAAGCCGAGTCTGTTAACAAGGTCATAGTGGGTGGGCTTAAAAAAAGGTTGGATGATGCAAAGGGAAAATGGGTGGAGGAGCTACCACATGTCCTCTGGACGTATCGAACAACACCTCGACGGTCAACAGGGGAAATCCCATTTTCAATGACTTATGGGGTTGAGGCTGTGATTCCTCTTGAAACGGGTTTTCCCACACTAAGGACCAGTATTTTCACCTCGGATGGAAATGATGAACTGTTGAATAAGAATCTAGACTTGATAGACGAATGACGAGAGAATGCGATGGTTCAATTGGCCTACTACCAACACAAACTAAAACAAGGTTATGATGCAAATGTCAAGTTGAGGCCGTTAGCCCTAGGAGATTTGGTATTGAGAAAAGTCTTGGGAACTACCAAAAATCCAGCCTGGGGAAAGTTAGGGCCTAATTGGGAAGGACCGTATCGTATCACATCTGTAGCAGGAATAGGTGCTTATTACTTATAAGATTTAGATGAAAAAACTGTACTCCATCCCTGGAATGTAAGCAATCTAAGGAGGTATTATTATTAATAAGAACAATTCTGTTTTACTTTCTTTTACAATTTGTCCTAACTCTGCAACTTGTGTTTCTAAGTCCATTGAAGTATTAAACAGAAACTAAGTTATGTCAGGTCCTCGGACCACAAACTTAGTGAAAATTGATACACTATGACACCTATTGAAGTATTAAACAGAAACTAAGTTATGTTAGGTCCTTGGACCACAAACTTAGTGAAAATTGATACATTATGACATCTATTGAAGTATTAAACAGAAACTAAGTTATGTCAGGTCCTCGGACCACAAACTCAGTAAAACTTAATACACTATGACACCTATTGAAGTACTAAACAGAAACTAAGTTATGTCAGGTCCTCAGACCACAAACTTAGTGAAAATTAATACACTATGACACCTATTGAAGTACTAAACAGAAACTAAGTTATGTCAGGTCCTCGGACCACAAACTTAGTGAAAATTAATACACTATGACACCTATTGAAGTACTAAACAGAAACTAACTTATGTCAGGTCCTCGGACCACAAACTTAGTGAAAATTAATACACTATGACATCTATTGAAATACTAAACAGAAACTAAGTTATGTCAGGTCCTCGGACCACAAACTTAGTGAAAATTAATACCTTTTCATATCTATCGAAGTGTTAAACAGAAAATAAGGTATAATAGATTGTTCAGACAACAAACTTAGTAGAAGTCAATGCTTCTTAAATGGGGTCCGTGCAATTAAAATAGTGTATCAAAGCAAACTCCATGAGCATCACTTAAAGCATTTTAAGGTGCCCAGTACCTCACTGGTTTAAACATTTAGAATGTCTTCTCAAATTTGGACACTTTTTAATGAATTAAAAGCAAGCCTTGGTAGTGTTGTGAAGTTCACGATTATGGTCTACTCTGGTTTCTAACTAGCACACATAAAGTTAAGTTTTCCCTTGTAGTATCAGATTTCCTTCTCATGCGATCATGTAAAAACAAAGAATATTTGCATAGAGAATTGTACAAGTGATAGATAAAGCAATAACATCTTATGTAAATGTAATAAAAGGAAAAATATACATCACATTAAAAATGTCCTCAAAAGATAAATAAAATGGAAAATAAAGAGAATTTAACTAAGTTGACTATGGTTTTAATTTTATTTGGAGCTTGGGTTGGGGAGCTTTGCCAGTTGCCTCAGGAGGAACATCTTTTTCTTTTTCCTTTTGAACTTCTCCAGCAGGAAAGATGGTTGAAGCTAAAGCCAGTTCAAAGCTTTAAGAAGCTGCTCCATCTTTAGGCCCCTCTGCTGCTTTGTCCGAAGAAATATCTTTTGCGACTTCAAGCACTTCGGGTTGCTCCTGCTGATTGAGAGGGGGAGGATTCTGAGTTTGGGATTCTTTGGCCGAATCAGCAACTGTGGAGGATGCATCCTTTGGTTGAGAAGAAGGGCTTAAGGCTCGTATAGCCGGAGGAAAATAAACGTTCTCTGGCCTTTTCAACTCGGAAGAAGGTTAAACCCCAACTCGGTTAAGAGCTTCTGTCCAAGTTTGGGCACAGTATACTTGGCACACAGCTAGTACCTCAGCCCGAAATTTATCCTCCGTCTCAGCTACGCCGATGTCGTACCCTTGCTGTTTGGCTTTGTCTTTTTCTTTTTCAGCCTCAGCCTTTGCTGTCTCCACCTCAGCCTTTGCTTTTTCAGCCTGGTCTCTGAGCCTCTGGGCTTCCTCCAGTTGTTTCTTCAGATTGATATCTATTCCTGGGAAGTTGCCAGCTGATCATTAGCATCGCGCAGACGCTTCCTCTGGCCCTCTGCTTGCCTTTGAGTGTTCTCCAAAGCTGAATCAGCACTCTTCCGAGCGTGTTCTTCCTCGGCTAACTTTTTCTTCAGCTGCACATTGCTTTGTTCAGCAATGGTGAGTGTTTGCACAGCTGTGGCTCGCTTCTTCCTCTCATCGTCTAGTTGCTGGCCATAAGAATTAGTTATCTCCTCTATCCTGAAAGTGGCTTGAACGGCCTAGAGGAAAAGGAGTTAGAGATGCAATAAATAAAGTTGTGTGTATGACATTTATAATTAAAGAAACAAAGCAAGAAGGGCATCATACCATGCCCAAATATCTTTTAGCATTCAGGAAAACCTCGTTCTTCCTTATGCCTCTCAGCTCGGTCATATCCTTGGGAAGTAGGAGGGTTTTCTCTAAGGCTGAGGCGACGTGGCACCCAATTCTGCCGTTGAAATCCCTAATTGATGCATCTTCCCTCAGGGGCTCACCACCGAGTATGGGTGCGGGGAGCCAAGCCTTGGGCTCCGAGGACTAAGTGGTTGTCCTTTCTGCGACTCGTTGAGGTCCATGGCTAACCTTTTGCTGCTTCGCAGCTCGTTGAGCCTCGCCTTCACGAGTCGAACGGGACCTCCCAATTTCCATCACTTCCTTATCTTTCAAATCTCTCCTCCTCTTCGGATCATTAGGTTCGATCACAGGTGGTTGGAATGGTTGAGGAGGGGGAAGAGGGGATTTGGGAGGAAGGGGAAGTTTGGGTTGAGTTGACTTCCCCGGCGCACCCTTTCCAGGCTGGCCTTCGATCACATCCATCAAACTCCTTTGGCTCTTTCTCTGGATGCCCATTTCGTCAAAAATTACCTTGGGAGATAGGGGTTGGTTGAATACTTCGAATTCGTTTGCAGAATCCAACAATTCTACAACTCCCTCTGAAGTGTCTTCTTCTTCTTCTTCTTCTTCTTCTCTTTCTTCTTCCTCTTTTCCTTCCTGAGGAATGGAGCGCGACGAAGAAGCCCCTACAGAAGGAGTGGCCACATGTAGCGGCTGAGTAAAAGGTGTCCCTTCAGGAATCGGAACGCCCTCGGGAACAAGAAATCCTTCAAAAGCTACACTGATACGGTGAAGCCGAGGATCTTTAGCCTTTATCACGCACTTGGGAGCTTGAAATACTGCGAAAATAGGCTTATACCCAAGGATTATATGTGCTGCTCTCAGTTGGCCGTCAGATGGGTTCACATACACCTCGGATCGCAAGAGTCTATCTAAACTCTCCCTATTAACTAGTCTAAACTGAGGTCTGGTAGCGTGCTTATCTGCAAAGTCATTAAAACAGGAGGAAAACTTTGTCAAAAACAAAAATAATTTGAACTAAAGAATATAATCCAAACTATACAGGCTTATAACCAAAAACCCCACCTGGTTTTCCCTCTCTAGTCGAACAGGGTAGACCATCATGCCATTCCCCAGAAAAGATTAAAAAGTCATTTTTTAAGCCCTTATTCGATGTAGGGAGACATTGGATTAACCTGACTTCAGGGTGCCTAGACTTAAGATAGTAGCCCTGACCTTTCAGATGATTAAGATTGTACATCCAGTTCACGTCGTGATAGGTCAAGCCTAGGTTCATCTTCTCGTTTAGGACTTCTATACTCCCTAACACCCTGAACATATTGGGGGCACACTGTGTGGGAGATAACCTAAAGAATCTAAGATAACTTCTAATGAGACTACCCATAGGAATGGTCATCCCTCCCTCTATAAAGGCGATCATAGGGATAACCACTTCTCCTGTCTTCCTATCGTTTACCCATGTTTCTAGGGAAGCATATCTCATACCCATTGTTGGGGGAATCCTATACTTAGATCTAAATGTCTCTATATTCTCCTCGGACTTAACCAGACTTTTAAACCTACCCATTCTCTAAAAGTTATGAAGAAAAGTTAATAAAAAGGGAATGAGAACTAAGAAGGTTCAAGGAGATTTATAGGTTTAAAAATGAAGTCCTAAGGGTTGTGGTATTTATGAACGCATGAAGAGGTAAAAGAGAGTGACAGGTTCAATGGATGTACGCTATGATAATATGATTGTTGTAACTGGAAAGAAAGTTGATTTGAAAAGCTATTTATAGTGGCGCAGAAATTGTAAGCGGGAAAAATCCCGCTCATAAATACTGAAAACCCTCCACCGTTAGATTGGCATCTTGCCGTTGAACATGGGGGACAGAGAGGCCGCCATAATTTAATGATGGCATGCTCCTGACGCCGAAACGTCAGAAGTGCGCCTTGGGCAGGTAGAAAGGCATTCTAGAGACTAGGAAAAGGGGATGACGGCAAGATATCAAAATCTCCCTTCTGCCGAGGTGACAAAAAGCGAGATTTTGAGGAGCTATTGTAGGGCCAGCTATATAAAGAGGTATTGGTAAGTTTGTAGGAATTGGGCCTACGGCCCAGTGGCCCAATCCGAGGATGATAATCCGTCCGAGGATGACTAAATAAGGGCATGGTATGAATAATATAAGAAGGGGATGCGAGGATTGTACATGAAAGTCCAAAATGCGTCCGAGGAAAAGGTTCATCTCGGAATGATAGTCCGAGGTCGATGCAACTATCTTGTTACCCTGGATAGTCCACAAGGTTGTATTGTAATTGAGAAACGGATATGGGATAATGGAGGCAACAAATATCTTCTGACGTTGCTACCTCCACATTAAATGCTTCCTAGCTAACTTTCTGGCCGCATTAATGTGGAGGTGATGCCTGAACAGTGATCAAGCAGCCTTATGGTTGCTAGTTAGAGATTCTGGGGGTTGTTAGATGGGACAGAAAGGAGTTCCCAGGATAGAACCTACACGTGTACGGTGAAAACGGGGTGAGGAACGTGGTATATAACGTGAAAGGGGATGACATTACGAAGGACTTTTGGCTACACAAGGATCAAAGTCTTTTTTATCGAATAGAACTAGTTCTTTCGCCCACTCTCTAAAAATTTATTGTTTGGGCTTGTTGGACCACTTTTCCTTCTTATTTTTGAGGGTCTTTCCAAATTGAGTCCTTACAATATGTATAGATAAATTTTTTTTTAAAAAAAGTGCACACATGAAATGAACATAAACAACTGTTAAATTGATTACTTATGTGTTTATAGTTAAGTTTAGGTCTAATTTTTTTTTTTAAATAATTATTCAATTCCTTTTTTCCCCATCAAATAAAAAAATGAAATGGCTTCGAAATTCATCTACTGTAGGACGAAATAAACTAATAATAAACTAATAATATACAAATTTTATAAATAAATAAAAAATACGCACAAGCTTTACAATACCCAAATTTTAAGGGAGGGGGAGATTGATATGCATATGAGAGAGAGAGAGAGAGAGAGAGAGAGAGAGAGAACAAAACTAATAGGGGGAAGAGAGATCTTACCTCAAATCAGAAGATGACTTAGTACAAAGGAAAATAAAAATGGTTCTAAATATATATATACAGAAGAAAAAAAATAAAAGAATGGAGGGAAAGTAAGAAACATAAAAATCTCCATCCCACCCTGATGGAAAGAAGAGTCCCACTAGATGAAAATAAAAAATTCGATATGTTTAGATTGGATTTAGAGTTAGTATTTGTGGGTCACAAATTTTGGCATTAAATTTCATAGGGAAATAGAGAATTTTCCTCTTTAATTAATTATTGTGTCAACCACGGAGTTGATAAATTCAGTCCCCAAAATTCCTACTCTTCACCAAATGCTAGCTCCAAATCCCTCACCCAAACACACGGAGGAATATTTCTCGAATGTGTTATTTTGGTTATAGCAGTAATAATATGTAAATTAATAACCCATAGCTAAATTGATTTTGAATAAATTTGTTTAATCGTTAACCATGGAGTCACCTACGGCCCCTACTGTTGGTATTTGATTGTGATGAGTTATATCAATTGGTTTTAGCTTACTTTTAGTACTTTTTTAACTGGACATTTCTTTTTGTTTTAATAAGAGACTGACGCATCACCCACTGTCTAAATCTTTGGTGGAGATTAAAACCTACTACACATCATCGTTCTATCTCCAAGAGAAACTAACCAACTTTGCAGTTGAAAAAGTATTAGAGGTAAGTCAAAATCTTATCACTTTAAGAGATAGAGGGCTCCAGACCCTACATAATAATGATATGATTAGCAGGTAAATTACACTAATCTCACTAAAGGTTTTTAGTAATTACATTTACATCTCCTCTAGTTTGGCATAAAACACTCACCTCCTCTAAAATGTAAATTATTTACATTGAACTCCCTATAAAAAAGTTTTAATTTTTTTTTAAATTTTTTTTCTATTTTACCATCCAATTAAACTATTATCCATATATACCCCCTCTAATAGAAATTTTAATATTTATGAAAACCTCTCTTTTTTTTTCTTTCCTTTTTTTAGGGGATTTTAAAAGCATTTTTTTAATCATCCATATCAGGTTAGTGTAAATGGTTTACATTTTAGAAGAGATGAGTGTCTTATTCTAAACTAAAAGACAGGTGGATGTAATAAAATCCTCAGGAGAGGATTGTGCAATTTTCTCTATGATCATCACTAAATGTAAATAATTGTAACAATAAAATATGAATAACTCATTTGACTAAGAATAGCTAAATTAAACGAACCATATATAGAAGATCTAGGCACATTACCTAGCACCTGTAAAGTGATAAACCACTTAACTTATCCAAAAAGTTACTCATCTAAAAGCATCACATCTAATTACCACGCAATCTACACTATGCAAAAGGCGTTAGAACTTAGTAATTTAGCCTTAATTGAATAAGTTTGAAAGTTAGAGGACTTAATTTTAATTGAACAAAAAGTGAAGATAGAGACATGAATTGAATTTTACTCAAGAGCGTGCTTTGAAATTTAGCATTCAATTCTTGTTTTAAATCCTAAACCATAGGATTTGGAAAAAAAATATTGAAATTAAAATCCACTAAATCTAAGGAATATACGATTAGAAATTGCTCCCTTTCTATTTCCCTTATAAGAATTCATCTCACTCTTTCCGCATACTCCCTAAAAAAAGAGTAATGTTACTGTCATAATAATTTTTACAACATTTGAGTTGTCAAGTTTTTATTACTTCTCATTTGAATCCACTACTGACATCATTTTATTATTTACCATTAAGAACTTGTTACCTTAACAATTATAAAATATTTTGTAAAAGTGTTGTTTCTCAAAGTTATTGTAAAAAAAGAAAAAAGAAAAAAAAGAGTAGTATACTAGTATTTATGAACTTTCTATATGAATCTTATCTTATTTCACCCAAATGTAAATTTATGTACAATTTCTTGAAACTCCATCTTTCTTAATACAAATTTACTTTTTTTTTAAATAAAATAAATCAATGAAAATAAACAAATCTAAATCTAGGACTTGATCAATGATCATCCAAAGACACTCTTAATCGGCCTTTTTTTGCCAAATATTCAATTTTTGAAAAATATATTATTGACAAGCATATGCTTGAAGTTATTTACTTAAGTAGAACCTTGTGGAATTTAAGTATGGTAAACTTGAGATCCAAGTGAAAATCAAGTTTAGCAAACTCTAGTTCCAAGCAAATATCGCTCTTATGGATTTTTTGATGTGGTATTTTTAAAATAAAAAATTTCACATGAAACTCGAGTTTTGTTTATCAAACACATAATTTAAAATAGAGTCATGTTAACGAGTGCTCTTAAAAAATTTAGTAATAAATTATTTTTAAAATGTTTTGATACTACTTTCATTGAGAAATATTAAAAAGTATAAAACAACTCAATTGTTTTTTTCCCATAAAAAATTTCTAAAAATATCTCCTAAATCTATGCTCTTAGAGCATTTGTTAACATTTCCCTGTAAAGAAATTATAAGTGGTTTGGTCGAAATTTAAGTTGTCTACCTATGATTTGAAATTTGACACTTTACCCACCTGAAATTAGCTAAGTTAAATTTCCGCAACCCACCTCTGTTAAAAACAGGGTTAAATAGGTAATTTTGTTCCACTTTTATGTCTCTCTCCTCCAAAAACACAAAAGACATCAAAATACAAGAGAAAATAAGATCAAAAGCTGTTGGTAAAATTTTTTATTCAATGTCTTAGCATTTCAAACTTGCTTTTACATTCATTGCTTCAAATGCACAAAATTCCTAAAATAGAAACTTCCAAATCAACCTTAGACCCAAGCACACCTAATGTCTTTGCCCTTGCTCAAAAGGAATGTGTGGATTCTTTCTTTTCACAGAATTCTTTTATTGGCTATGAAAATCTGCATAAACTTGGAATTTCCCAGCCCATTCAAGTCTTGCAGATATCCTGAATGTATATACCTTTAGTCTCTTTGTTTGTTCACCCCTCAATGATTGAGATGTTGGATTGATTCTCTTTTTGTATTACTTGCTTCATTTGGACCCTAGGACGCTTTTAAAATTATGTCCCTCTGTCCATCTGTTCAACTGGCTCTCAGGTCTAATAAAGCACTCATTTTTGGGGTCTAATGTATTTAGCAATGGCTTTGTCAAGGCTGTGTATGATTGAATGGAGAAAGAGATGGAACACTTTAGTGTTTCAGGGTCTTCTGGTATTATACTGTCTGATGATTCACAATTTGTCAACGCAGCTAAAGTTGGACATGACTTAAGAAGGTCAATTGAGTGATATGACACTGGTGGTGAATTATCTTTTCTTGCTTCATCCACTTCCAGTCCATCTTGCCCAACTTGTTTGATTTTTGCATACACAAATCAACAAGAGCTGAGACATCATTTGATTGTCAAGGCTGGCAGCGAAATGTTAGATGTACAAAAGAGTTTACAAAAACGTTTTGTTCCCCTGTTTTGATGATAACAAATTTAACTAAATGTATCTCCAAGTAAGTTTTAAAATATGTATTTGGTTGTTTGTTTAAGGCATTTTGTTAAAGGAGAAAATTCTTCTCCAAACCAGTTTGGAGGAAAGTTCATTTAACTCATTACATGACAACTTGAACAATTATTTATATATACTTTTAGTCGCATGACCTACTTAAAAGTCATGTGACTTGTTTTAATAAATCATTTCTTTTAATACAAGTGGATGGTCATGGTCTCATGGATTGAGGAAATTCCTTCAATACTTGGTTTAAACGAAAACTTTGTCTCACTCTATTGACATTATATCCTGATTCCTTCGAACTTAGCATAAATGCCAACTCCAAATCCTTCATCCAAACACACACAGGAATATTTCTTGAATGTGTTATTTTGGCTATAGTAGTAATAATATGTAAATTGTAATAACCCATAACTAAGTTGATTTTGAATAACTTTGTTTAATTGGCAACCAAGGAGTCACCTACGGCCCCTACGAGTGAAATTTTTAGGAATGTATTTTCGTAGTGGCATTACTTACTTTCCTTTATTAGGAGAAACAAGATTTGTACTCTCCTTCCTTATTGTTTGATAACTTGTTTTCCTCGATTGTGTTTTTTTTTTTTTTTTTTTTTTTTTTTTAATGTATGATGGTATTTAATTTCGATGGAATATTTTGATATATATATATATATATATATATTGTTGTCATATTTGATTGTGATGGATTATATCAGTTTAAGTGATAAAGGGCTTCAGACCTTGCATAATTATGACATGATCAATAGATAAATTACACTAATCTTGGGATTGTCAATTATTACATTTACCTCTCCTCTAGTTTGTCATAAAACACTCATATCTCCTAAAATGCAAACTATTTACATTGACCTCCCTTGAATGATTAAAAAAAGTTTTACTTTTACCTCCTCTAACAAAAAATTCAGTACTTATGAAAGCCTCTTTTTTTACAGGGATTTTAAAAGCATTTTTTTAATCATCCATGTTAGGTTAGTGTAAATGGTTTACACTTTAGGAGAGATAAGAGTCTTATTCCAAACTAGAAGAGAGGTGGGTGTAATAACAAATCCTTAGAAGAGGTCAGTGCAATTTTCCCTATAATCATCACTAAAAGTAAATAATTGTAACAATAAAATATGAATAACTCATATTAAACCAAGAGTAGCTAAATTAAATGAACCATATATAGAAAATATAGGCATATACCTTGCACCTGAAAAGTAATATACCATTTAACCTATCCAAAGATTAAGTTACTAATCTAAAAGCATCACATCTAATTACCACGTGTTGGGGGGAAAATGATGCATCTATCTAAGATGTTGGGAAACCAAGCCGAAACTCGACTATGGGCTCTTGAGATGGTACCCAAAGGCTTTCAGTGTGATGACAAAGCATATCCAAGCAAGAAACAAAGGCTGCACATGACAAAACAGCAACAAAAGCCCAATGAAAAACACGTTACAATACTTAATTAGTACATTAATGGTCCTGGTCCGATAGTTCAAATCAGTCTTCTAGTGGTACGGTATTATCTCCAATGATAGGGTAATTTCAAGTTAGTAAGTGTGTTTATATAGTAAAAATCATTTTTTTCCTTATTATTATTAAGTCAACATAAAAGAAAACTTTCATAGTTTCCAAAATATTATGGCCTTCATCATAGTAATACTAAACAAGGATTAAAGGCTTCATAGTTACAAATAAAAGAGGAAAAATAGGATGGAATGAAGGGAGAGAGAGATCCCAGCTCAGTGCAGCAAGTATTAAACTAAGATTTTGATGAGTGGGTGTTTATAAGGCATGAACGAGGTGAATGTGGGCTGTTTTGAGTGAGTGGAATAAAATTAATACTGAGATTGAAGCCTTTTGTGAGTAATGGGCTGTTTGTGACTAGTTGGAAGACATTTATGAGCTGTGATTGTGTAGGGGGGGAGAAAAATATCTAGGATTAGATGAGTGTAGGCTAAAGATGATGAGTGGTGAGCTTAAGGAGAGCTAAACCACCAGCAAAAAATGGCAAACGAATCCAAAGTCTCAGAGGGGTGTGGCTGTCTGTTTGGGGGCTGAGATGCTTATGCTTTTATAGTGGGCTTAAAGAAGCATTAATTAACAAAATCCAAAAAACGTAGGTCTGATTCAAGGGAGTCTTGATAGCTGAATTAATAACCTGGATTTGGCCTAAAAATGGGAGATTTGCTTTTGGGGTTGTTTTGCTTCTTTGGAGAATGCCACGCATGGGTAGTATTTGGGGTAATCTTGCATTAAATGCTAAGATTTCTGAGATTGTATTTAGCCAATGGGATTAAGGCAAGTATTAAGGAAGAATCCTAGTACTGCAACTGAGATTTGGACCCTAGGAAGTAGGATTCAACACCCCAAGCCAGGTGTCAAAATTTAAGCCCACTTCAGAGGGTTCCGCTAGAGATCCATTTTATGCCCTCAAAACCACATGGTCCCAATTTTTCCCCTTTAGGATTCATGGGCTTGGCACATGAATCACATCTTGAACGTTTTTAACATTTATAGCTTCAATTTGTTGAAATTTGGATATTTTAGTTTCAGCTCCCCTTCCGCTGGAGGTGCAGTCTTGAGGAAGATGATGGAGTCCCATCATCCTTTAGACTTCAGCTGATATGGCAGCCCTTGGGCACTGTTCACGTCAGGTAGAGGGTGGCAGAAAAACTGATGGGACAACCCCTAGTTCATCCTCAAAGGCTTGGTTCTCTTGTAGGGGTCTCTAGTTGCTTCGCTAGGGATAAACAAGGGCTGGTTGCCCACTTTCAAGCCTCTTGCTGGAACCTTTTTGGGCTGGAATTTTGCTCCATTTCAGCACCTTTAGTTGGGCCACGTGGCCCTTTCTTTGCTTGGGCTTGTTCCCTATTCCATGAGATTTTTGGGCCTACAAAATGGACATTAAAGACATGCTTTGCCATAGGTTTTTTACTCCTCATGGGCTTTAGCTGTTAGTAGAAATAAAATGAATCCATGAGCTTTAATAAATATTTATGATAGATTTTGGGTATTAATTTCCATGGGCTTTAAATAATAACTTGTATAGTTTCTCCTAATTTTTGCTATGGATTTCTTTGTAAATGATATTTTCTTTGGGGCTTTTTAAGTAATGACCTCCAATATTTTTCTTGGGAATAATATTTACCATGAGTTTTTAAATAAATATGGTAACAACCACTATAATGGAATAATGTGATGTTCTCATGAGTTTCTCTATAGATAATCATAATGGACATGTAGGATGAATAATTACCATGAGTTTTGGTAATAAATATTATGAATGTTGTGATGTAAGATAGATAGTGAACACGAGTTTATAATAAGAAATAAATAAATGTCATGGATCTAATAATCATAACTTTCCATGGGCTTTTATAAAATGATTGCCATGGGTTTTGAGAATAGATAATTCATAAATTCCATTAGCTTGTAATATTACAGTAATATGTTTAAGAATCTAAAGTATTGTTTCATTATTGGACTTTTAAGTGAAATAATTATGATATAGTATTTTGCCAAGTATTAATAACTTTGAGCTTTTGATAGAATAGTGTCAAGTAGTTAGCTTGAGCTTTTAATAGTGCCAATGTAAATTGGGTTTTTAATGTTGCCAATGAGAATTGGGTTTTGATATTGCCAATGTGAATTGGGCTTTAAATATTGTCAGTGAGAACTAGGCTTTGATATTGCCGATGAAAATTGGGTTTTGATGTTGCCAATGAGAATTGGGCTTTGATATTGCCAATGTGAATTGAGCTTTGGATAGATAAATTGTCATGGGTTTAAATCATGGGCTTTGATCATGGATTTGAATTCCATAGATAAAATTATTTTGTCATGGACTTGAATCATGGGCTTTTCAAATATTGTCAAGCATAAGTATTCTTGAGCTTTAAATAGAATAGGATTATTGGGTTCATAGGGCCGGTTTTAGGCTTAGCTAGATGATAATAATAAAATTGGACAAAATATGAGTTTTTGGACTTTTTGTGATAATTTATATCATAACCCAATTTAAGCAATGAGATATGAAACAATTGTTATAATAGAGCAAAAAATATTTGGAAAAACCCAATAACTTATTAGTGGTATTTGAAAATAAATATGTGATACTCAAATAAAATTAGGTGTAAAAAAAAAAGTACCCTAACACCACGCAATCTACATTATGCAAAAGGTGTTAGTAGTTAGTAATTTAGCCTTAATTTAATAAATTTAAAAGTTAGAGGACTCATTCTTTTTTATGAGAGGACTTAATTCTAATTGAACAAAAGTCAAAATAGAGACATGAAATTAAATTTTACTCAAGAGGGTGCAGTTTGTAACTTAGCATTAAAATTTTATTTTAAATCCGAAACCAAAGATTTGAAAAAGAAATGTTCAAATTAAAATCCACTAAATTTAAGGAATACATGATAAGAAATTGCTCCCTTTCTATAACCCTCATAAGAATTCATCTCGCTATTTCTGCATACTCCCTAAAAAAAGAGCAATGTTACCATTGTAATAATTTTCACAACATTTGAGTTGTTAGATTTTTTGAAATTTTCATTTGAATCCACTACTTACATTTTTTTATATTTACCATTAAGACCTTGTCACCTTGACAAGTATAAAATATTTTGTAAAAGTGTTGTATCTCTAAATTTATTGAAAAAAGAAAAAGAAAAAAAAAAGAGAGTAGTATTTATGAACTCTCTAATGAATCTTATCTTATTTCACCCCATATATAAATTTATGTACAATTTTTTTGAAACCTCATCTTTCTTAATACAAACTTACTTATTTTTAAATAAAATAAATCAATTGAAATAAACTAATCTAAATCTAGGACTTGATCAATGATCATCCGAAGACATTCTTAATAAGCCTTTTTTTTTTTTTTTTGCCAAGTACTCATTTTTTTTGTAAGATATATTATTGAGATGCATTTGCTTGAATTTATTTAGTTATGTAGACCCTTTTGAAACTCGAGTTTACTAAACTTGAGATCCAAGTAAAAATTGAGTTTAGCAAACTTCAGTTCTAATGTAGTATTTTAAAATAAAATATTCCACACGAAACTCAAGTTTAGTCCATCAAACACTTAATTTAAAATAAGGTTATGTTAATGAGTGCCCTTAAGGCATTTAGTAATAAACAATTTCAAGAATGTTTTGATACAAATTTCATTGAAAATATTAAAAAGTATAAAAAAAGTCAATTTTTTCCCAAAAAAAATGTTTTAAAATATCTCTTAAACCAATACTTTTAGGATATCCGTTACCTTTTCCCTTTAAAATAAAAACCTCAGTCTCTCCTCTCTTTGCAATTTTTCAAGTGAAACTCCCTAGAATTTTTTTTTTCAAGTAGAACTTGAGTTTGCTAACTAAATAACTTCAGAAAAAAAAAATTTCAGTAATATTTTTTTTAATTACAAAAACTGAATATTTGGGCAAAAGAAAAAAACCCATAATCTAAATAAATCAAACTAGGAATTTATGTTTTTTACCCTATTCCCTTGTGTTATTTGCTTTAATTTTTAAATTTTTTTTAAAGCCATTTAATTGATATGCATAATTAAATTGACATGACATGAATTACTATGACTAACAAGTAAATATGACAAGCCTAAGTGGCATTCAATAAATATGACACCATAGGTTGAACTCTCTTAAAAAAAATTAAAAAAAAAAAAAAAAAAAAAGTGGCATTCAATAAGCATATTGGCATTGGACATAGATAAAATAGCTTGTACTCACATGTAGTATAATTAAGTGGTTATAATTTAGCTACCTAGTAACCATTCCTCAAAATAAGGAGATAGCCCTATAGGTTTTTATTTTTCTTTTAATCACTCACAACCCTACTTCTCTGAATATTTTATAGGGATATATATATATATATATATATATATATGTACTCTCTTATTCTCTTTAATATTTTTTCTTTAAATGTTTGGTTTCAAAAAAACATTTTGTAATTTAAATTTTGGATCAAGTAGAAGTTCTCAATATTTTCTATTTTTATATGTATAGATCAATAAATAAATAAAAAGTATACAATGAAACAAAGATAAAAAAAAATAAAAAATAAAACAAAAAAAAAACAAAAAAACAAAAACAAAAACTATTAAATTGATTTCTTATGTGTTTATGTTTAAGTTTTTTTTTAAAAATAATTATTCAATTCCTTCTTTCTCCATAAAAAAAAAAAATGAAATTGCTTCCAAATTCTTCTTTTTTGGCACGAATTCAAATAATAATATATAAATTATATAAATAAACAAATACCCACAAGTTTTACAATACTTTAATTTTAAGAAAGTGAGAGATTGATTTGTATATTGAAGAGAGAGAAAACAAACGAGATAGAGGGGAAGAGAGATCTTACCTCAAATCAAAAGATGACTTAGTAAAAAAGGAAAATAAAAATGGGTTTGAATATATATGAAGAGAAGAAAAAGAAAAGAGTGGAGGGAAAGTAAAAACATAAAAATCTCCATCCCCGTCTTGATGGAAAGAAGAGTCCCACCAGATGAAAATCAATAAATTTGATCTGTTTAGAATGGATCTAGAGCTAGTATTTGTGGGTCACAAATTTCGACAATAAGAGGCAATGAACGACACAACTTTTAAATCAATCATAATTCATATTACTTTCCAAATTAAAAATTTGAAAACAGGGTAGAAAATATTAAAAGGAAAAAAAGAATTTAATTTTTTAATTTATACAATTTTTAAATATTAGATATTTTCTTTAATTTTTAAAATTTTTTTAAAGCCATTTAATTGATATGGCATAATTAAATTGACATGACATGAATTACTACGACTAACAAGTAAAATTTTTTTTTTTTTTTTTTTTTTTTTTGAGAACTAACAAGTAAATATGATAAGCTTAAATGGCATTCAATAAATATGATGTCATAAGTTGAAATTTTATTTAAAAATAAAATTAGCATTCAATAAGCGTATTGAAATTGGATATAGACAAAATTGCTTGTACTCAGATATGGTATAATTAAGTGGTTATAATTTAGCTGCCCAGTAACCATTCCTCTAAATAAGGAGATAGCCATATAAATTTTTTTTTTTTTTTTTTTATCCAAACGATAAAATATTTCATTAATATGACAAAACAAATACGTACAAAAAGTGGGCCCAGGGTGTGCCCAAATATGAGTTGGCTATAGTATATTATAGGAACATACACATGCAAGCACAGTGAAAACAACGTAGAAGACTAGTTTTGTCCCTGTGTGTCCATGAGCCGCTGGGACTCTTCAAGCAATCCACACGCCATGTCTGCAATCACCTTTGGGTGAGTTTGATAGTGTTGAAAGTAAAATTTGTTCCTCGCAGTCCAAATCGCCCATGCTGTGACTGCCCATTTCTCCAACTCCTGTTGACTGAGCTTCCTCTGCATTTGCTGAAATAAGAGGAAGAAGTCGCTGGCCACGTTGCTGCACTTTTGAGTTCGGCCACTGAACAGAGCCCACACATTTTGAGCGAAAGGGCATTCCCATATGATATGGTGCACAGTCTCAGTTTGTTGAAGGCAGAATTCACACCGTGTGTCCACATTCACTCGGCGTTGATGCAGCTTGTCCCTAGTTGGAAGGCAGTTCGAACAAGCTCTCCAGAGGAACATCCTGACCTTCGGCGGCACTTTCAAATCCCAGACTTTGCTCCAGGTTGGCCCATCATCCCGAGCAGCAGAGTGTTCCGCCCAAGTTTGTGTACTGGAGTGAAGAGCGACTCGGTATGCAGTTTTAACCGAGAATTTTTGGGCCGCATTTTCAGTCCATACTAGCGTGTCTTGGGACTGCAAATGGTCGAGTGGAATTGCTAGGATCTCCTCCCTCGTCCACTGGCTGAACATGACTTCAAGCTTCCCACGGTCCCACTGCCTGGTGTCTTCGTCTATGAGTTCGATCGCAAACTCTCATGTCCAACGCTGCCTCTGTCCGTGGTATTGGCTTGTGTGTGAGCCATTTATGAGTGAACACTCCAATTGTTCTGCCATTTCCCACCCGCCACTTTGAGCCTCTAAATATTATGTCCCTTGCTGCCAAAAGGCTTCTCCAAACAAAAGAAGGATTGCTCCCTACATCCGCCATCATGAAGGAGCTGTTTGGAAAATAACGAGCCTTGTAAGCCTTGTAAAATAGCGAGTTGGTGTCATGGATTAGTCTCCATGCTTGCTTGGAAAGCATTGCCAAATTAAAGGAATGGAGATCCATTCCCCCCTCCTTTTTTTGTGTGCAAAGTTTCTTCCAATTTATCTAGTGGATCTTCCTTTCTTCTTTTGTTTGCCCCCACCAATACTTTGCTAGCAAAGAGTTGATGTTGTCACATGTGGATTTGGGCAATTTGAAGATACTCATGGCATATGTTGAGATTGCTTGAGCCACCGTTTTAATTAGAACCTCTCGGCCAGCCTTTGAAATGAACTTCTCTTTCCACCCCATCACCCGTTTTGTAATCTTCTCTTGTAGGTCTTTAAATGTAGTCATTTTTTATTTTCCACTGGCCATAGGCAAGCCAAGGTACTTGTCAGTTTGTGTCGTTATTCTTCCCCCCAACATCTGCTGGATCAATGTTCTAACTTCCGGCTTTGTATTCTTATTAAAAAACAAGGCCGTCTTTTGGCGGTTGATGGCTTGACCTGATGCCGCTTCATATTGGCCCAAAATATGTAATAGTTGTTGGCATTCACCTACTGTGGCTTTACAGAAGAGGAGGCTGTCATCAGTGAATAGGAGATGGGATATGCATACCCCATGTTGACTTGACAAGACTCCATGTAACACCTGAGTTTCAACAGCTTTCCTTAACAATGCCGAGAGGCCTTCAGCACATAGGAGGAATAGGTATGAAGATAATGGGTCTCCTTGCCGAATACCCCTAGATTGAGTAATGAAGCCCCTTGGTTCGCCATTAATTAGGACTGAATAAGAGGCCGTTGTGACGGTCTCCATGGCTACTTGCACCCATCTTTGGTCAAATCCTAGTTTGTGCATAATATTCTGCAAAAAATTCCAATCCACTCGATCATAGGCTTTGCTAATGTCAAGCTTGACAGCCATGTGCCCCACTTTGCCTCTTCTTCTGTTTCTCATTCTATGTAGTAGCTCATATGCAACTGTTATGTTATCAGTAATAAGACGGTTCGGCACAAATGCACTCTGAGATTCAAAAACAACATTAGGCAAAATATATTTTAATCGATTTGCAATAACCTTGGAAATTATCCGTGAGACAACATTACCCAAACTAATGGGTCTATAGTCTACTAAGTGTGTGGGGTCCTTTTTTGGAATTAGGACAATGTGTGTATGGTTCATTTTCTTCAGCATATGACCCGAGTGCAAAACTGATAA
Source organism: Quercus ilex subsp. ballota (assembly GCA_032727855.1). Lineage (NCBI taxonomy): Eukaryota > Viridiplantae > Streptophyta > Magnoliopsida > Fagales > Fagaceae > Quercus > Quercus ilex. The sequence continues at coordinate 54,719,838 of CM064918.1, forward strand.
GACAGCTTCAGTGACATCATGACCTACAATATGCCAGTATTTCTGAAAGAAGAAGGGAGACATACCATCTGGCCCTGGTGATTTTGATAGGTGCATTTGGAAAAGGGCAGTTCGGACTTCATCAGGAGTGTACCGCTGGGTGAGTCTGTCGTTCATTTGTGGGGTGACACGTCTTTCAACTGCTTGTAAAACACCTTCAATATTGTCTGTTGGAGTTGCTGCAAACAGGTCTTTGAAGTAAGATTCGGCCACCTTGGCAATACCATCCTCCGTAGTGCACCACCTACCTTCGCTATCAAATACACCAGGGATATGGTTTTTGCGTCATCGTTGGCTGGCCCGGTTATGGAAATACTTGGTGTTCTTGTCTCCAGCAGGTAACCAAATTGATCGAGACCTTTGTCGCCAAAATAGCTCATCCAGGTGAATTAGGTTGCTAATGTCAACTTTGAGTTCTTTGATTGAGCTGATATAGTCGGCATTATTTTGCAAGCAAAGCTCCTCCAGTAATTTTTGTTTTGCCTGCAATTGCAAGTTAGAGGATCCAAAGACCTCACGACCCCAATCAACTAGAGCAAACCTGCATTTTTTTATTTTTTCAAAAAGCCTCACCATTGGGCTGCCATGGGTCACCTCGGCCTCCCAAGCCATTTGGATGACATTCACACAATCAGGGTGAGTGGCCCATCTCTCTTCAAAACGCTGTGGTATTTTTTTCTTTCTAGCCTGCCTCTAGGATTGTATGGTGATGAGGATTGGTATATGATCGCTGCTTGTAGATGAGTGACATGGCTATGAGGGAACTTATCCCTCTCACACACACACACTCTTATTCTCTTTCATTTTGTTTTTCTCTTTGTCTAATATTTTTTCTTTAAATGTTTGATTTCAAAAAAACATTTTGTAATTTAAATTTTGGATCAAGTAGAAGTTCTCAATATTTTCTATTTTATATGTATAGATCAATAAAAAAATTATAAAAATGAAATGAAGATAAAAAAAAAAACTACTAAATTGATTTCTTATGTGTTTATGTTTAAGTTTTTTTTTAAAAAAATAATTATTCAATTCCTTCTTTCTCCATCAAATAAAAAAATGAAATTGCTTCCAAATTCTTCTATTTTAGGACGAATATTTCGACTAATAATATATAAATTATATAAATAAACAAATACCCACAAGTAGTTTTACAATACCTAAATTTTAAGAAAGGGAGAGATTGATATGTACATTGAAGAGAGATAAAACAAACGAGATAGAGGGGAAGAGAGATCTTATACCTCAAATCAAAAGATGACTTAGTACAAAAGGAAAATAAAAATAGGTTTGAATATATATGAAGAGAAGAAAAAAAAAGAGTGGAGGAAAAGTAAAAAACATAAAAATCTTCATCCCTCCTTGATGGAAAGAAGAGTCGCACCAGTTGAAAAAAAAATAATAATTTGATCTGTTTAGATTAGATTTAGAGCTAGTATTAGTGGGTCACAAATTTTGGCAAGAAATTCAACAGGGAGATTGAAAATTTTCCTCTTTATTTACTGTGTTAAACCATGGAGTTGAAAAATTCAGTCTCCAAAATTCTTATTCCTCACCAAATGCCAGCTCCAAATCCCTCACCCAAACACACAGAGGAATATTTCTCAAATGTGTTATTTTGGCTATAGTAGTTATAATATGTAAATAGTAATAACCCATAGCTAAGTTAATTTTGAATAACTTTGTTTAATTGGCAACCATGGAGTCACCGACGGCCCCTACCAGTGAAATTTTTAGGAATGTATTTTCGTAGTGGCAGAACTTACTTTCCTTTATTAAGAGAAACAGGATTTGTACTCCCCTTCCTTATTGTCAAATAACTTCTTTTTCTTGATTGTTTTATTTTTTTAAAATGTATGATGGGTATTTAATTTTGATGGAATATTTTGATATATATATAAATTTATTGTTATCGGTATTTGATTTTGATGGATTATATCAGTTTAAGGGATAAGGGGCTACAAACCCTGCATAATTATGGTATGATCAGCAGATAAATTACACTAATATAGTAGTTTTCATTTATTATATTTATCTCCAGCGGTTTCAACTTCTAACTTTGCTACTACTTAGCTAATAATTTTTTTTGTGTGTGTGTGTGTGAGTAAGAACAAAATTATTTTTGTTTAGAGTTTTTTAAAGGACATGGTTTTTTATTTTGGATAAAATTGGTTAATTGAGTTTAATTTTTTTAGTTTTACTATTGATAATTTTTGTTGTTGAGCTATTTTTTTGGGCTTGTATATTTTTTATTTTATTTTAGATCTATAAATTTCTTTTACGGTCACTAAAATTAGAAAAATTCTAGACTTACAAGCTTTTTTTTTTTTTTTATATATATATATAAATTACTAATATGATAAGTCTTTACTAGTAAGCAAAAAAATGAAGTGAGTATTATAAACCCAATTTAAAACACTAGTATTACTATTTTCGTGTGTGTTCTAATAAGTATTACTGTTTACTAAAAAAAAAGTGAGTGGTGGGTCCATTATGCAAAACAATAAGAATTTGCTACTAAAACAGTTTGTAAAAATGTTATAAAAAAGTTTATGAGTATAAAATTATACTTAAAAGAATCAATGATATTGTTTAAGGGATACAAAATATAATTTTATATAACAAAATTGCTAAAATTAGTACACACACACACACACATATATATATATATAATATTTTATAAAAAAGGGGGGGCATTGCCGCCCTAGTCCAATGATAGTTCTGTCCCTGTTTACCTCTCCTCTAGTTTGGCACAAAACAAAATGTAGTTTTAATTTTACCTCCTCTAACAGAAAATTCAGTATTTATGAAAGCCTCTTTTTTTAGAGGGATTTTAAAAGCATTTTTTTTAATCATCCATGTCAGGTTAGTGTAAATGGTTTACATTTTAGGAGAGATATGTGTCTTATTCCAAACTAGAAGAGAGGTGGGTGTAATAACAAATCCTTAGAAGAGGTTAGTGCAATTTTCCCTATGATCACCACTAAAAGTAAATAATTGTAACAATAAAATATGAATAACTCATATTCGATCAAGAGTAGCTAAATTAAATAAACCATATATAGAAAATATAGGCACATTCACTTGCACCTAAAAAGTAATATACCATTTAACTTATCCAAAAATTAAGTTACTAATCTAAAAGCATCACATCTAATTACCACGCAATCTACTTTATGCAAAAGGTGTTAGTAGTTAGTAATTTAGCCTTAATTTAATAAATTTGAAAGTTAGAGGACTTCATTCTTTTTTATTAGAGGACTTAATTCTAATTGAACAAAAGTCAAAATAGAGACATGAAATTAAATTTTACTCAAGAGGGTGCAGTTTGTAACTTAGCATTAAAATTTTATTTTAAATCTAAAACCAAAGGATTTGAAAAAGAAATGTTCAAATTAAAATCCACTAAATTTAAGGATTACATGATATGAAATTGCTCCCTTTCTACAGCCCTCATAAGAATTCATCTCACTATTTCTGCATGCTCCCTACAAAAAGAGCAATGTTACCGTTGTAATAATTTTCACAACATTTGAGTTGTCAGGTTTTTAGTTAGGTTTTTTTTTTTTTTTTTTTTTTTTTTTTTTTTTTTTTTTTGAGAAACAAGACTTTGATTATTATTAAGAAACAGACAAGTCTGCCTAATAAACATTAACACAATGGAATGAAACATCTCCATCCAAACAGAAAAACATATGACATGACATCCATGTCTACCAAGGTTATGAGCTACATTGTTACCGTCTCTACTAACATGTTGAAACTTAACCCAATTAAGCCAATCTGCACAAGCTTGGGCCTCCTAATTAGCAAGCCAAAGGGAGCAAAGGTAGGTGACTGATCCGTTAAGGCTCTCATAACAATGCCGGAGTCACCTTCGAAGATAATCCTGTCATAACTCAGTTCTAGAGCAAGTTCAATGGCTCGAGTGGCTGCCAGAGCCCCCATCGATCTCCACAACTAAAATAGAAAGCTGAACATTCTGTGTTAAAGAGACCGTAACCAAACCTCAGCTGTCACGGATTATCACACCTATACCTGCTCTACCATCATCCTGAAAAATTGCCGCATCGAAATTAGCTTTGTACCAGTCTAGCGATGGTGGTAACCACCTTACACGTGGTCTGACCGAAGGTGCTGGTGCTGTTTTCTTTGGTTATGCAAACCGGTACTCCATCAGAGCTTCAAAAGCTCGCTGTGCTATAAGGTTTAAGGGAAAACCAGGTGGGGATATTCGTGCTTTGTTTCTTCGGTACCAGATCGTCCAAATTTGCACAGCAAACAGCTCAACACTGCAACCCAACTCAAAGACATGGAGGAGCAGTTGAGGGAAGTCTTGGAAGGTCGTTTGTTCTCTAAAACTCCATTGAGGGTCTTCAGCCCATACCTGTGCAAGGTTCGGACATGACCATAATGAATGAAGAACATCTTCATTATGCTGTACACAAAGAGCGTAGCTAGGGTCATCCACCACACAGCGGCGCAGTAGATTGGTCATTGTTGGGATGGCATTTTTGCAAGCTCTCCAAAGAAAATTCTTGATTTTGTGAGTATGCATACTATGAATTTTCCTTGAAACCCATACCACCTTCGGATTTCAGTTCACACAGATCCTCCCATTTGATCCAACGAATTTTCCTACGATCCCCTCTTTGTCCCCACCAGAAACCATGAATAAGCTTTTCAATTTCATGACAAAGGCCAAGTGGGATCTTGAAGCAACACATTGTATATGTTCGAATAGCTTAGACCACTGCCTTAATCAACACTTTTCTCTCTACTTGTGATAGTAGGCTTTCTTCCCACCCCTGAAGCTTCCTCCAAACCCTTTCTTTGATGTAATCAAAACTCGCCTTTTTGTGTTTTCCCACAAGTGATGGCAAACCCAAATATTTATCGCAGTGCAAAATTTCAGGAACCCCTAAAGCTTCCTTGATTTCTATCCTCATGGCAGTAGTGGTGGATTTACTAAAAAAGATGGATGTTTTGCCTCGATTTATTTGCTGCCTCAACATACTTTCATAGGAGGCTAGGATATCCAGCACCTTTTGCATTAATTTCTGTTGGACCTGCAAAACAATAAGCTATCATCTACAAATGGGTTAGCTTTGGGCTTCTTCTACTCAAAGCAAAGCCATGTATGGAGCCCTCATTTGCTGCCTTCAAAATAAGATTGTTAAGGCCTTCTGTGCATAACAAAAATAGAAAGGGAGATAGGGGATCGCCTTGGCGAATTCCCCTTATAGGATTAATCAAACCCTTTGGTTCACCATTCACCAATACCGAGTATGAAACTGTTTTGACACAAACCATCATGAGGGCAATCCATCTTTCATTAAACCCTAATTTTCTCATTACTTTCTCCAAAAAAAACACCACTCCACTCTATCATATGCCTTACTAAAGTCTAATTTTATCGCCATATAACCTAATTTCTTAGATTTGTGAGTATGTGATGTGCATGAAATATATACAATAAAATACTCACATATCTACATATTTAGCTTTACTTTTATGTTATTTTGTGACTGATTATGTAATATCTATGTGTTGCAGGTAACAAGGGCTTTACATGCAAAGTGGGGCTAGGCCAATTGAATCAAACCAACTTACATCCAGCCAGACATGAATTCAAGAGAAGATCAACCCAATTAAATTTAAATCTAATTAGAGTAAGGAATCAAAGGAAATTTGCACCAAATCCAAGTCCAATTCGGATTAGGATTCCAGCCTGCACATCAGTTAGTATTTTTGGCATAACTTTCGGCTCAGATGTCCAATCGAGATGATTCAAGTTGGTCTGGAAATTTAACTTAAAGGGCTACAACTTTGTAGTTTACCAGGAGCCCGAATTCTGAAGTTAAATGGGCCAAAATAGTCGGTTAAGTGAAGCCTAAAAATCTGGGATTTTCTCTAAACGGGAATTCAACTTGTAATAAGATTCCTTAACCTATTTAAAGGCTCTTTAGGGCAAAATTCAGAGAGGTGAGTGCTAGGGCTGTGATGCAAAACAGAAAATTGGAGCAAGAGGCAGTGCCGCATGTGGTTTTTCTGTAGCTTTTCTCCATGATAGCATTGTGACTATTTCTTTCTCTATTTTATTTGTCTAGTTTAATGTTTAGTATTTTATTCTCTTGTTTTATTTCAATTACCATGAGTAGCTAAATTTATAATTAGGGTTGAGGATGAAACTTTGTTAAGGATTATCAGTAATATTTATGTGATTTGATTTTTCCCACAATAGTTGTTCTTTAATGATTTAAATTGTTCTTGTTTCATATCAATTGACTAAGATGAGATTCTAGATATGAGTTCAATCATGTTTTTCTCATGATTTAGGATTTGTCTTAATTAATTGAATGCTTGGTTTATTAATTCTTGATTATAAAATTGGATATCGTTTGTGATTTGTCTGTCAATGGATACAAGTTATGATTTGATTTTTAGAATTGGATATATCTTGTGATTTGTTTGGCTACAGATATAATTGATGATTTGGTTTTACACTTAAGAAGCGAAGAAGAACATGATTTTGATTTTTAAAATAAGGATTTTAATGAGGATATTTTCCATGATAGCAAGATTGATTTCTCGATTATCATGTAGTGAGTTGGGAAAAATTAATGATCATAAATATATGTTGATATGAATTAACAAGGCGGATTCCAAAACCTTAATTCCTTTCCCTTGATTGTTTACATCTTTTTATTGCTTTATATCTTTTGCTTAGTTTAACTATTTACTTAATTTTATTATTTGCTTAGTTTATTTAATTTCAAAACAACCAATTTTTATTAAACTAGATTAAGATTAATTGGTTAAGATTTGATTAATTTTCCTCCGTTCATTCAAGTCCCTGTGGGTTTGACCTTGTTCTTGTCAAACTATACTTTGGTACGGTTCGTACACTTGCGAGTACTTTAAAATTTCACAACAGTATGCATACTATGAAGTGTTTCAAAAGCAACAAGAATATTATCTGAAATCAAGCGGTTTTTTGTGAAGGCATTTTGGTGTTCAGTTATGATTGAGGGTAGGATTTTTTTTTAACCTATTTGCAAGGACTTTTGAAAAACTTTTATGAAGGACATTACAAAGGCTAATAGGACGATAATTAGAGACAATAATGAGATTTTTAATTTTTGGGATTAAAGTTATGAATGTATGGTTTAGGGGATGGGGTAAGGTGACAGAATTTAAATATGACAAGATAGTTTTTGTGACATCATCACCTACAAGACCCCAATAATTTTGATAGAAGAGAGGGAGCATACTGTCGAGGCCAAGAGCTTTTGACGAGGCCATTTGTTTCAATGCTACTTCTAGTAGTCCTCATTTGAATCTACTACTCACATCTTTTTTTATTTACCATTAAGAACTTGTCACCTTGACAAGTATAAAATATTTTGTAAAAGTGTTGTATCTCTAAAGTTATTGTAAAAAGGAAAAAAAAAAGAGTAGTATTTATAATGAATCTTATCTTATTTCACCCCATATATAAATTTATGTACAATTTTTTTGAAACCTCATCTTTCTTAATACAAATTTACTTATTTTTAAATAAAATAAATCAATGGAAATAAACAAATCTAAATCTAGGACTTGATCAATGATCATCCAAAGACATTCTTAATAAGCCTTTCTTTTTTTGCCAAGTACTCTTTTTTTTTTTAGGATATATTATTGAGATGCATTTGCTTGAAGTTATTTAATTATGTAGACTATTTTGAAACTCAAGTTTACTAAACTTGAGATCCAAGTGAAAATCGAGTTTAGCAAACTTCAATTCTAAGCAGATAACACTTACGTGGATATTCTAATGTAGTATTTTAAAATAAAATATTCCACACGAAACTCAAGTTTAGTCCATCAAACACTCAATTTAAAATAAGGTCATGTTAACGAGTGCTCTTAAGGCATTTAGTAATAAACAATTTCAAGAAAATTTTGATATGAATTTCATTAAAAATATCAAAAAGTCAATTTTTTCCCCCATAAAAAATGTTTAAAAATACCTCTTAAACCAATATATCCATTAATTTTTCCCTTTAATTACAAAAACTGAATATTTGGGCAAAAAAAAAACCCATAATCTAAATAAATCAAACTAGGAATTTATTTATTTTACCTTATTCCCTTGTTTTTCTTTTGAGTTTTGACGCCGACTCAAACATTTACGACGAGTCCGATGCGATATAGGAAAAAGTTTCTCAGAGTCCGAACCAAACACGACAAAGATTGATGATATAAATACCTCACTACCTTCGTTCTTTTTCTCACGCCTTCAATCTCTCTCTCTCTCTCTCTTTCTTTTTGTGTTTGTGTGAAAACGATTGACAATGTCTTCGGTGAAGAAGGTGACGCTGAAGAGCTCAGATGGCGAGATTTTCGAGGTGGAAGAGACTGTGGCGATGGAGTCACAGACGATAAAGGCCTTGATCGAAGATGACTGTGCTGACAATGCAATCCCATTGCCTAACGTAACAGGCCACATACTCTCACTCGTCATCCAGTACTGCAAGGAGCACACGTCCTCCTCTGACTCTAACTCTTCCAAGTCCAATGACGAGCTCAAGGCCTGGGATACCCAGTTCGTCAACGTCGACCAGAACGTCCTCTTTGATCTCATTATGGTATGTACACAAAACCAAACCTTTTCTTTCTTTCTTTCTTTTCAAGAAAGACCCTTTCGGCCATTCGCTCTGCTTTCACTTATTATGTTAATGTATTTCATTGATTGTTTTTCTTTTTGGTTGCCATGATTTTTTTTTTTTATTGGGTTGGGTTTTCTTTTTGCTTTCACTTTTGATGTTACTCTCTTTCATTGATTGTGCGTGTGTTTTGTTTTGGGTTTGCTATGCAATCTTTGCTGTTTTTTTTTTTTTGTTTAAAGAATTTTTTTTTTTAGGAGTTTTGTTTGGATGCTGAGAAAACAAGAGAGTGACTACTGAAGAGGAAAAACATGGGAATTTGAGGAAAAACTGTTTTCTTTGATTAGTATGTGTGTTGTTTGTCATAGAACGTGAAAATTTTGGAAAAATAAAAGTTTATAATGAGCTGAGAAGAAAAAAGATGGGGAATTTTAGCCCATTGAGATATATATATAAAATAAAAAAATAAAATAAAAAAGAGAGAGAGAGAGAGAGAGATTTTTTGTTGGATGCTATTGATCTCTGCCCCTGCAATTTTGCTATGTGTTAAAGTTGTGTTCTTGTAATATTTCATGTAATTATTGGTTGGTGGGTCCTGTTGTTAAGGATTTTGGTGAGTTGTGCTTTTTTTCATGAATTGTTTGTTTGGTTGTGGAGAATCTGTCTCTTTTATTTATTTATTTATTTTCTTTCAGGGGCAGAGAAAATTTTAGAATATATTGATTAATGTGGGGTTGCTATTTACGTGCTATTGAGACAGCATGATTGGTTTTATTTTGGTTTTAATTGATGAATTAAAAATGAACATTTAGAGGTTGAAGCTCTGTAATGTATTTTATCTAGTCGGATGTCATTTAATTACAAAAGATTGCTTGCTACAACGGGTAACAATTGTTGTTCAATAATGATACCAATTCTCATTGCTTTTAGTTTTATTTTGTTTGGTTATTTTTTGGGTGTTGAACACATTTAGTTTCTCTTTCTCATGTGTTGCCTTTTCTCTTGATGGTTGACGAATTTTATTTAGAACCTTGAAGCTTAACTGATTACACTCATTGCTAGTTGCTATTTAGTCAAGAATCTATGTGGTGTCAAGAAATAATTTTTTGTATATTATATGTTGTGTTGTGTTATGATTTGTGCTTTAGTATCTTTTTGGTCTTTGTTGTGTAATGCCCTTTGTAGGAAGTATATTGACTGGTTTCATGTATTTTCACTCTTATTATCATACATTATCATTATCTTCTCTAATTTTGTATTCGTTTTCTTAATTGGATTTGTGTTCCCCTTGTTCCAATTTCAGGCGGCCAACTATTTGAACGTTAAGGGGCTATTGGATTTAACTTGCCAGACTGTGGCAGACATGATAAAGGAAAAGACTCCAGAACAGATTCGTGCGATATTCAATATTGTGAATGATTTCACTCCAGAAGAAGAAGAGGAGGTTCGAAGGGAGAATGCGTGGGCATTTGAGTGAAAGAAATAGAGTAGTTTCCCTTCTTTTCTATATATATTTAAGGTTTTTTTTTTTTTTTTTTTTTTTTTGAAACCTTTATTTTAGGAATGTTGATCTAGTGATTGGGTTTGGCTTTTTGTTTTGTCTCAAGCAGTAATAATAGGTTTTGACGAAGGAAGTTTATGTTGTTATGATTTTAATTAACCTTAAATACGTAGCTTAATTTACTTTGTGGTCAAAATGTGTTAAGATTACTTACCATAACAATGTAGGTTTTTGCGTTTGCTATTTTCATGGTCTTCTTGCTTTCCTATTAGCACATAGATTGAAATTGTACTTGGCTGATCAGATGGTGTGTATCTGCCAATTAAGTTATGCTGCTAAATATATGCTTAAGAGCTCATTTTGATGTCATCTTCTATTATTTGGCTTGCATGGCAAGATCTTATATTTGTCATATGTATTATGCTGATCTAAATAAAATGAAATTTAATTTTGGGTGAGATATAATTTTATGTGATAATGTGGATGTGTCTTATTTACTTGTGAGCTTATGCCCCATACCACATAGCTTGGGTGAGGCCATGTGTGATAATATTGATGGGTCACCGCTTTGCAAGTTGATTGATGGAAATTTTATAAGTGTTTCTTTTCCAATTGTGAATTATCTTTTCTTGCTTCGTCCACTGCGAGTCCATCTTGCCCAACTTGTTTGATTTTTGCATACACAAATCAACCTGAGTTGAGACATCATTTGATTGTCAAGGCTGGCAGCAAAATGTTAGATGTACAGAAGATTTTATTAAAACGTTTTTTACCCTGTTTTGATGATAACAAATTTAACTAAATCCGTCTACAAGTAAGTTTTAAAATATGTATTCGGTTGTTTGTTTAAGGCATTATTTTCCAGGACAAAATTCTTCTCCAAACCAGTTTGGAAGAAAGTTCGTCTAACCCAATACATTGCAACTTGAAAGATTATTAAACTTTGTTTTTTGTTAAATTTGATATCAACTTTTCAAGAGATACATGATGCTAATGATTAAATGTGATGTATTCACTCAATTGACATTATATCCCGATTCCTTCAAACTTAACATAGATGATCAAACAAAACTTTCTTACGGAAGTTGATGCCCAATTTGAGCTCATTGTGATTCAAAATCCCATTCTTACATTCACTTACATTTATTATTGTTGATTGTAAGTTCCTTATCAACTAGTTGGAGTATCGTCTGACTTGCCATGCCTATCGAGAAGGAAATCATTGTGCCAATTTCTTAAGACTTGAATTCTTTTGTTTTGTATGCTACTTCCCCTTATTTTGTTGTAGGTCAACTGGAGGCCAATGCATAAGAGGTGTTTGTTATCTTAGAATATTATCTACTTGACTTTCCCATATGTTCATTTTTTGTGACCTATCTTATTATTCAACAAACTACAGGAGTTTTAGAATATAGATCCCATACCATTGGGATGGTCTTCCCCAATTTTAATGTTCATCTAATAATCTTGTCTAGATTTTACTTCTATGCAGAAAAATAAATTGAGGTTTAAATCCTCCTCAAATAAACTCTTGTTTAGTTGTTGTGGGCGACTAAATTTCTCGGTTCGAAATAAATCAAACAAGTAAAAATAGTTTCACAAATGCGAATTTGTATTGATGATTGTGGTATAATTCTCTGTGATTACAAAAGAGTTATCCTCTGATTCAATCTCCTTGCAAGACTTATTGATTGGAGTTATGGTAATGTGATTTTGATTTAAACACAAAATATCCTTCAATTTGGTTGAGGGATGGATCGAAGATTGTTGAAACAGAATTACAATGAATCTCTGGCTATGAGCTTGTTAGAAATTCTTTGTTCTTCACGTTCTTCATGTTCTTCGTGTGTTCTTGGTGCGTTCTTCGTCTTCGAAGGTTTATGGTGGAAGTTCTTCGGTGCTTTTAGAGGCTTGAATCCGTAGAGCTTCGTTGATTTGTGATTTGTTGATGTTTTTCGGACACTTTAGGCTTGATTCCCGTAGACTTTTGGATCTAGGCGGATGATTTGAATGATTTCTCTTCGAATGTTCTTCGTATTCGAAGTTGAAGTTCTTGAAGTTCTTGGAGGCTTTAGAGCTTGGTTCCGGCAGAGCTTCTGGACTTCTGAATCTTCTCTGATGCTGCTTGTGCTTCAGATGGCTTGATGTGTCCTCCTAAATGTCTTAGGAAGGCTTTTATTTATAGGAGTTTTGGGGTGGATGAGCGACACGTGGCGGAGTTTGATTGGTGACACATGTCACAGTCTGATTGGTCCGCTTATGTCATCGCTTACACGTGCGAGGTTGCTTGGGTCATCGCTTACACGTGCGAGGCTGCTTGTGTCATCGCTTGCACGAGCGAGGCTGCTTGTGTCATCGCTTGCACGAGCCGATGCATGATTGGTTCTTGCATGACACTTGGCAAATTTCTGTTGGCTTCTGAATGGCAACAGTAAAACCTAGCAGCAGTATGTGGCGCTTTGTAATTGGCTGTATTTTGTGGTCTTGGTAGTGTGACGTGTCAGCTTGTGATAGGTCGGGAATTTTCTCTCTCTACAAATGCCCCCTCGAGACTCGTTCACGCACACGGTTTCAGAGTGTGGTGTGGGAATGAGTTTCGAAAACAGATTTTTGCACTTGGTTCTTCAAATGAAGTAATTGAAGGTGGTGGAGCTTTCAGCAGGATGAAATAATTTCCGAAAAGTAGACCCACCCATATGAAAGGCTTTGATAAGACCGAAAAGAGGTCTGCGAGTATTTGAATGTACTTGCGTGACTGAGCCTTCTCAGGAGAGGTTAAGTTGAAGTAACTTCAGAAGAGTACCTTTGGATCGTTGGCGGCGATCACATGGTGTAGAAGATGGGGAAGACGCGAGGATGGGTGAAACACATGCCACCATGGTGCTGGCCCTATATGTTGGGGACTTCTGGTGTAGGTGTTTCTATGAAGTACAACTTTAGATATGGGACTGACTGCATGCTGTATGAGGTCTGACAGTAAGTCGTAGAATGTGCATGCGTGATTGGACCATACTGACAGACGTTAAGTTGAAGTAATTTCAGAAAAGTTCATTCTGAAATACTTCAAGTTAAATTTAAGTTGGAGTAATTTCAGAAAGTGTGTTTTGAGGTACCAGCAACGATGACCTTTGAGTCCCATAGTGGTGGGGACATGGAATAAGGCTTTGGTGACCATTTACCAGCACTAAAGGCTGATTTCTGATGAGCTGGTGCCTTGAAAGTTGTTTCAAGTGTTGGATGGAAGACAATTTGTAGGATACCCCAACACTTTTTACCATCTTCACCTACTGCTACTTGTTGGAAAATCACAGAAAAATGAAAGATGGAGCCAACTTGTGATTCTGGTCTTAGAAACCAGCCAAGTTGCTGTTTGTTCCGAACCACTGCCTCTGCTGGAAGACCAAGCAATTGGAGAGAGACTACAGGAGCCCTGAGGTTAGGAACAGGTGTCTCTGCTGGACTTGGATCTCCTGGCCAACCAAATATGAAGAAGCATGGAACCACAATGCAAACCTTGTTATGACTAATTTTATGGACAACTCTGGTCGTTAAGGGGAGAAACAAAATTTGTTTGGATCTCAAAACTACAATGATGTTGTGAAGAGGGTTTCTACCGAACCATGAGAGGGTTGATTTCAAACGGATTATGAAGCAATATTGGTTGCTAAATGTTGAGAATGATAAGGCCATAGTGAAAAATGGCTGTGAGAATGAGGACTTGAAAATTTGAAAGAAGCAAATCTTCATTTCATGATTCAGTGTGTTTTTCTTTTCTTCTCTTTTTTTTTGATGAGTTTTTTTTTTTTGAACCCGAACCTTCTATTTATAGTGGAGAACCGAAGGATGGTAGATGGGTAGTTGAGAATGGCGGATGTGAATTTTTGGTGAGACTGGTGGCTAGGAATGGTAGGTGGGAACGGTAGATTCCCGACTGGTAGGTGCCAAATGGTAGGTGGGGATGTTTGGCACTGAAAAAGGGATAGTAGGTTGGACGGGTGACCCGATGTAATTTCAAGTTCAAGACACATTTGCGAGAGTTCATCTGTACTTTGAAAGGAAAGCCTTGATGGGGTCTGGAGAATAACCTTGAGGGGATCCAAACTAAATGGATGAATCTCAAATTTTGATATTGAGAGCTTTAGTTTTGGATACTGTCAGTACTTCGGAGATGTGAGTTAGATTGGTGATTTCCAAGTCGCGAAAAACTATGCAAGACAAGTCTGGTTCGAAAATCTTGACTTTGGGTTGATTTCAACATAAAAGACAACTATCTTGGAATTGGGTTATTTGTGCAATTTTCGAGTTTCAAATGATGGAACGGACTCCAAATTTGGAATGTACGCGAAAAATTGAGTAAGATAGGTCCATCTTAAAAATTTTGACTTTTGGTCAACATTTACGCAAAAGTCAACTTTTTGGAAATTGGACATTTGCACAATTTTCGAGTTTCGAATGAAGAAACGGATCCCAAAATCGGAATGTACTCGAAAAACTGAGTGGGACAAGCCCCTTTTGAAAATTTTGACTTTTTGGTCAAAGTCAAAGGTCAAATTTGGTCAAGGTATTTTTTTTTTTTTTTTTTTTTTTGCGGTTCGGACCGGGTTCAGATTTTCGGGTCGGATGACGTCATGAATGACGTCAGAGAGATGAGCGCGTGGCTCGTGTGGCGCGTGCACGCGCGTGAGGAGCTACCGGCGCGTGAAAGCGCGTGAAGAAGTCTGGAGGCGCATGGGAGCGCGTGTTCCTGAAGCAGCCACTACTGGCGGCGAGTGGCGGCGCGTGGATCGTCTTTTGGGCCTGAAATTTTCAGGTTTTGTTGATCTAAATCCGTAGAAGACCATGGTATTGTCTGTTTTCTGAAATTGTGAACAAATTTTCACAGTTTTGAGAAATTAAACAGTTGGTTACCGAGAGCTTGTGGCGGCGCGTGGTAGCTCCGTTGATGATGATCTTTCTGGGTTTTGTAGATCGAAGTCCGTTTAAGGTCCCTGTGGGTTCAGTTTTGTGAAATCCTGAACAGATTTGCACAGATTTTGAAAGACTACTCCGCAGTTCCTTGAGAAATTGTGGCGGCGCGTGGTGGCGCGTGGCCGGATATCTGGGTTTGGCATTTTCAGGTTTGGTGAGTCGAAGGCCGTAGAAGTCTTCTGTGATGTCGGTTTGATGGATTTATGGTCTTGGGCGGCCCTGACAGTGCTTGACATTGGTTAATCTGCCATTGTTCTCTGCTTTCAAAGTTGGCTGCACAAGGAGCTTTGAAAGAATATACAGTCTAGTATGTGCAATAGTTTCTTTCTGACAGCATGATGCATTTATGGGCACTCTTTTTTTTCAAGGTTTGGTGCAGTTTTCTGTGACTATGAGTGCATTCGAGTTGCAAAGTCTGACCTCAAATATTGATAGCAGTATTTTTCCTCCTCCCTTTTTTTTTATCTGTTCTCTCAGAAACTTTCTATATAAAGCCACCCGGAGTATAACTTAATCAGTACAAGCGTAGTCTTCAGTAACAAAATCCTTGTGCAATCTCTAGTTAAAGATGGCATGCATTTTCTTTTTCTTTCCTTTTTTTTTTTTTAATTTAATTATTTCTTATTATTATAATATATATATATATATATATATATATATATATATTACACAGCTTGGTTTGCACTAACTTTTTTTTTTTTTTTTTACAGGCTAGAGATTAGAATTGAAGCTCTCTCTTTACTGATCTTTTTTTTTTTTTTTTTTTTTTTGGTTTTTTTTTTTTTTTGGTTTTTTTTTTTTTTTGGTTTTTTTTTTGGAGACGTGCCATGAGATTTTCTTCTGACAAGTTCTTTGTTGTTGCTTGGTTTTGTCATGCAGCATGCTTTCCTTGGCAATTAAACCGCACCAACACTTGTCTTTTCAACGCAGCTATCTCAAGAATCTTTGCAATGTAGCAACATCAAGAGTCTTTACCATGAAGATATGCCAACATTTGTCCTTGTACTGAAGCCATGCCAACATTCATCTTTGCCATGAAGCAATATTTGCACTTACATATGTCATAAAGTCGCACCACCATTTGCACTGAAGCCGTGTCAACAATCATTTTTGTCATGCAACCACGTCAACACTTCAGTTGCATCGAAGTTGTGCTGACATCCATCTTTGCCATGAAGCAATATTTGCACTTACATATGTCATGAAGTCGCACCACCATTTGTACTGAAGCCGTGTCAACATTCATTTTTTGCCATGCAGCCATGTCAACACTTCAGTTGCATCGAAGTTGTGCTGACATCCATCTTTGCCATATCAACACTTCATTTGCACCAAAGCTGTGCCAACCTTCATCTTTGCCGTGTAGCCACGACAACACTTCATTTGCATCGAAGCCGTGCCAACGTTTATCTTTGTCATGAAGCCACGACAACACTTCACTTGCACTGAAGTCGTGCCAAGATTCGTCTTTGCGATGAAGCCACGTCAACACTTTACTTGCATTGGAGTCGTGCCAACATTCATCTTTGCCAGGAAGCTACGTCAACACTTCATTCGCATCGAAGTTGTGCCAACGTTCATCTTTGTCATGAAGCCACGACAACACTCCACATTAGCACTTGCACCCGCATTGAAGTTGCACCAATATTGACCTTTATAATAAAGCTTGAAGATGAGGGAAAGAATGATACCAATACTTTGAAGATGTCAGAACATGTCACCAAGAATCCGACACTGCATGAACATGCCCATAGAGGAGAGATGATGCAACACCGACTTCGGATATATAATCTATCATCATTCTGGAGGAATTTGACGTCATCCAAATTTCAGAGACATGATGTAAAACGACACCACTCAGAAGGGAGATGATGTGGTTCAAATTTCAGAGCTATGAAGTGGCCCAACCTAGAAGAGAGATGATGTAGCTTAGACTTGCAAGGTACAAGAAGATGCCCCCAGGAGATAAGTGATGCAAAGCATACTTCAGAAGCGTAGGAGAATGTCCATAGAAAATGAGCAATGCCATGCCAACCAAAGGGACCTTAAAAGCATATTGACAACCATTGCAAAACTCTTCAAGCCAAACTGACAATCTTTCTTCTTTTCATGTGACTGAACTTAGTGACAAGTACTAAGCTGCCTACGTACCCCGGAGAGGGATTAAGTCATCACGTAGTTCAACAGAAATTTTGTTTTTTTGTTTTGATAATTTTTTTTTTTGATGATGATTTTTTTTTTTTTTGATATTTTCTTTTTGGATGATTTCTTTGTTTTTTTTTTTTTTGTTTTTTCTTTTTTTTTCTTTTTTTTTTTCTTTTTTTTTGTTTTTTTTTTTTTTAATTTGATAACTTTTTTTTTTTTTTTTAGTGCGTGACTGAACTTAGCAAAAAATACTAAGTTGCCTACGTACCCTTGAGAGGGATCAAGTCATCACGTAGTTCAAAAAAAAATTTTTGTTTATTGATTTTTTTTTTTTTTTTTGGTTCTTTTTTGCAAAAAGGGGGGCTCAGTGTGTAATAATGGGTATCACCACTGATCGAACCTGAGACCTCTCAAGGGCGGCTTGGGCGTCCAACCACTACACCACACTAGCAATTGGTGACATAGAGTGGGATTAATTTCTCCTTATTGGTACGCTTTCAGAGATAATGGGAAGACATCATGTACTCTTGCAGCGTTACAGTGGGTAGTTTAAGCTCTTACCGAGGAGCATCCTCGATGTTCAAGCGTAGAAGTGTTTAAGGAACTTCCCATTGATGGGGCCGATCCTTGCATCATCATTGTTGATCAACTTGTAAGCTTGGTTGGTATTTGCCCCCTGCCTAAGAGTTGGAAGTACATCACAAGCAACGGTTACATGGTTTGACCCGACAACTTCATTGAAGTCTAGATCAATCTTGTTTTCTTTGGCAAGCTTCATGATTTGTTCTTTGAAGACGAAGCATTTTTGGATTGGGTGGCCAATGATGCGATGATATTTGCAATAGTTAGGGTCATCAATTTTCCCTATGTCTTCTGGTCGCTTACATTCTGGCAATTCAATCAGTTTCAACTGCAATAGTTGTCCTAAGATGTTTGGCACATCTTCATCAGGGAACGGATATACTTTTTGCTCACGTTCTTTAAAAGTCAGGCAACGCACTTCGTTCTTTTGCCATCCTTCAAGCTGTTTTTCATTTGCCTTCGCTCCTTTTCTTGGAAGCTTGACTTCGACAGTGTTAACAACCATTGGGTCTTTGAGGCTAACTTTTGCATTCCTATCATTCCTCCTCACTTCTCTTATGCTTTCTTCAGGTGTGGGAGGTTTTGTATTTCCGCGGCTAGCAATGCTCAGCTCCATGTCGTGCGCACGAGTTGCTAACTCTTCAAATGTTCGAGGTTTTATCCCTTGAAGGATGTAAAGAAGTCCCCAATGCATGCCTTGGATGCACATCTCTACAGCGGAAATTTCTGAAAGTCTATCCTTGCAATCTAGACTCAAAGAACGCCACCGATTGATATAATCAACGACGGGCTCATCCTTCCATTGTTTAGTATTGGTAAGCTCCATCATGCCTACCGTGCGCCGTGTGCTGTAGAATCGGTTGAGAAACTCCCTTTCAAGTTGTTCCCAACTATCGATTGACTCGGGTTCCAAGTCTGTATACCAATCAAAGGCATTCCCCTTCAATGAACGGACAAATTGCTTTACAAAAAGGCCTCCTTGAGTCCCTGCATTCTCACAAGTTTCTACAAAGTGAGCAATGTGTTGCTTAGGGTTTCCTTTGCCATCAAATTGCAAGAACTTGGGG
Source organism: Quercus ilex subsp. ballota (assembly GCA_032727855.1). Classification (NCBI taxonomy): domain Eukaryota; kingdom Viridiplantae; phylum Streptophyta; class Magnoliopsida; order Fagales; family Fagaceae; genus Quercus; species Quercus ilex. The sequence continues at coordinate 54,738,788 of CM064918.1, forward strand.
GGCTGATACCCATTTGGCATCCTCATGTTATCGATGCACTTTGTATAGGGTTTCGAATATGTGAGAGAACTTGTAGAAGAACCTCCATATTGTGCTCGAATAGTGTTCGTTATCATGTCTTGCAATTGTTGGACAGATATCGAGGCCATTGAGGTGGAATGTCCGTGTTGAGAAGTGCCTTCACCTCCTTTTCCTTTATCGACCTTAGCGTTTTCTCCTTTTAAGGTAAAGCCAGGTGGGTGCTCAGGACCAAGACTTGATTCACCCGAATCTTGTACCTCTAGCTTGTTTATTAGGGTTGCAATTTTGACATCCTTTTCTTCAAGTGCTTTTGTGAGAAGGACGACCCTTTGTTCCATTTCAGCCATCTTTTCTTCCATGGTAGAGGTGTTAGTCATCATGACTGACACAACTTCCCAAGATGATGGAGAAAAAAGTGATTTGAAGTGAGCACGTGAAATCTCATCTTTTTGGTTCCCTTTGATGGGAGAGAAATCGTGCGACCAACTTCTTGTTAAGGAAGAAGGGGATTTGCCCCCATACTTGAGGTGTTCCAAGGTGGAGATGTCCTTGTTGATGACCTTGTTTCTTGTAAGAGGGTCTAAGGAGATGATTGTCTGGACCTTGGCTTCCTTGGTTGATTGAGATTGAAGTTGATTGTTTGCTTTGGGTTGGCTACAATTGATTGCACCAATGCAGTTGTTGGTGGTAGCCGTACCAAGTTTAGTTGAAATAGCTGTTGAAGCTTGGATGTTCTTGCTGGAGGCCATTTGAGCTGGTAGCAAGATGATGAAGATTTCTTTCTTTGAAGGAGAATGAGATGAGAGGCAGAGATGTCCCACTGGGCGTGCCAGAATATGTGGACGACTAAATTTCTCGGTTCGAAATAAATCAAACAAGTAAAAATAGTTTCACAAATGCGAATTTGTATTGATGATTGTGGTATAATTCTCTGTGATTACAAAAGAGTTATCATCTGATTCAATCTCCTTGCAAGACTTATTGATTGGAGTTATGGTAATGTGATTTTGATTTAAACACAAAATATCCTTCAATTTGGTTGAGGGATGGATCGAAGATTGTTGAAACAGAATTACAATGAATCTCTGGCTATGAGCTTGTTAGAAATTCTTTGTTCTTCACGTTCTTTGTGTTCTTCGTGTGTTCTTGGTGCGTTCTTCGTCTTCGAAGGTTTATGGTAGAAGTTCTTCGGTGCTTTTAGAGGCTTGAATCCGTAGAGCTTCGTTGATTTGTGATTTGTTGATGTTTTTCGGACACTTTAGGCTTGATTCCCGTAGACTTTTGGATCTAGGCGGATGATTTGAATGATTTCTCTTCGAATGTTCTTCGTATTCGAAGTTGAAGTTCTTGAAGTTCTTGGAGGCTTTAGAGCTTGGTTCCGGCAGAGCTTCTGGACTTCTGAATCTTCTCTGATGCTGCTTGTGCTTCAGATGGCTTGATGTGTCCTCCTAAATGTCTTAGGAAGGCTTCTATTTATAGGAGTTTTGGGGTGGATGAGCAACACGTGGCGGAGTTTGATTGGTGACACATGTCACAATCTGATTGGTCCGCTTATGTCATCGCTTACACGTGCGAGGTTGCTTAGGTCATCGCTTACACGTGCGAGGCTGCTTGTGTCATCGCTTGCACGAGCGAGGCTGCTTGTGTCATCGCTTGCACGAGCGAGGCTGCTTATGTCATCGCTTGCACGAGCGAGGCTGCTTGTGTCATCGCTTGCACGAGCCGATGCATGATTGGTTCTTGCATGACACTTGGCAAATTTCTGTTGGCTTCTGAATGGCAACAGTAAAACCTAGCAGCAGTATGTGGCGCTTTGTAATTGGCTGTATTTTGTGGTCTTGGTAGTGTGACGTGTCAGCTTGTGATAGGTCGGGAATTTTCTCTCTCTACAGTTGTTTTCCACTTTTTAGAAGGATCAGGGTTATTAATCGTTGCAAATCATCTTCGTCTCTGAATCAGTTGTAAGAAAGCTGGAAAATTTGCTTTCAGCTTCCCGACCCCAGTACATGAAATATCTTAATAGAGCTGTGTGCTGCTAGGCCTAGGCTGTACGTAACACTAGTGCTTTGTGCTTTGTCACTTATTCACAAGCAGGGCCGGCTCAATGCATGAAGCAATTGAGGCAACCGCCTAAGGCCCCCAAATTTAAGCAATACAAATATCTCTTTGTCATTGTGAGATTAATTAGGCCTAAAATATTAACCAATAAAAGTAAAAGAAAAAATCAAATTTAAGTAATAGAGATATTTCTTTACCATTGAGAGTATGAATTAAGCCCCAAATATTAACCAATAAATTGAAAGTATTACTAATTTTTATATAAAAAAACCACCAAAAAAAAAAAAAAACATTGACTGTGCAAAACAGAAATCAAAAGACAAAAAAATCAAAATCAAAATCAATCTCAAACCTCAAACCTCAAATATTTTTAATGAATTGTTGGAGAGTGACTTTTTCATACGTTTCTTAGCAGCGCATTGGACCCTCCTCTCCGTTGAGCGTTGTCCTTCTTGAGGTTTTTGCACTTCTCTGAAATGTCTTATTCTTGCTTACTTATGTCGTTGTTTGGTCCTTGCTACTTTGTTTTATTTTCTCAGAATGTTTACTTGGTTGTTTGATACTTTTGCTACACTGTGAAACTTTAACCTTCTGACAAAGCATAGACACGTCAAATTGGGTTGGGCTAGGGTCCTTGGGACATGTGGTAGCATGGTAATCTCCAACCACTCATCCCTACATACTTATCTCTTAGGGTTTTTTTTTTTATTATTAATTTTATTATTATTTTAGTCACAAAAAAAAAATTTAAACAAATTTTACGTTCAATTTCTTCTTTGTTTCTATGTATATATGCATATATATTTTTTTGGGTTTTTAATTATAATATTCTAGTTGTTAACAAAAAAAAATTAATTTTGCTAAAAAAAAGTATAAATAATCAGTTATGCCACAAAAAAAAAAAAAAAAAAAAAAAAAAAAAAAAAAAAAAAAAAAAAAAAAAAAGGTTGATCAGTTATATTGAAGAAAACGTTAAAGAAACTTGAATACAAATTTTTTTTCAATAACTTTGTATCTTAAAAAACAGAAAAAATATATTTAAATAAAAATTGATATAAAAAGTTAAATAAAAAATTTATTAATTTAATATTATAGTATGAGAAAGGCCTCACATAACATTTTCGCCTTAGGCCCCACAATGTATTGAGCCGGCCCTGTTCACAAGAGGGAAAAAAAAAATCAAATGACATTGTTTTGATGGTACAACATATGTAACACTCAAAACGACATTGGTTTGAACACTGAAGAAGTCAAAAGCCATGTCTTTGTAGTCCGCTCACGTAAATAACATATTTGTCGCCAACCGTTTGTGATTGTAATCAAGAAGGAAAAGGAAAAAACATGTGTGGAGATAAGGACTTCTTATCTCACATTCATGGACATAAACAATATGAACATAGTTATCTAGAAAAAGTCTATAGACACAAAAAATTTCATAAAAAGCCATGGCAACAACCGTTCTAGTAATAATTGTAATGCCCAAAAAGAATTACTAATATTTAAGTTGCTAATGTAATTAAACCATTTAACTGAAAAGTGATAACCCATTTAATCTTATCCAAATTGTAATTTTCATTACCTAAACTCAATACCTACTACTAATAGAATCATTGACAACCTACATGATGCAAATAGCTGTTTTAAAATTCAGAGGACATGGTTCTGCACAAAGCTCTGTCATGAGATTGTTTCTCTCTGACTCCATAATCCAAAGTTTCTCTTCAAATTTGTTCATAATCTTTTTTTTTTTTTTTGAAGTATTGGCTGATGAAGTTTTCACAATAAGCTGATTATCAAAAAAAGGTTTTCACAATAAGCTTTGCAGCAAGTTTAGGATTATGTTCCTTTAATAACATGTGGAAAATTTGTTAGGGTCATGCAGATAGGCTTTGTAATTTTCAAAGAACCTTGTTGTCACAGGAAGCTATCACCAAAAAATAGTGACGATGATGATACCACAAGGAAAGCAAACCTTTTTGTGAAGAGAAGAAAGCACAGGTTTATATATTCATGGATCCATGGTTGACATATTAGAGTATGTAGGACTATTAATAACCTAAAATAACACATCTTAGATAATTAACTGGGCTAAAGGTGACAATTCCCAACATTTCTTTTCTCATGTTTGGGCATTGACGCATTGACTATTGCGTAGTTAGCATAGAATCTTCTCTACCTAGGCCTAAGCAACTTGTAGCACGCAATTGTCAAATATTAAGAGTGCTTCTGCAATCCACCAAGACCATTGGAATCCTCTCACTTCTAGCGTCTATGGTAATATTGAGGGCTTCAGTTTGTTGGTGCCTCTTGTGAGGAAGATTATTTTCAAAGAAAATAAAAGAAAAAATGTTTTTGGTTGAAATTTTATTTTACTTTTTTATAAAAAAATATGTATATCTTTTGGGGATGATGCAATGCATTTAGAGCAAATATTTTCATTTCAAGGGGGCAAGCTATCTTTCTGGAGTAATGATTATCATGCAGTACATCATCCATATACACTATATCTTACACATTGTAAATGTGGACATCTCACATTCAATTGTAGACATAGCGTGTAAGGAGTGTACATTAACTAGCGTTTGAGAAAATTTATTGATCTTTTAGAACAAATGTGATTACTTTTAGGCATTTTAGAAGTTAGTTAGATGTGCTCAATTGATTTAGATATATAGAAATTGGCTTAGCATAATATTTTAGCACGAGATAAATTCATTTACACGTGTGCTTAAGAAATACTTAGTTATGCTGATCATATAACTAACTCTTTGTAGTATAAAACTATAAATAGCTATTCTATGACCTTTTAAAGAAAGTTATTGATAATTGAATGAGAATTTAGCATTCGTGAGTAGTGTTTGAAGTGAAGAATATCTCTCAAAAACAACAATGTCGTTGATACGTTTGAGGTGGAAGAGAGCGTGGCAATGGAGTTGCAGACAATAAAGAACATGATCGAAGACAACTACACCGACAGTGTGATCCCATTGCACAATGTCACAAGTAACATTCTTGAACTTGTCATCGAGGACTGCAAGAAGCATATGGAGGCTGCTGAGTCCGAGCCTGAACCTTCTTGTTCTTTGGCTTCCAAGCTCATCGACGATCCACTCAAGGCCTAGGATGTCAAATTCATCAAGGTCCACCAAGAAACACTCTTCAACCTCATTCTGGTATTTACTATTTACAACTCTATTCCCTTTTTCCCTTTCATTCTGCTCTCTCTTTTTTTCCCATTGTTTTCTTTTACTATTCATACAGTTCTTTCTCTTCTTTTCTTTTTTTCTTTCTTCTTCTTCCTTTTTCTGGGTGAGAAAGACTGAGTTTGAGTATTTGAGTCTGGGTTATGTTTTGGTTAAAATGTTTTTTTTTTAATTGATTGATCAAATAAAACATTAGAGATTAAATTCTGTCATTTATATTTTGCCTAGTTAGATGTCATTTTAATTGCAAAGGATTAACAATTGCAGTTTATAGTGATATTGGTTCTCATTTCTTTTAGTTTTAATTTGTATAGTTATTTGTTGGGCATTGAACTAATTTAGTTTCATCATGAGAAAAGATGTTATTCTTTTCTCTTGATGGTTTATGAATTATACTTAGAACCATGACGTTTAACTGATTACAGTCACGACTAATTGCTATGTAGTCATGCATCAATGTGGTAACACGTTGGTAAATCGATATCTGATATCTGGTTTTAGGGGATTATAAATCAGATATTCTTGTATTTCACATGTTATGTTGTATGTGAATTGTGGTTTAAGCTTTAGTATCTCTTTTGTGTTTCTAGTGTGCATGCCCTTTGAAGGATGTCGTGCTTATTGGTTTCATTTACTCTCACTCTTCTATGTAACATTACCATTATCTTTTTAATTTAGTATTGATCATCTTACTTGGTGGATGGGTGAAATATTTTTCCAATTTTCAGGCGGCCAACTATCTGGATATCAAGGGGCTGTTGGATCTGAACTGCCAAGCAGTGGCAGATATGATGGAGGGAAGCACTATAGATCAGATACGTAAGATTTTCCACATTGAGAATGATTTTCTTTTCTTTGCTAAGAAATAGGAATGTCAATACAATGATATGATTCAGCTTCTGTATGTTTCAAGTAGTAGTATTAGGTATGAGGGATGAGTTCAAGTGATTTGCTTTTAATCAATCTTAGTTTTAGCTTTGTGTGCAAAAGATGGGTCTGGCATGTTCTATTTGCATGATGTTTTTGCTTGCATATAAGCACACAGCTTAAGAATAGTATTGGTACCTGTAGGGTCAAGATTTGTAGCCCAAACCCAAAAGATAAGGGATGTGAGCCCAATAAGCCCAATACAATGAATTTGTAGAGAATGGGTGAAAGAACTGGGCTGTTTGTGAACTAAACAACAGTTGATCAAGATTTTAAAAGATGAACTAGTACAAAAACACACTTGAAACTTGAATAAACTGATGTCCGAGGAGATAAATTATTGTTTGAAAAGCTAGTACCGTTCTTTGAGCTACAGTAAATTTTTCTTCTTCTTCTTTTTCTCTTTTTTCCGATCCCCCTTTCATGAGAGGTCTCTTACATTTATATAGTTTTCTTTTAAACAATCCTCATCATACACTTGTTCTTCATCTAAGCGTTCACTTGAGTAGATGTCCCATCAAGTATCCTCTTTGGTTCTCCATGAGTGGTGGCAGCTAAGATTGCACTGTTCAAGGGCCTTTTCCACACAAATGCGGTCAGAAAAGTTGCTGCAGTACATTAAATGCGATGGTAGAAGCTTTTTCTTTAGATATTTCTCTACTCTTATCATCTTTATAGTTTATACGTGTAAGAAGTTCATCATTATTGTTGGAGCTTCCTGGAAGTTCATCCAAACTGCCCAGGTATTTGCTTGACTGATATTCTTCAAATCCGAGAAGGATACACTCCTCGGACTATATCCCTTTATCCTTTCCTTACGTGATTCTTCACTCTGGGGCCTTTCCCAATCCTTTCTTCCTCCTCGGACATACCCACATCTTCAAATAGGGTCCAAGGCCCAATGTACGAATTTGGGCTTTTATCCCCATTGTACCATTTCAAAAGTTGCGATGCCTATAGACGCCTAAAAGCTCAAAATTTTGATGACCTCTCTTATTACATGTTTATTAAGCTGATGTGATTATGATTACTTATTTTTAAGCAAGACTTAATTTAGTGTGATAATGTGGATGTGACTTCTTTGCCAATGCCACATACCTTAATTGATGAGGCATAAGTTCATTAGTACAACAATGTTGATGGGTGTAATTCTTTGGAAGTTAAGAATGAAAATTTTATATTTGATTCTTTTTCAATTGTTGATTGGGATCAATTCATGTTTCACCCACTCTTGCCCATTTTGGTAACCTCTTGCACTCAAAATCAAGCTGTTTTGAGCTTTGTCCACTGCATTTTGTTGACCAAATCCAACTTATTCTTTGAGGGCCAAATTGTGTGGTGGTGGAATGGATTCACTATGGGGTTGTGATTGATTTGCTCAAGCTAAAATGTTACAAGGTTATATAGCTAATGGGGGAAGCTATTAGTCAGATTATATACACACATATAAAAACTAAACTATCACAAATTTAAAGCAGTGAAGATATGAAAAGTACTGTGAAAAGAAAAGGCTAATAGAGTATATATAAATATATTTGGAGAAATTATTAGGCTTAAATCAAATTGGCACAATTGTACTTCATAAACTAAGCACAATTGTACTGCATAAATGGGCGGTTAAAATAAAGCAAAATTAACAAATGGACTTTCAGCATGTCATTAGGCCCAGCAATGAAATATACTTACTGCATGGCAAAATGGTAAGATAAACACTAAGAGTAATCATGGCAACAGCAGTAATGGTAAAAATTGCAACACTAAAAGATGAATTACTCATATTGACCAAAAGTAAGCTGAAGTCAATAAACCATATGTAGGAAATCTAGGCACATTACCTAAAACTGAAAAGTATTTAACCATTTAACCTATCCAAAAAGTTACTCCATAACCTAAGGAACCACACCTAATTAGTAATTAATACTCCTAATAAAAAGCTAATTGCATAAAGGAATTACTGATAATCAAAATTATGCAGAAGGCTTTTGTAAAGCTCGTTGGATTCCATAGCTGTGAAAAGCTTGGCATTGAGATCGTTTTTCTCTGCCTCCATGACCCTGCATTTTTCTTCAAACTCATGCACAAGTTTTTGGAAGTATTCAGCTGATGAAGTTTCCACAATAAGCTTTGCAGCAAGCATAGCATTCTTGTCCATTAACTTGTTGCAAATTTCTTTAGACTCAAGCAAATGAGCTTTGTAACTCTCAGGGGATTCATTTACTACATGAACCTTTTCAATACTAGCATATGTAAGCTTCAAATAGGCTTGGTACCAATAAGTTTTAGCTGCATTGAGTTCATTTTTCTCTTCCTCCCATTTGTGGCGTTGCTCGTCAAATTCATTTGCAATGCCTTGGTACTTCCCCAGTGACTTAGTTGCCTCATCAAGCTTTGCGGTGATCATGTTTTTCTCTTCCTTCCACTTGAGTTGTTCATCACGTTTAAAAGCTGTATTTGTAGCATTAAAATTTTTCAATAAATCATTGTAATCTTTATTCAAATTTAAGTAGCAATGAGAAATTTGTTCTCTAGAAATCCTTGTAGCATTAAGCTCTTCAATGAGATGGTTTTTCTGTCCCTCCCACTTAAGGCTATCTTCTTCATAAGCATGAACCTTTGCAGCAAGTGTGTTATTGTCATGTTCCAATTGCTTAAGCTGTTTTATCAATGCATGGTGAGGTTGGTTATGTTCAAATCCTTCATCTTTCATCTTCCTCTTGAAGATTAGTTTCTTCCAATTGTATTCTTTTTTGTCCAACAAATCCCCACATTCTTGCTGCCAATCATTGCTAATGCTACAGTCACTTGGGTCATCAACTTCCCACGATTCTTCACATATATCATCATCCTCCCCCAATCGTTCAACCATTTTAAAATCCAAAGCAGTCCTTGACCACAAAAAATCTTCTTCCCATTTATTATTTGCTTTATCTTCTGCAGCAGCTTCTTGGTCACCTTGTGGAGGCTCATCCTTGTTGGTAGTTTGCCCTTCCAATAGCTCCTCAACCTTCTCACTTTCCTGCTCAACAGACAATAATTATTTTTGAAACAAATCGATTTGCCAAAAGTTATCTATACTAAATGGAAAATGTTGTGGGTTCCAGTTAACTCAATTGGTAAAGTTTCTGATAGTTGTATAAGAGATCTGGGGTTCAATTCCCGCCTATACCAAAAACTAATTGGTGTCTTAGTCTGATAATAAAGAGCTATCATCAGGAGCAGACGCCATAGGTTGAAACTTTCTCAAAAAATGCTAAATGGAAAATGCTAAAACTACTTCCGCTTTTACTAGAAAAACTTAAGAACTAATGTGAAAATGATTATTATTGGTACTAATTATAGCTTAATAATATGTAGTAAAATTTGACTAGAGTCTATTTGGGAACAGCTTATTTAGCTGAAACTGAAAACTTTTTGCTGAAAGTAGTGTAGGTAAAGGTAAAAGCTAACTGAAATAGTACAATAGAACCCATGAATAGTAGCAAAAAGTAAAGTGGAATCCATGAATAGTAGAAAAAATAAGCTGAATAGTTGCAAAAATAAGCTAAATAGTAAAATAAGCCGACTCTAAACTCACTTCCCAAACACAACCCTAATGTATCAAATGACTTGCAAGAAAAAGATACTTTAGAGCTTAAACCAAGCACGCACACATATAGGCATGCACAAATACATATATACATAACTATATATGAATTTTCTTACACTTAAACGAATTAAAAGCACTCACCTTTGAGTTAGAGCTAAAAACTCTAAAAGCATGACTGACTATTTTCTGCTCCTGTGTCAATCTTGAGCCGCTTGTCAAGTATATAAAGAAAACCAATTGAGTTAAAATATAGAGACCATAAGCTACTACCCCTAAGAATAATGATCCACAAATGTAACAAATTCCCAGAAAAGCTATGCTGATTTCGTCAGCTCTGTAGGCCACATAACGATGCTCCTGATCATGATAAAAATCAAATGCAAGTCTCAGATTCAAATCTTTTTCAAAATTGAACAGAAAAACTTGAAAATCAACCAAATGTTTTATTCTCACTCTAAATCTTAAATATAAATACTCACAATTGGGAAGTGAAGTAAGAAAAGGTCATATGCAAAAAAGAAGGAGATAGTTGAGTGCCAGTTGAAATAGCCGGGGGCTATCACGGGAATGGAAGCTACAGCCACACGAAACACTAACTTCAATGTTCTTAACATGAATTCATGAAATTCTGCATGGATTAATTCCATTCCACTGCTGTCATTATTATCATCGTCCTTATTTTCTGTGTGTGGATCATTCTCCATCTTAGCTTTCTCTTCAATCAATTTTTCTCCCTTGCTAGTTTCCTGCTAACAAAACGTATATCACATGTAACAATGAGTCGATTCAATCAAATATTGTATAGTTATCATAAGCAAGAAAACAGAAATATGAATCCAAACACTGAGCTGCCAAGTATATATGCACAGATCCATAATTAGTTATTTCATTGAAAAAAAAAAACAACTTAAAGTGGTAAAGTGCATTTGTAAATTACATAGAAATCGAATTTAATACAAAAAGTTTACAAACTGACATAATAATGAATTTGATTGTTGGCATGTCAAAATCATAATAAATTAGTGTCATTATTACGATCCTCTCAATCCAGAAAATAACTTTCCCGCTTACTACATGTAGATATAGAGTATCTTCATCTTCCTTAACTCTGTTGCTGCCACTGTTCTGATCATCAGGTATCAGTAATTCTTCATACCCCACATCACTTTTGTTTTCTGGCTCTTCCAACTCCTCAACCTTGTTAGTTTCCTCATTCTGCACAGCAAAATATAACTCATAAATAACAACAAATTGATTCACTAAAATTCTATGGATTAGTCACAAGAAAGATAACACCCAACATTGCTTGTCTTGTCCCTGCCTAAGCAAAAAAACAAACTAAGATTTTAAACTTTCAAGCCATATTATATGCACAATTGAGTTGATTGTCTGTTTCATATTCTCATATGGTGACATTTTGTTCTAACAATATAATATATTAGATAATAATATGTTCAATTTGTAAGAGTAAGTAACATTAACACTTTAAAAGAGCTTTTGCAAGAAACTCATAACATGTTAGACAACACAAACTCTCTCATGATAAAAATCAATTATATGGCCTCTATTACATAGTTAAGCCACATGGAGCATTCATATCATGATTTTTAAAGCTCAACTTTTTAGGATCCAACATTTATTATTTAGTATATGATGAGGAATTTTACTACTATACTTATCACGCTACTTACACTTTTAAATACTCCTACACTGCAGTAACAAAAACAAAAAATATTGGAATGCATGACACATGTACAAGGGCCTAATGTACTCTTATAGTCTAATATCAAACTTTTCAAAACATGGTTCTCAAACAAATTTACAGAAAATACTGAATTTGACAAAGCTTACACACACTAGCAATCATGTAAGTAAAAATGATCAAGAGAGTAGACTCACTGTAGGGTTATTATTAGAGCTTCCAAATAAACTCCAACAAGAAGAGCCAAAATCCTTGAAATCCATGAAGATCATCATGTAGGTGTAAACAGCATTGGTAAAAACAAAGAGACCAACTCCTATACACCTTTCCCAGTAACTATACCTTTGCCAATAAGAATTGGTAGAAACTGAAACTAAAAAGAATGCAAGACGCTCAATCCAAAAAGGGTATTCACGCATCTGCATACAGAAATAAATCTTCATTAAAAAGATATGCAAATAAATCAAAACCAAAATATATATATATGTATTAGATTCAAGTTACACCTAATGTAACTCTTTGCAATATTATATAGATCCGTAAGTTTTAATTAAACAAGTAGTTTGCAAAGTCAATAATATTGCTTTGATATACTCTCCATAATTACAAATATAAAGCCAATCGAAGATCTATAACTATTTCATAATATTATAGTATTCTCAAAATATTAATCTAATAAAAAGTTATGAAGTTACACCAACTATAATATAATGTGTGTAACTTTTGACACATACAAACTCTAAAGCATACAATTACTCACAACAAATGGGAGAAGAAAAGCAACATGGTCATCCATGTTGATGCAGCACACGGTAAAGTAAACCAAATTAGCAATAAGGACACATAAGAGAGCCAAATCCTTAGCTTCGGGAATGAACAGTGCAACAAGGAGTGCAAAACGCTCAAAGAAGAAGAGTGTTTTTTCAACAACACGAAGTGACTTTCCCTGGTCTGCCACTGTTGCTTGCACATCAGGGTTCGAAGCCTTGGACTTTGAACTATAATATACATATATATATAGCTAAGAATCCAAGCGAGGAGATAGTACGCTTGACTTTGTTTAGGAGAACCATACGTAGTTCAGTTCCGTTTTTTCACAAAGAGTTTTTGTCACTTCACAATTGCTCTATAGGGTGGAGCCTAATTTGTAGTAATTGATTGTTATAATAGTTTGTTACGTTTATCATGGAAACTAGGATTAACCAAATAAAGTTTGTTTAAGTTTTATTATATTAAAATTACGAAATTATCAAATATTAAAAAAAATCAAAATTTATGAATTATGATCTAAATAATAAATTTTATTTTAATTCAATTAGTATTTTAAATTTCTTGAAAATTAGGTAATAGAGTTGGCATTTTTTGCCCAATAGTATAATTTTAGGAAAGAATTAAGAAAAAAACACCAAGTCAAACTTATTTAGTAATGTAACATGTTTTTTGACAAACTCGAGTTCCAAAAAACATTCTACATAATTAAATAAGTTTGACCATATGCTATTTAGCAAATTTTTCCAAAGATTATGCTATTTAGCAAATTTTAATTCAACAGAATTTTACCCCAAATAAGCAATTTTTAAAATTAATAATATAAATAAATAATTTATTGCTTTGGTATTAAAGATTTATCTTAAATAAACTATTTTGTAGTGATTTTTTTTAGATTATTTTGGATTGACTTTGGAATAATTGAGATGGCTTTAAATTGATTAGTTGAAAATTTATTTTGATGTGTCTTATTTTTATTGGTCTAATTGCTGGAATTGCATGATTAGCAATCATAGATGATACGCATGAACCTAATATAAAATTGGTTAGATGTAAATCCTTGGAGGACACAGTGGGAGCTAATTTATTGGATCAGGTAATTTGTTTTGTTTGGATAATGCTCCAATGGATATTATGGTTTTCATGAACTTTGCGAAATAATAAATGATAAACACAGTTTCAAAAAAATAATAATAAATACTAAATGATAAACACGATAGAAATATGTTGCAAATCAAATCTAAGTCACTGTTAGACTAAAAAGAGAAAAACATTTTATACAACTAGGATTATGAATAGAGAAAGTAATCTTTAGTAAGAATATGATTTTGAATATAATGGAATGATATACTATATAAGTATATACTCAATTAGTTTATTGAAGATCAACAACAAGAGCCCAGATAGTTTTGGGTTCAAAACTTATTTGTTCTTGTAGAAATAGAGAACCCTTGGAATTGGTTTTTTTTTTTTTTTTTTTTAATTAAATTATCAAAGGTCCATATACTTTAAATATGGCATGATTTTGCGGCCTATTGACTAACTTACAATTGCAAGACATTTATTTGACAATGATACAAGAGCATGATTTTTCAAGTAAGCAATGTGATGACAAGCATATATAAAGATCCAAAACTTGAGTTTTGATTATCATTGTTGGCAACTTGAACCGTATTTATAGAGAGAAATATTATTAGAGCTTATATGAAAAGAGATCTGATGGTTGAATAAGAGATCCCCATTTACATCAAAAACTGATTGGTGTCTTTGTTTGATGATCAGAAACAAACACCATAAGTTGAAACTCTCTAAAAAAAATAAAAAATAAAAATAGAATTACTAAGTAACAAGATAAACACTGTAATGGCAACAGCAGTAATAGTAATAAAATTGTAACACTTAAAAGATAAATTACTCATATTTGACAAAGAGTAGCTAAAGTAAATAAACCGTGTATATATAGAAAAAATCTAGGCACATTACCTAGTGACTGAAATGTAACAAAGCAATCAAAATATCCAAAAAGTTACTCCATAATCTAATCAGCACGTCTAATTACTACTACTAATAATGAAAACTAAAAGCAGGAAAGAGTTACTGAATAATATCTAAATTATGCAGAAGGCTTTGGTAAAGCTCAGATGACGCATTAGCTGTGCAAAGTTTGACAACGAGCTCGTTTTTCTCTTCCTCCAAGACCCTGCATTTTTCTTGGCACTCATGCAAAAGTTTTGAATAGTATTCAGCTGATGAAGCTTCCACATTAACTTTCACAGTCAGAAGAGCAGTCTTGTCCTTTAACCTGTTGCAAACTTGTTCAGACTCAAGCAAACGAGCTTTGTAACTCTCAGAGGACTCATTTGCAGCAACAAGCTTTGCACTAGCAGTGTTTCTTTCTTCAAGCAAGATGTGGTTTTGCTCATTATAATTATTTGCAAGCTGCGCATAGTGGTAGTACCAACAGTTTATATTTGTTAGCTTTGCATTGAGTTCATTTCTCTCTTCCTCCCATTTGCCGCGTTGCACCTCAAATTCATTTGCAATGCCTAGGTACTTCTCCAGTGACTTAGTCGCCTCATCGAGCTTTACAGAGATCATGTTTTTCTCTTCCATCAACTTGAATTGTTCATGTTTAAACAAATCTATATCTGTAACATTAGTCTTTTCCAATAAAACATTATTCTCTTTCATCAACTGTAAGTAATAATCAGAACGTTGTTGTGTAGAAGCAGATGTTGCAATGAGCTTTTCAGTGAGATTTTTTTTCTGTCCCCTCCAGTTGAGTCTATCTTCTTCATAAGCATGAACCTTTGCAGCAAGTGTATAATTGGCATGCTCCAATTGATTTAGCTTTTCCATCAATGCATGGTGAGCTTGGATATGTTCAAATCCCTTATCCTTTATCTCCCTCTTGAAGATTAGTCTCTCCCATATATTGTCTTCTTTTTTTTCCAACAAATCTCCATATCCTTGCTGCCTATCATTGCCACTTCCACAGTCAAATGGATTACCATGGCTATCAGATTCACTTTCATCTGTAAGAGAATTATGGCTGGTATCACTGCTATTATCCAAAAAATATGGTAAAAATAATTCATCTTCATATCTATCAATTGGGTTACCATGCCTATCAGATTCACTTTCAGTTGAAAGAGAATTATGGCCGGTATCACTGCTATCATCCAAAAAAAATGCTAAAAGGAATTCATCTTCATATCTATCAATTGGGTAACCATGCCTATCAGATTCACTTTCAGATGCAAGAGAATTATTGCTGGTATCACTGCTATCATCCAAAAAATATGCTAAAAGGAATTCATCTTCATATCTATCATCAGCTTCCCTCTCTAACATTTTAAAATCCAAACCATTCTTTGACCCCAAAAGTTCTTCTTCCCTTTTATTATTTGCTTCACCTTCTGCAGAAGCTTCTTGGTCACCTTGAGGCAGCTCATCCTGCTTGGTAGTTTGCCCTTCCAATGGCTCCTCACCCTTGTCACTTTCCTGGTCAAACACAAAATAATTTATTTGGAAACAAATTAGTTTGCCGTAGTTATCTACGTACAGAATGGAAAACACTAAAACTACTACCCATTTTACTATAAAAACTTAAAAACTGGTGTGACAATAAATATTATTGGTGCTAATTCAATAACAAAATAAATAATTGTCCAAATTACTTTTTTATGATTGATGACAAACTTATATTTAGGCATGCATATTAAGAAAATGATACTTACTTTAGTGCTTAAACCATGCATACATATATTTAGGCATGCATATACTTAAAAGGAATTAACATGCATATTAAGAAAATGATACTTACTTTAGTGCTTAAACCATGCATACATATATTTAGGCATGCATATACTTAAAAGGAATTAAGAGCACTCACCTTTGAGTTAGAGCTAAAAAATCTTGTAGCAAGACCAACTATCATCTGCAGCTCTCTCACTCTTGAGTTAAAAAATCTAATAGCAGGACCAACTATCATCTGCACCTCTCTCACTCTTGAGTTCCTAGTCAAGTAAAAAAGCCAAACCATAGAAGATAAAGTATAGAGACCATGAGGTAGCGTCCAAAAGAGTAATGATCCATATATGAAAGAAATTCCCAAAAAAGCTATGCTGATTCCGTCATGATAATGTACCACATAATGATGCTCCTGATCATGATAAAAAATCAAATGCAAGTCTTAGATTCGAATCTATGTTCTAATTGAACAGAAAAAAAAAAATGAAATTCAACCAAAATGTATTATCTGCACGTGAAATCTTAAATATAAACACTCACAATTGGGAAGGAAAGTGTGTGAAGGACATATGCAAGATATAAGATCATTGAATCCCAGTTTAAATAGAAGGGGGTTATCACGAGAATAAGAACTGCAACCACACGAAACGATGACTTTGATAATTTTGATGTGATTTTGCGGTCTACGGCTGCTTGATCTTCCTTCATTACACTTCTGTTTTTACTATCATCATCCTTATTTTCTGTGTGTAAATCGTTCTCCATCTTAGCTTCCAGTTCAATCAATTCCTCCTCCTTGCTAGTTTCCTGGTAACAAAACGTATTTTATATGTAACAATGAATTGATTCAATTAATACTTTATAGTTATCACAAGCAAGAGAACAGAAATATTAATCCTAAACACTGCTGAAACATTGCGCTGCCAATATATATTATTTCATTGAAGAGCTACAATTTTAAGTGGTAAGGTGAATTTCTTAACTAACATAGAAATCAATGTAGCGTTAATGGTTGTTTTGCCTCTAAGGAATCCACCAACATTGCTTTGTCCCTGCCTAAGCAAAAAAACAAACTAAGCTTTCAAACTTTTCAAGCCAAATTATATGCACAATTGCTTGTCTGCTCCATATTCTTATATGGTGACATTTTGTTGTAACAATCTTATTACACCACTCACAGTTTTGGAATACATGACACATGTAAAAGGGCCTAATAGTCTAATATCAAACTTTGCAAAACAATTGTACAGAAAATACTGAAATTGACAAGCTTACACACATGCACATGAATGTTAGTAAAAGTGGATCAAGAGAGAGAACTCACTGTAGGGTTATTAGTGCGGCCAAATAAGAAAAACTGCTGTGATTCCATCAAGTCTATCATGTACTCTACCAAGTCTTTGGTGTAAACCAGGTTTGATAAAACAAAGAGACCAGCAGCTATACGCCTAGCCCAGACTCCCCAGTAATAATATTGGGGTGGGACTGTAGTCAAAATGAATGCAAATCGCTCAATCGAAAAGGCGTATTCACGCTCCTGCATGCATAACCAAAATCAAACCTTCGTTAAAAAGACCAGGCAAATAAATCAAGATCAAATATTTAAAGTGTAAATTTTTGTAATTTAAAATTATGTATGAAAGATTGATTATGAATCTAATAGTAAATAATGTCATTTTAACATGAAATTTGGCGTGAATTTTCACATGAGTTTTCAAATTATTTGACTCATTAAAAGTTATTAAATGATGTAACTTTTTGCAATGTTATATGAATCTATAATTTTTTATGAAACGAGTGTTTTGAAAAATTAATTATATTGTCTTGTTATATTTTTCATACTTACAAAATATAAAGATGATTGATCACAATTAATAACTATTTCATTATTAAAGTGTTTAGATTACAAATATTTTTAACTTTAAATATATAGGAACAACATTAGTGTATGAACCACATCATAATATCTAATTAGTATTAGAAAATTGGCCTACATCTTATGAACAAAGAGAATACTTAATCTAAGAATATAATTCTTAAAATATTAATCTAATAAATAAAAAGTTATTAGGTGATATAACTCTTTGAAATATATATGAATCCATAATTTCTAATGAAACAAGTATTTTGAAAAATTAATTATATTGCCTTGTTATACTTTATAGACTTAAAACATAGTAAATATCTTAAGAACAAAGAGAAGACTTAATCTAAGAATAGAATTCATAAAACAATAATCCAACATGTAACTTTAACACATGCAAACTCTAAATTAAGAGAGTTAATCAAGTACTCACAAAAGGGTCATAACCAGAAACATATTCAGGACGATAGATGAAGAACAGAAAAAGACAAGCCAAATGATAAAAAGCTAGAGGAAGGAGAACCCAAATTACAGGTTTGGGACTGAATGATAGAAAAAGGAGTTCCAACCGCTCGACTATGAACAGTCCTATTTCCAATGATTTTAAAATATTTATAATATTACCTGCCATTGTTGCTTGCACACAAGGAATTTGAAGATTTTCGAGTGATTTTTATATGGGAAGGAGTTAGAAGATTATATAGAGCAAAGAGAGGATATAGTTTGATATTGTTTAGTAACCTACGTAGTTCAGCTCCATTCTTTTTATCTAGATTAACTGAACAAAGATTGTTTAAGTAGTAGGAGTCTAGGATTAGGAATAAATAAAAAAATATATTAAAATAGGTGGAGCTATGAGGTTATAACTTTTATTCTATTAAAAATAGGATAAGGTAATAGAGTTTTATCACGAATAAATCATCTTAATAATATATAATAACAATTAATAATAATAATAATAATAATAATAAGTAATTTATAATTTTGGCATTAAAGTTTCATTTAAAATAAATTATTTTTGGTATTATGATATGTAACATATAGGTTAAGCCTTGGCACAATCAGAATTTTTTATATGGCTTAAATTTTATTATTTAGTATATATAAAATAATATGATATAATTTTAATATGGGAAACTTACCACTGTTTAAGATTAATTCAAACAATTGAATGTATGTTACGGCTCTAGTTAATTAATTAATAACAGTTTTTGAGTCGGATAAGAGATCAAATACAAGGTTGATTCTATAATATCTATAAAACAATATTATGTTAATATTAATTATCTTAAGTGATAAATAAAAGAGTAGTTAAAGTTCTAGCATGTTCCAAATATGCTTATTTAATTAAGAGACCAATTCAAGGTCTCAAGGGTATATCCAAAAAAAAAAAAAAAAAGGTCTCAAGGGAAGGAAAAAAGTTCCAGTCCAAGGGTTTACATAAAACCTAAAAGGATGCGTAATATAAAATGGGTAAGATGCAAATCCTTATGGGAGCTGAATTATTGGGGATTCAGGTAATCTGATTGGATGATGTTCCAACCCAAATTGGATTGTCCAATGGGTATCATGGTTCATGTGTTTCAAGCCCTAGGTTCATGTGTTTCAAGCCCTAAGTTTCTTCACCTGTGCTAAACAATAAATGATTATTAATTAACAGTTTAACTCGATTGAAAGTACGTTGAAAATTGAAATCTATGTTGCTCTTATAAACCCAGGCACCCAACCCCTTCCACTCACATGTTCTCAGTCAATATTATTATTATTATTATTATACTAAAGAACTATAGGATCAGGAATAGAGAGTTTTTTTGGTGAGAATATGGTTTTGAACCTAATAAAATGATGATAGATAAGAATAAACTCAATTAGTTTATTAAAAATCAATAACAAGATCCCATATAGTTTTGGGACTAAAAAATTTTTGGGAATTAATTATACCTTCTATATTATTAATAACAGGATTCTCTATTTGAGTTTCAACATTTTTCGTACTAAAATACTTTCACACAAATTCTTAAACTTTCTAAAATATCCCTATCTTTTAGTTAAATAATTTTAAATTAAAAAACACAAATTGATTAAAAAAGTAATTTACTATTCATAACTTTTAGGCTTTTTCCTTTATTTCTTCCATTCAGCCTAAAACTTAGGACACTATCTCTATCTCATTTTTTAACATTATCTCACGTTACTTTACCTCTTTTTGAAAAAAAATACATACATTTATTTATATATTACTTTTGAACATCATAACACTAAAACAAAAAACAAATAAATAAATAAAAGCATTATTGCAAGCGCAAAGCATGTGTGATGAGTCTTGTGTGTATGTGTGTGTGTGTGTGTGTGTGTGTATAAATATATATAAAAGGATTTTCCTCTTTCGACTAAACTTTTATATGATTTAGAAATACCTCTAAACCTTAGGTTTAACCCAAAAAAAAAAAAAAAAAAAAAAACTTGAGGACAACCAAGTTAAAATATATCTACAGCATCACTTAAAATACCTGCAAAATAAGATACTCTCTTACTAATCCATGTTTTTAAAACAAAATTGTCCAAATTTAAAAAAGGAAAAAGAAAAATTATGATACTAGACCAAAAATATTCCTCATCACCCATGCAAACCGCATGTGATGAGGCTAGTTTTGATACTAGTTTTTTAGATTTAACTTTAGAAATAAATGTTTTAAAATATGTTTTAGATAAATAGATGATAATAGTCCAACAACGTATTAAAGTATAAATTATATAAAATGTTAGATTCTTTTTCTAATGCATGTATTTCTTATAAAATATTAACTAACAATACATGCATCTATAGAAAGAAGTTATCCAAAATTTAAATTGATAAAATCATATTTAAAATTGACTAGTGATATTACCAATTGAAATGAAAATTTAGGAAACTTGAACACAAAAACTTATTAGTAGTAATCTTGCATCTCAAAAGGTAAGATTTTTTTTTTTTTAAATGGAAAATATCAAAACATAAATATTGTTTAATTAATATTTAAAAATAAGAGAAGACTCCACTATAAATTGACGCCTTATGTCCAAAACTATGTTCAGGCGGCCATAGATTGAGCCCTATTATTGTGGACTGCAAATTTAAGCAAGGTTTGAACGAATCTATTTAAAGCTATATGAGGTATTCGACATAAACAACACCATTTAGAATTTACAAGTTTTAAAACCTTTTTATTTTATATTTAAAATACATTATAAAGATGCAGTATATTTGGGGCCATATTTTGCATGGAATGCATTTAACATGCCAATAACAAACTTAATATTTCATGATTTTGGCATGATCATTCTGGTATTAGTGGAAAGAAATCAATTTAATTGAGGCTAAAGTTATTAAAAACACACAAATATCAAAATGATAGTTGAAATACTAGTTGCAAGGAAGTGTTCAACGATTACCACCATTAGGATATTGGAGGAAACTAATAGTTCTTCACAACCAGGCCAATCATTAGAGAAAAAAGCGCTATACACTTTGTTCTTTTCTAGAGCACATTGTGTGTGGCTTCACATCAAGAGGAATGGAGTTGAAGCCGAAGCCAGAATCGTGAGAATCGAATTCGGAAGCGTCGTTCTCGAACTTAGGACGTTTGGTGTCGAGTCCTCCTTCGATGGGAGGAGCAACGGCATTGTAGGAAGGAGGAGCCAAGTCCTAGAGTGAGGCGCAATCGGAGCAGAGAAACCGGTGGGCCTTCGAGTGGCCAGAGGCGGCGTCGTTTGGTCATCGTATTTGCGTTTGTTGGAGGCGGTGTCAACGCCGGAGGAGTATTGTGCTTCATCAGACATTTTAGGAGTCAGAGAGAGAAAGAGAGATTTTCTACTATCTTTAATAATTGATTCAGAGATAATCTTTCCTAAATAAATTTTTAAATGAAAATTAAAATTTGCAATCTTCTTTCCATAGCAGCAATCCTAAAAAACCCATGTTTTCAATTCGTTCCCATACTCCATAATCTCTCTTAACAAGGTGCTTTTGCCAATTCATCTGTATTGAAATGAGATTCAAGTTATTTGATCTTAATACTCAACAAATGCTTGTTCTCTTGAAATTCATTCTTGCCTCCAAATCTGTCTTTGCCATCTCTATACATTCATTTACTAGCGATTGAAGATTTGGACATAGTTCTCAGAACTGGACCGGACCGGGAGGTCGGATCATGAAAATCGAGAATTGGGATGAAAACCGAGAACCGGGATGAAAACCGGTTTTTTAAGCCTAAAGAACCGGATTTTTAGTTAATTCCGTGAACCCTAAAACCGGGGTTGGACCGCACGAATCGATGTCAAGAACCGTGCAGTCCAACCCCTTAGCAAATTTTTTTTTTTTTTTTTATAAAAACAACTTAACACAATTTTATTCTACTTAATTAAATTATCCATCTCTTACAAGGAATAAAAAAAATTATAATTAAAATCCTTCAAAGATATACTTTACTTCAAAAATTAATCATAAATTTTAATGTTTTCATGGTTATTATTTTATTTTATTAACGTTATTATTTAATTATTAAATATATGCTTGAAAATCATTAAATTTCCCTCACATATATAGATATATTAGTCAATTTTGCTAGTTTTATATATTTAATATCTATATTTAGGCTTTAATTAATTATTAAATTAATTATGACGTCATCACGGTTCGACCCCGGTTCGACTTCAAAAACCTTGAACCTCTCCCTTTTACGATTCAATAAATGGTCTGGGTCTGAAAACCTTGAATTTGAATATATCTGAAAAATTGAGTCAACTCCTCTAGGAGCTTCCTGGGGTTGAATGCATTGCAATCACGTATTTATGAGCTAACTCTCTCTTTGTATGGTTTTTTGATTGGAAATTCTAAGTTGTTGTCAAGGTCATTCAAAAAATTGTGGCATTCTTGTAACACAAGTTCAAAGGTCGAACCAATATTGTATTTAGCTAATTTGTTGATCAAATCAACATGGACGAACAAGAGAGAGGAGATGTTAGAGGACAAAAAATGAACTTTCTTGATGCAGGCAATGTCATTTTGGATAGCTTCCAAGTATACACATCCTCCAACTGATTTCTTTGTTTCGAGAATAGAGGTGGTGTATTGTAACGCGTCCTTGTGCTGCCTATCATTAAACAAAGATTACTTTATAGGTGGAGCTAATTAATTAATTATTTGTTACGTTTATCTAGACTAACTAATCAAAGATTGTTTAAGTAGTAGGAGTCTAGGATTAGGAGTACCTTTGTCGACAAAAAAAAAGTCTATTAAAATAGGAATACGAGTGTATGACTATGAATATGAGGTTTATAACTTTTATTCTATTAAAAATAGGATTAGCTAATAGAGTTTTATCACGAATAAATCATCTTAATAATAATAATAATAATATAATTTATAATTTTGGCATTAAAGTTTAAAATAAATTATTTTGGTATTATGATACCTACCATATAGGTTAAGCCTTGGCACGATCACAATTTTTTATATGGCTTAAATTTTATTATTTAGTATATAAAATAATATGATATAACTTTAATATGGGAAACTTACCACTGTTTAAGATTCAAACAATTGAATGTATGTTACAGCTGTAGTTAATTAATTATTATTTCATAACAGTTTTTGAGTTGGATAAGAGATCAAATACAAGGTTAATTCTATAATATCTATAAAAAGAATATTATGTTAATATTAATTATCTTAAGTGATAAATAAAAGAGTAGTTAAAGTTCTATCATGTTTCACATATGCTTGTTTAATTAAGAGACCAATTCAAGGTCTCAAGGGAAGGAAAAATGTTCTAGTCCAAGGGTTTACATAAAACCTAAAAGGATACGTATAATATAAAATGGGTAAGATGTAAATCCTTATGGGAGCTAAATTATTGGGGGATCAGGTAATTTGATAGGATGATGTTTCAATCCAAATTGGATTGTCCAATGGGCCGGGTGTCATGGTTCATGTGTTTCAAGCCCTAGGCTTCTTTCACCTGTGCCAAATAATAAATGATTATTAACAGTTTAACACGATAGAAGTATTTATGGGCATTAAGAGATGGGCTGCTGCTGTCTAAAGAGATGGGTCTTAATAATCTTATAGTTGAGCTGGATGCTTTAAGTGTGGTTCTGCTTATGAAAAACAGCACTAGTAATTTGCTAATTGAGCCTCTCCTTACTAATTGCAAGAACCTGTTGAAGGTGTTCCCTAATACACAAGTGGTTCATGCCTACCGAGAGGCCAACCAATGCGCTGATGCATTGGCAAAATTGGGAGCTGCATCGCTAACTTCCTACGTTGTTTTTTGGACTCCACCGCCTGTGGTGGATGGTATTATAGCTCATGATAGAGCCAACGTTAACAGATTAGTTTTTGTTTAGTCTAATGAAAGTTCATTGCTTACCAAAAAGGAAATCTATGTTGCTCTTATAAACCCAAGCACCCAACCCCTTCCAGTCACATGTTCACTGTCAATTCCATACATTATTATTATTATAATTATTGTTTTAAAGAACTATAGGATTTTAGTGAAAATATGGTTTTGAACATAATAAAATGATGATAGATAAGAATAAACTCAATTAGTTTATTAAAGATCAATAACAAGATCCCATTTAGTTTTGGGACTAAAAGTTTTTTTGGAATTATATATATATATATATATATACTCAACTCCAAAATAATAAAACAATTAAAAACAGTAGAATATAAAAATTGGCCAAATGGCTCAAGATCATGCAAGAGGTCTAATTTGGATGACTTGGTAGCCAGAGAGCATTTCATTGAAACTGTTCCTTTCTTGCTCCCAATTTTTCTATCTTTAACCCTCTTCACAACTATCTTATACATGTATTTGAATTCTTCTAAAGGCACAACAAAATTTCACAATATTTTTATAACAAGTTGGGAGGCCAACCCAATATTCTACCACAATTCAAAATAATAATGTTGTGAAAATGTTGTAAGCTTTGTTGCATCCCTAAACTTTCTCGTTCCCTTTTTGTGCCCTTAAGTTCTTCATTACTATTCCATTTTCTGTCTCTTCAAACCTTTACCTTTCTCTTTCCTCAAATCCCCATTCATACCTAACCTTCTCTGCTGTTGAGTTCTCTTGGCTAACAGTGCTGCTTACAATAATGCTACCACTGACATTGTTCTACACCAATATAAAGCCATAAGCAATAGATAATACCAGCTAAATTGTGATCAATTAATATAAATTAATGAAATTCAAAGAGAAACAAATTTTAAACAAAAGAAATGTGTGTGATTTAGATAAAGAAATAAACTAACACTTGGGTTAGGGCTAGGGTTTTCAGGATTCCCTTGCCAATGAATTTTGACATGGCAAATTTCCGAAAAGCACATGAAGTATATGAGATTAGAAATAATCAAAAGCAAAATCGTTGTATGCCAAAGATCAATATATTGGTAAAGTATAAGAAGGAAGGCAATCCTCTCAATCCAAAATGCTAGAGCCATAGCATCCATTGTCACCTTCATGCTTGCAATAATAAAAAATTAATAATTTTTTTATTAAAAAAAAAAACTTGAAGTTGGAGATTAATAACTTGCACATCTGACATCCCACTACATATAATATCTGCAATTAATAACACATTACCTAGAAATACGTGAAATACTTTGAACATGAATCACAAAAATAAGGCCTATGGGATTCTTTTCGGTGTTCATTGTATATCGTGGATTTCTATAGATATTTAGATATTGTATTATTACTTTGAAAAAATTTATGGATACAGTAAAATTTCCTAACATCTTCCACAATACTCTTAATTTGAATTATGGTGGGTTTTAGTATAATTTACTTTATTTTATTTTGACCTATAATATTGTCAAACTTCAGCTTGTTGGAAAAAGGTTCAATTTAATTAAAATTAATATTTATTATTAAAAGTGTGAAGTTAGAACCCATAATTGTGGGAACCTATGAATGCCACATCTATATATCTATACATACATATAATAATAATAATAATAATAATAATAATAATAATAATAGTAGGTAAAACTGAGAAAAACTCAAATTAAAATTCCAAATTAAAGTTTCAATTTTGTGTCATGTGTCTAGAATTATTTATTTTTAAAAAGTTTTATTTCTTAATTTTATAATCAAATGTGGGACCACATCATAAATATTCATCTAAGTGAGTTATTAAGTAAAAAAACTAAAGAGTCTAGAATAAATGAATCGTAAAAATAAAAAAAAATAAAAAAAAGTGCATCACAATCATAAAAAAAAAAAAAAAGGACAATTTACATTTTATGCTTAATAATATCCTTAAAAAGAATTTAAAGAGTTAACAAAATATGAAAATGACTATCAATAGTATTTAAATTTTATATATAGGAATTATATTATGCATCTTATTGTATATCTTTAAGTGTATCCATATATATGGATGGAATTATAAGCTAGTTAAGTGTAATTACAGGGACAATAATTTTCCAATTTTGTTCTATGATTCATGTGAGAGGAATACATCTTTTTTGTATGACTAATGGAAGGAGTACACATTTACACTCTGTTTGTTTCTCTAGAAAATCTTCTATAAAAATAGTTTTTCATATTTAATTTTTCTTATTATTTATAATTGTGTGGTTCGATAATTACGTTCTTTGCCTAAAATAAGAGGCTTGAATTCGAATCCTAACGCCAACAATATGACATTGGTTTAATTCAAAGACTTTCACCTCCTAAAATCATTAGTTTCCTAGGTGGATTAAGTTCAGGTTATGACTTAACCCACTTGATCAAGCCACCTTGTTGCCTCCAGCCAACATGGGTGGGGTTGAGATAAGATTTAATCCATTATTTTTTTAAGAAGGTAGATTTAATCCACTTGATAAAATTTGTATGACCTAATGACTTCATTATAGTGGCGTTTCTTTAGCTACAAAAAATGTGAAGGAAATAATTTCCCTTACTATTACTTAATTGATGGACCACTTTGCAACCCCATATTAAGGAACATGCCTAAGGGCCTTTTTGGCTATTTATTTTAACCTCGTTTGGAACTAGAGTTTTTGAGAGTCAAGTTTCAATGTGAAGAACTCAACTCCCTTAAACTCGAGTTCCTTAAAAAAAAAAATTTTGGGAACTTGAAAATATTTATGCTCAAGTTTTTTATCCATGGATTTTGAGTTTTTGAAAATTGAGTTCTACCTAGAAAAATGAGGCTACATAACTAAATAGTTTTAGATGAGACTTTTTAATGTGACGTTTGGTACAGGGAAATCCACATTACTCCTGGCATCTAGATTCCTAGGAATGTGATTCATTGCAGTCTGGATACATAGAAATGTAGTTATTCCTATGTTTGGTTTCATTGGGAATCTCTTTAGATTCCTAAGAATGTGAGATGATAATATTTGGTTTATTCCTAGAAATCTTAAATGAATTATTTATTTTTCTCATTTTATCCTTAGATTTGAATGTGAACTACCAAGTCCTTTAAAAAACAAAATCTTCCTCTAAATAAATATTAATGAAAAACAAAATATAAACTATTAATTGTGACAAATTCCTTAAAACTGTAGTCTAACATTTTGAAATGATAAGTACAATACAAAAATAACTATTTAAATTCTTAAACGCTTTATTCTTAATAATAATAATTTTTAAAAAAGCTTAATCTATAACAAAACAACCTAACAACGTTTAGGTCTATACGACAAGAGAAAAGATATTAATGATTTGTTTTATATTTTATTTTAATAACTTAAATGATAAGGAAAAAAGGGTTAAAATTGTCAATTTATAAAAAATAAAATTTCCTTTAAGTTTCGGAATCTGGATACCCACCTGTTTTAAAGGGAATCCACATTCCTACTAAGAGAGGTTTAAAAAGGGAATCCAGATTCTTCTGGCATCTGATTCTCTAGCGTGATTTGCAACCAAATATAGAAATCTTTAAACATTTTTAGGAATCCTAAAACATTACCCCGGACCAAACACCACATCAATGAAATTGTTCTTGAAAATCAAATAATAGGTCAAAACAAGCCTGCCTAAGAACTTGTTTAGATAAGCTAGTGGTGGGTTGAAATAAAGTTATTTATCCGCTTATTTAGTGTATAGATATCTTTTTAACTTTTTTTGAGGTAATGTTTAACAAGATATTTGCTCAAATCCAATTATGAATCCATTTAAATAAACTTTCTCAAATAAGTACTAAGCACGTTTTTTTTTTTTTTTCCTTTAAAAAAAAAAAAAGAACTGAGCATGGTTATTAGTATCACAGTTGGTTACTCAAAAGGAAGGATGAAATTATTAATATAATCTAGTAGTTTGTTTAATTGGGGTAGGCTGCAAACATAACATTTTTTTTTTTTTGAAGAAAAGTCTGTTTTACAATAGCATGCAATTTATCTATGAATTGAATCCTTAAAAGGATGAAGATGTATCCATTATATTTTACCATTTTACTATTGTTCTACTCTATTTATTAAGTTTTGTTTTAGGTTTTTGCTCTAAAAATAATCACATGACAATAATTAATTTTAGAACAAATTGCCAATACCATTCTTGTGATATTCCATTCAAATATAGAGTCATTATGAGCTTTATTTTGTGATATTTATCTTTTTTGTAATTAGCTTCACGAGGCATTTTTATTAGAATGATTGAAGTTTGATGATGTGACAAGTACAAACATCGTCTATTAAAAAATAATCTTTTCAAACAGAAAAAGATTATTCTATCCTAATTCCTAAATCTTATGTTGGTCAAGTGATTGTGAGATAATAATAAGCTCATCACCTTAAATGGTTTTTACCCCAACTTTTGAGTAAAATAGTCTTTTTATTATTATTTATTTATCATTCATTTCTGAATAGTTGATTTTGACTCTACCACATCATCAAATTCCGTTAAAGCCAATTCTATTAGAAGTATCACCAAATAAATCACATGCAAATTTCATGATTTAAGGATAATAATATTTGTATATTGTATTTTTCCAAAAAAAAGTAATAAGTCTAAAGAGTAAGAGATACAAAAAAAAAAAAAAAAAACAAACAAACAAAAAAAAATCCAACTAGCTAAGTGACAAATTGTTATTAATAAATAAAATTAAGAATAATGATTATTACACCTTCACCTACCCACATTGTCACATTGGCTGAAATCGTGTTTTAAAAACACAATTTTAAAAGGAAGTATAATAAGTATATTATAAGATTTTTTTAAAAAAAATAATAATATTAATAATAATGAGTTAGATGAGAACAGGAAAAAAAAATTTACTTTTGAGAATTAAAATCGGTAAAAATTTGTACAGTTAAGTGTAGTAAAAAAAAAAAATCTTTAACATTACTAAAAAGGAAAAAATAAAAATAATAGAGAAAGTCCTTTTTAACATGGAGTTGAGTTGAGTCTTTAGTCACTCAGTTGACTTGTTGCTAACCTAAGGTTGGCTTATAGTAGTTGGGCACTTAGTTTCAAAATGGCTGTCTCAAGTTTGACTGGGTGCTCTCTAGTTCAAGTCTGGTATCAGTTCTCTAAAAAAACTCTCTGAACCAGCGATTTATCTCGCTATGTGTTCACCCGTCGCGAATAGTGATTAGTTTTTGGTTGAAAGGACAGTTTGGGTCTAGTATTTCCAATGCATTAAACTAGTTGGGATGGTAATATATGTCCAAAAATAGATTCACATCAGGTGCAATTCACCAACTTCCCTTACAATTTTTTTTACTTTTATTACTTTTTAATTTTAACTTTTTAACTTTTTTTTAATATATTTTACTTAATAGTTGAGATTGAAAGTTACTTTTTCAACTTTCAATCTCAGCCATTAATTTGCACTTGATGTGAATCCATCCAAAAATAGACACATGTTACAATCCCAATAAATCTAATGTCACTGAACACTAAACTTAATCTAGACCCTTTGAAGAGAAGCCCCCCAAAAAAGAAAAAAGGAAAAAGAGAGAGTTGACTGGTTGCTGTTATCCGAAAGCAAACAAATAGCCAAATACTGTTAGGTAGGACCCACAGGTGAAACATCCTCAACGTTGATTGGCCTTTAACACCCGCCAGCCAATCCCATTCCGCCACGTAATAATTAGGTACCTTTCCGAGTCAGCAAGCGAAAGATATGAAATCAAAATGCTCGGGAATCTGGAATCCAAAATCCCAGGATTTCAAATTCTTTTTCCACTCCCCTAAAAGCTAAAATGTCGCCTTCTTGTCTGTAAAACCCAAAATTTACACAAAACCCGATATTTTCGGAAACTCTCTCTCACAGCTTCCGATTTTTCGGCCGATACAAAATGGCCGATTATCTACCTCTACCGGACTCCGAAACCGCCGATACACGCCCCGCACGTGTCGCCTCCCTCGACGTCTTTCGCGGCCTCTGCGTCTTCGTAATCTCTCTCTCTCTCTCTCTTCGATTTCTCATTCGCTTCGTTGTTTTTATTTGTTGAACTGTGTGTGTGTGTTTGTGTTTTTTTTGTTGTTTTTTGAAGCAAAGCAAAATAGTTCATCTTTGTTTTGCTTTAAATGCAAGTTTTTTTTTAAATAGTCAACGGTATTTGTTGACTAAGGTTCTGTTTGGTTCCCCAGAAAATGTAGCACAAGAAACTACTTTTTTTTCCTTTTTAGGAAATATGTTTTGTAATGTTTAATAAAGTAGTTGAAATATTAATTTTAGCTTGAAAAGTACATTGCTTGATTTTTGTATATTTATTTTTTAATTTTGCAGCTGATGATGGTAGTTGATTATGGAGGCTTTATGTTTCCAATAATTACTCATTCTCCATGGAATGGTCTTCAATTGGCTGATTTTGTAATGCCTTTCTTTCTATTTGTTGCTGGGGTTTCTCTTGCACTTGTGTACAAGGTACTCTCATACACTTCTCTACCAATAAAACTTGACTATTTAATTTGTTCTTTGTTATTTCATTTTCATCTTCAATATGTTTATTGGTTACTTTACTTGCACTACAAGTAATGTTACTATTAGTAAGATTAGAGTTATTTTTGTTTAACTGATTAAGTCTCTTGTTGTCGAGCAAGGGACTTGGGTATGAGTTCAACCTACATCAAAAGAACTCAATTAGTGTTAATTGCCCATCAGGGGTGAATGCCCTTGGAGGACCCAACAACTGGTATTGGTGGGTAGAGTCATAGCTAATAGGTTTTATTGTCTAGAAGCGAGCCTAAAGGGCTCTTCTTTAGAAGAGTTCCCTCCATTATCAAAAATAAAAATAAGTAATAAATAAATCATCATGGAGTTCAAGTCCTATTGTATCTATTAAAAAAAAAAAAAAATCTTTGCTTAGTCTACAAATATGCCTACAATGAGTTTGGGCCATAATATCTCTAAACATCCAGATGCAGGGGTCTACTTGATTTTTATGGTTCTTGTTTATTTAGTGCATTCAGATTGTTTTTAGTGATAAAGATTTAAGGGTTGCTTTCCATTTTCAAATGCAGAAAGTAACAAACAGAGTAGAGGCTACATGGAAGGCAGTGTTTAGGGCAGCGAAACTTTTTCTTCTAGGTGTTTTTTTACAAGGTAAAAATCGTTGGTAAATTTTTGTGTAAGCCCTTTCGTTACTCATATTGTGGCCCATTTGAACTTGCATTGCTTATTGGGCATGCTGAATTCTAAAAGCAATGTGTTGGGGGTTTGAGATATTATGTTAATTGTTCCTTTCAACGTATGATATGTACTTTACATGACACAAAATCAGAGTTAAAAAATAAGGGGTGTATGCCATGTAGTGGACCATATAGCAATGATGTGCTGAATTCACTTCTTGGTTTATGTAGTTGTCTATCTTAATGATCCTTTTGTAGGTGTGCCATAGTTGGAAGCCAGTTATGCTTTTGTTTATGTTTTATTGACTATATAGAGTCATTTCATTTCAGGTGGTTATCTGCATGGAGTAACTTCCTTGACATATGGTGTTGACATTGAGAAAATAAGGTGGATGGGCGTTTTGCAGGTGTGGTTTAATTTCCATTCAAACTTTTTTAGCCACTTCTTATATCAGAATGATTGGAAGAAGCACATTGTGAAGTAGATAATATATTTATATGATCGTTCAAATTCAAGATGTGATTATTTTTCAAAAGTTTTTACTGCCAAATCAATACTTAAACATTTCAGCGAGTTATGGCTACATGCCTTTAGTACTCTTCCTTGTTCGTGCATTTTTTATTAATGAGTTTACTTTGACTTTTCCCAAGGAAAAAGTGATCATCACATGGATTGGCTCACACTAGCTTAGAAGCTGCTTGCTTAGGCAGAGTGACTGGGCTGTAGAATTAGTTGCAGAAAAGCATCTGTTTATTGCATCCCCTTGTTCTAAACTCATTATTATTTTCTCCAGAGGATATCTATTGGCTATGTTGTTGCGGCTTTATGTGAGATATGGCTTCCATATAGGACATGGAGGGAAGTTGGTTTTTTCAAAGGTTACTACTGGCATTGGTAAGGTCTTAATTTTTGGCTATTTCACACTATTAGTAAAATTCATTTTAAATATGATAATCTCCACTTTCAATGTTCAGTAATCACTCCTATTTTCTTGATACAAGCCTAGAATTTTTTCTCCTCCCTCAATTTAAAGGTTGATAAGCTGGGTTAGACAAATATTTGATCTAATTATTAAACCAAATTTTGGGAAAACAAAGGGTAAATATATGTGTGTAGGGGATAGCTCATTACTGGAGTAAATCATTGAATTGAATGTCACTGAGAAAAATAGAAAAGAAATTAAACCTCTGTTAGAGTCATCAAAATGATTGTGAAAGCACATTTGCATTTACAATATGAATTTTCATTACTTGTACAGGGGGAGATGGGTTCCAACTGCACAAAAAACCTTAACTCCAAAAGGTTGAATTACCCAATACCATTTGCCCACTGTTAATCTTATCTAGATTGCAAATCCACTTAAAATAGCATTTATTGAATATTTAGATCACTTGATTTTCTTCAAAACACTCAGCTGTTTTCTTCCTTATTTCATGTGTCATATTATTTAACACAGTTACACAGAAAATTATTTGATTTTTTGTTTCTACCTGTGTTTTGCCCAATTTATTTTCTTAATTGTAGGTGTGTTGCGTTTTCACTGTCAGCAATATACTTGTGGTTATCATATGCTTTATACGTACCAGATTGGCAGTTCATGGTACCAGCCTCAGCCTCAGCCTCTTCATTGCCTTCATCAAATGATAGTTATGTTTACACGGTGAGAACACTCTCAACGGTCAGCATATTTCTTATTATTATGGTTCAATTACTCTGTTCCACTTGATGATATTGCTTTAAGTATGGAATGGTGTGTGAAGTGCTTAGATGAAATTGGTGCCATGAATTTGTGTGTATGTGTGTGTTGACGCAGTGTGAAAGCAAAGGGAAAGTAAACGACTAACCCTAATTATACCTTAAATTCATAGAACCCACAAGGTTTGAGATTTGAAATACCAGATGGATAAGATGAAACATACCGAATTTTTTCTTTATTGATAAATGACTGGAATTTTTATTGTAGGTGAAATGTGGTGTAAGAGGTGATCTTGGACCTGGCTGCAATTCTGCTGGAATGATCGACCGTTACATTCTGGGATTTGATCATCTGTATATGAAACCTGGTTACAAAAACCTGAAGGTATATGCAAGTTGAACTTTGTTATCATTAGAATGCTTCCCAATATTCTTGACACATCGATGACTAATTCAAATCCATTTTACAGGAGTGCAATATATCTGCCAACGGCCAAGTTTCAGAGAGCTCACCTCCCTGGTGTCACGCTCCTTTTGATCCGGAAGGTATCTTAAGGTGGTCAATTAAACCTTCTTCACTGTCATACTTTCTTAGGCTCCTACATTTTGTTTCACTTCCAATTTACACCAACCTGCTGTCTTTGTGTTTGGCAGATAGATTTTGTGTCCAGTGTTGGTCATTGCTATCTTATGTCATAGCTAACAGAAGTTCAGGCTTTTTAATTCAAATAGTAGCTGTTGGAATTGAATAAACAAAGAATTGAACAGATATGCTTCATTCGAAGGCTTTGATGTCCATGTTCTGAGAACTTATAACCCCCTTCTATCAAAAGAATCAAGGATTCATTAATTAAATATTCACTAGTTCCTTACAACTCAAGCTTTTACAACAATTGGTAATTTATCATGGTATCAGAATAGATGAACCTCAGTTTGAACCCTGTCTCCACTCTACCTTCCATTCAAAAAGTGGGGGTAAGGTTGCCTACCATGAACTCTCCAAGACCCCACAAAAAGTGTGAGCTTTGTGCATTAGGTACAACCTTTTTTTGGTCTCACTTATTATGGAGTCTAGGTCCATACACAAGGGAGAGTGTTAGTATATTAATTAAATGATCAAATTCATCATTTCTTCACAGCTTAAGCATCTGGGACAATCGATAATTTATCAATGGATGGATCTAAATAATTATTTTTATTCAGAATACCATCTCCCGAGTCTTTAATGAATGCTTAGTCAAATGATGAGTCGTTTGGGTGATTCATTCACTTAAGATAAACCATCAACATGTTCGGTTGAAAGGGAGCCTTGGAAGAGGTCATCTTAGCATGCTTAGTATAGATGATACTGTTGATTTCCCCTCTTTTGCAAGCAGTTTTGCTACACCACCTGCCACTGTAGCTAATCTATTTATGCATGTTCACTACTTATTTTTGAACATTCATTCTTTGGGCAAAGCCATCACAGCTGACACTTGGGTTGTCCCCTTATAAAAGAAAAGTAAATTTAGAAGCAACCCCTACTAGATTATAATTTGCTCTCGTTAATTGGCAAGCATTTTTCATCTCTCACTGCTGATTATTAGTATGTTAACTATAGATTTCTTATTGTTATTAATATTTACCATGCACTTTCCTCAACCCATGATCCAACTCAGGAACACAGTGGAAATTGGGTCCTTTTTATAGTACTGATCTTTGCTTTAGCCTTAATAACTGCTCTTTTCTTTGTCCATTGTTCAACTGATATTAATTTATAAACATTTTACATGTTTGTAGCTCCTTAACAGCAGCTGTGACTTGCATTATTGGACTTCAATATGGACACATTCTTGCT
This sequence comes from Quercus ilex subsp. ballota, assembly GCA_032727855.1. Lineage (NCBI taxonomy): Eukaryota > Viridiplantae > Streptophyta > Magnoliopsida > Fagales > Fagaceae > Quercus > Quercus ilex. The sequence goes on from CM064918.1 coordinate 54,773,780, forward strand.
CACTTACAGGTGAAATATTTGAGCAATCTTGATGGCATTGCCTAAACCCTCAACTGTATGTCAGTATGTGCCATATCCTCAATGTGTACAAGGATCCAGGACCCTTTTGGGACCTAGAACATAAATTTAGTGGTGGAACACATTATTACTTGAAAGATCATTAACTGTTGAGATTAATATAAATATTAAAAAGATTACACTATAAATCTTACCCTTGGAATCAATTGTGCTTATCTCTTCTCTATTATATTCAAAACAATTTTTTCGCTGTCTTGTCTACCACATTGATCAAATTTTCAGGAACTTCCAACTTTTTTTTAGTCTTCTACTTTTTGTTATGACATTCTGGACTTCTTCTTTATCATACAAATAATTTTCAGGATCACAAAGGGCGCCTAAACAACTGGTCCCTGTTTTCAATTTCATCAGTTGTTCTCGGACTGTTCCTTGCCGTCGTAGGTATGCACTTTAATGGCTAATACTTTTAAACATCAGACAGTACTACATGTACGTGACTACACAGATTGATTTGGCAGGCTTTTCATTGTCTTTTAGCAATTCTATATTTGAAAATTTGTCTTTAGTTTAGGTATGCTTTGATAAACCATTATACTGATAAGTCTATTTTTGTGTCAGGCATCCCTTTAAATAAATCTCTGTATACAGTCAGTTATATGCTGATTACTTCTGCATCAGCGGGGATCACATTTTGTGCATTTTATTTGTTGGTGAGTTCTTAAAGCAAATCCTCTCTCTTTGAAGGTTAACTTTCTGTAGGTAAATTCATAAGTTTGATGTTGAACTTTAAAACAATTGGTTCCTTTCAAATTCCTAGCGAGAGTTTTGGTGGGTACCAGCTTCAAAGTTCGAATCAGGAGATGTAGAGAAGTAATTGAATTTGTCCTCCATGGACATTCATTTTTCATACAGTTCCTTTAAATGGTTCTAAATTTACCATGCTCTCTGTTCCTAGTGAGGTATTGTATTGATACCAGGACAGAATAAACACATTCTGCATTTAAGGTTATGAACTTCCTTCCAGATCTTCACTTCTAAGTTCTAACATATGTAATGTACCTAATAAAGGTATTAAGTTTCCTTGGAAGTACAACAATCCTAGTCATTGCTAAGGGATGAAACATCAATGACTTGATAAAATACTTGCACAGTTTGTAATTTTATCATGGACAATACTACTACTATCAGTATACTGTGTTGGAATTATACCATGATCCCTGCAACATACATTTACTTCTTGCCATTCATGTAGATGTACCCAGTTCATTTCTTAGATTCCTAATCTAGTAAATGTTCATTAGAAGACTCTAATATTACTGACATGCTTACCTGCCTTATTTTGCAGGTAGATGTTTATGGTTACAGATGCTTAACATCTATGTTGGAGTGGATGGGATTGCATTCTTTGAGCATTTTTGTTCTAGTGACTTCTAACTTGGCTATCATTGCAATTCAAGGATTCTACTTGACTGTTCCTGAAAATAACATTGTCAGTATTCAAACTTGGCAAATACCTTTTTATACTGAAGCCCATTTGTACTCATTGAAGTTCAAAACCAGTAACACCATTCTTTTTTGATGCACTTTTCTTGTTTTCCAGGTTCACTGGATTATAACACGTTTTGTGCATGCATGACATGGTTATCCAGTTCCTGCGTATTGGTTTAACCCTTGCATCTCAATCCTTGATCAGATGTTAAGATATATGCCTTAATTTCCATTCTTTAAGTTAATCTTCATTATGCTTAAATTTTTTTTTTTCTTGATTTCCAGTTAGGTTATTTAGCATGGAGGGTGGAAAGAAGAGAGTTCTCATGAACCAGCCCTTGTTGTAGACAGCTTAGATTCTCACAATTGAGGTTAGCTTCTTCTGATTCTTTTATCAATCCTGCAGTCACTGAAGTCATTAGAGAACTACCACGTTGTATAGTTAACTCTTCAAATGTACAAGACATCTTTGGAGTCTTGGTTTATAGTGCATCAGTAAACTTCTGAATGTACATTTGATTATGAGACATCTGCTGGATTGTTAATAGAAATAGAATCTGATGTATTACATTTTTGAAAGTAAAACTTGTTGGTAGCATGTTGTAACCTTTTTATTTCCAAGTAGAAAACGACAGTGTCCAATTGGGGAAGACTTTGAAGTTGAATTAAGGTAATCCTGGGAGGACGGGACCTAAAGGGAAAATTAATTATTCCACGAGCTAATGAAAGCCAAATTATGTGTGGAGTGTGAAAAACAAATTGGAAGTAACAACTATTACAGGACTAATTACCTACATTTGGAGAGTGAAATGGTACTTTGTAATATTGTAAAATCAGCATCTTAAAGTTGGACCATATGATATTGATTCTGGTCAAGAATATAGACATGCCTAATGGTTGTATCCCAAGCTTAAGGTTTTTCTCCATGCATTCATACACGTGGACCTTTCTCATTGCTAAAGGCATACATAGTCATAGGCATTCAACAATTAACAAGTGCAAGGTGACAACATGTCTTGTGTCACACACATACAGGACAGTATAGGCTTCAGTGGCTTCACCACCTAGAGCAACCTGAAAACCTTACGCTTCACCACCCGAAAGGTTGTTTGGAATCACCACCAAGTAGTGAAAGCAATTTCTCATGAAGAAAATTTTATTTAATGAAAGTCCGATTAAAAAATATCACCCAGAGCCATTTTATTTAACAATAATCCAAATCCATAAAAATGAAATAATTTCATAAGATGTGCCAGCACCATATTTGTTTTTTATTTTGTTTGGTGGAAGTTCAATCGAAATAACTCTCTGCTGAACTACCCATATTATTCTTTCCTATTTCATGAGATGAGAATACTTAGAACTAACGAGTCCTATACCCTTACGCATCTGCCTTAATACGGAAAATGCCAGGGCACGTTTCTCACACACCAATGAGGAAAAGGAAAATGTGGAACTTTGTTTGTTTCATGGGCCAGCATAATTTTTTTGACCCCAGAGGTGTTCACGTGACCATGATCAATAATCACTGGAGGAACAAACTCAAGTAGCAGTTGTATTTTCTGATTGGTTTAGTAATAAAATTATAATCTAATAATTATGGTACTAGCAAGGTGTATCCTTGACTATGTGCCATAAAGAAGTGAAATTGCTTGCCAGACAAGCCACTAAAAACCATCCCAAATTCTAACTAGCAACAAAAAACACAACTTTAATTGCATTTCCAAAAATGTCAAGCTCCTTCCTCATTCACAGTGTGGACAATACAAATTCCTTGCACCCTTGCAATGTATTCTGACCCATTTCTATCACACTCATCCTCATCCCCACTAACCACTTCATCCTCATCCCCCACACTCAGTATCATTTCCTTCAATTCCAATGGCTACCTCTTCTACGTCTACAACCGTAATCAATGGTTCCACCAACAGCAATTCCATCACCAAGAATCAAGCCTTGATCAACTCTATCATATTTTGCATACTATGTCTAGGTTGTATAATTACTTTTGCCCTGTTGACATTTCGATCTGATTATAATTTCAATCCTATTCCTAAGGTCCAAGTAGACTCAACCTCTTTTCTATCAGTTACCAATATCTCCGACTCACATACCACCACAACATTCAACATGGTTTTCTCTTTTAGAAATGCAAGGGTGCTTGCAAATTACCCTTTGCTATATGCAACTATGTACCTGCATCATGATCACAAGTATCTCTCTGACAAAGGACTTCCATCTTTTGTTCAAAAACCCAACGAAGAGACACAAGTTAAGGCTGAGTTTAGGCTCACTGACTGTTTTCTTGCAAGTGATTTGGCTAGTGGGGAAGTAAATGTTGATGTTGAGCTAATGGCTACCATTTTAGTTAAGCTGCCCTTTGACAAGAGGGTATATGTGTCAAGATTCATTTGCTCGGATCTGAAGTTTGCAAAGTCCTCTTCTAAGGTTGATGGTAACTGGACAATTCTGGGTAGTACCATTACTTGTATGGATGTGTTGTTGTAAGTTACATACCAAGCAGAAAAGAAAAGAAGTGTTAGTATTAAGCTAAGTTTTCCTTGAACTTATTGCTTTTTTTAGTTAACTATATAGGATAATGAACTAGGTACAGAGTGGGTTCTCCCGCTTCAATATCCTTTCATCTTGCTGATTGAACCTGTTTGTACTTGGCTTCAAAGATTTGAATTCACAACTTTCTTGGTGTGTTTATTTGGGCTCAAATTTAACCTTGCTTGTTGCAGAATCTAGGATTTGACTGAGGTAGTTTAATGTTCTCGATTATATGGTCTAATTTTACCAAGTTGAACTCTACATCAAACTTACTCCAAGATGAAGGTAATTGGAATACTGGATCACATAGATTATCATATGGATGAACAATGAATTCATCTTCAAACGTATAGTGCTCCAATTCAATAAAATGCAATGCATCATATTAGAATTCGAATATGTTTGTTGAATCCCAAAAACACTAAAAATCTAAAACCATGCTCTTTGGTACCATTGCATTTGCATGGTTTGCACCATATTACTCGATGGGCCCTCTCCATTTCAAAAGTAAATAAAGAAACTGTGAATATTTTGGATTGGACAGCCATGTTGTGTATTCAGGATTGGCAAAATTCCCACCAATGAGTTCTACAGCTGAAATTAGTTCCAAACTCTGTAATTCTTGTGGCTAAAGCTCAGGCAATAAATGAATCCCATCAACTTGATTAACTCTGGGAACACTTCTTGCATGTCATAGGTCTTGCCGTCTTGCTCTCAGGACAGTACATTTATTTCCCAGTTGAAAGTCATATGATAATTCTAAAATGAACAGAATTTCCTCGACCAATTTGGAGGAAAATTCTACCATCTTACTATTTGGTAATTAAAATGACCCTATAAATGTATTTTTAAATACATGGCTTACTTTTTAATCATATAACTTGTTTAAAAGATTTAATTATCACTCAATTAAGTTGATATAGATGAATTGATGATAATCTAAATAGCCACAACATGAGTTAAAAGTAAATTCTTTTATATCAGTTTGGAGGAAAAACTTTGTTAAAAGTATAAGTTGAGTCCCAAAAGGAGGACTAATATTATTAAAATAAAGACTAGGTCTCCAAAAATCCAAAGTAGAATCAATTGTCACATCATAGCCACAGATTTTACTGCCTTCAAAGTTAAAACCAATATGGTATGGTTTTCAAAAACATCTATCTTCATTCTTAAATGTTAGGGAATGGTTTTTGTTCCCAAGTTCCAACTAGATGGTGCCCAACTAGGATGAGCCCTGACCTATAAAGGAAATTGATATTTCCATGCTCCACCTCATGTACACACCAGATGATGTATAGATCTAAGCCAAGACAAAAGAAATTAAATTAGACAGTTGGGGTATTTACTAATTAGCTAATTGGAGCAAAACTTGGAGCACAGCCATTTTTAAAGATTGGTCCATATGCTAACCCATTCTAGCAGAGAATTTGGGTACACTTTTCAGTTCACACTGCACAACTTCAATTCCTCTACCTGTGCCCATTTTCAATTTTTCATACATACCCTGCAGGGTCTTGCATTCAGCTTTATTCCCAACTTAGGCCAATCCAAACCAAAACTCATGGTTTTGTCTGAGTTGGACTTAGCCTAGATGACCATAGGCTTAGAACTCAATTGGTACCAATTGAGCTAACAGAAAATCCATGTTTTCCTTCTCTGACTAAGGATAAATAAAATATGTTCATGGATTCATAGTAACAACAAGGTAAATTTACCTAGAGGTTTTGGGAGACAACTATCTAATATTTATTAGTGCCACAGAAAAACATGGGTCCTCTTGCAAGTCCATCATGAATTTCTTTTAGTCACACAACCAAACAAGTTCAATTTCTAGCCCATCTAGGCAATTGCTAACCCCGAGGTGTTCACAACTTCACATGACCAAAATCATTAATTACTGGAGGAAGAAACTCTAGTAGCAGTTGTATTTTCTGATTGGTTTAGTAATAAAATTATAGCCTAATAATTATGGGACTAGCAAGGTGTATCCTTTACTATATGTAGCAACTAAAAAGAAGTGAAATTGCTAGCCAATTAAGCCACTAAAAACCATGCCCAAGTTCTAACAAGCAACAAAAAAACTTCAATTGCATTTCAGAAAATGGCAAGCTATGGTACGCAGTACCTATCTATGATCTATGTCCTCATCTAGTCCCCTTCTTCAATTCACATTACAGAATTACAAATTCCTTGCAACCTTGCTTTTTATTCTGACCCTTTCAAACCACAATCACCCTCCCCATTCCCTCTAACCACTTCATCCTATCCCTCACACGAAGTTATCATTTTCTTCAATTCAAATGGCTACCTCTTCTACTGCTACAAACATAACCAATGGCTCCACCAATGGCAGTTCCAAAACTCCCATTATTTTCACTATCATGAGGGGGTGGTGGTCTTATAAGGAGGAAAACCGCTCAATTGGTTTTAACACACTTTACACACTGTGTTGGGGTTGAATTGTTTACTCATAGCTGCCATATGGAGACTCGCAATCGTTCTAAGGGGATGAGGGAATTGATTCATTTGCTCGGATGTGTCATAGTAAGTTACACACCAAGCTGAAAAGAAAAGAAGTATCAAGTCGTCATGGCCTTTTTCCTCAAAAAAATAAAGCTGTAATGGCCTTAATGAAGGAATTAGTATTAAGCTGGTTTTTTCTTTGAACTTATTGCTTTTTTAGTTAACTAGAAATGATAATAAACTAGGTATAGAGTGGGATCTCCCATTTCAATGTCCTTTCATCTTGCAGATTGATACTATTTGTACTTGCAAGGATTGAATTCACTACTTTCTTGTTGCATTTTTATTTGCGCTCAATTTTTTTTTTTTTTTTTGAGAAGGATTTGGGCTCAAAGCTTGTTGTAGAATCTAGAGTAAAACTGTGATAGTATAATGTTCTTATATATGGTCCAATTTTACAAAGTCCCCCTACCCCCAAAGATGAGGGTAATTGGATCATATAGATTATCATATGGAGAAACAGGAAATTTATCTTCACGCGAATCTTGCTCCAATTCAATGAATGCAAAGTGTTAGAAATTGAAAATGTTTGTTGAATGCCAAAAATACTAAAACCATGCTCTTTGGTACCATTGCATTTATGGGTTGCACCATGTTACTTGATGGATCCTTTACGTTTCAAAAGTAAACCAAGAAACTATGAATACTTGGATTGAAAATGTTGTGCATTAAGGATTAGCAAATTCCCACAATGAGTTCTACAGCCGAAATTTGGCTCCAATTTGGGTAATTTTTGTGCCTAAGCCTCAGGCAACGAATGAATTCTACATTCCTACCAATTTGTTTAGCTCTTCGTGGCGACTGGCGACCAAGATACTCCATGGTGCCAATTTGCACCAATGGACTTCTTGCAATGTTCAACCATAACCATGAAGGACTATTATTATTAAAATATAGACCATGTCTTCTAGCGTCCAAAGTGAAATCAATTGTCACATGATATTAATATCATTTTATTGCCCGTAAAAGTTAAGGCTTTTGTTAACAGGTGTCATCGCACTTCCGTTAAAAAGAAATTTATTAAGTCTCACTGTGTTGGAAAGTAACAACTACAAAAAGACAAATACTTTAACTGACTCATGTGCGATTGCACTCAAAAACCAATATAATATGATATTTTGAACCATCTATCTTCAACATTAGGGAATAGGGATAGAAAATTAGTAGAGAATGCATCTCAAGTGAGGCTCATCTAAGAAGAAAGAAGCTTTTTGTCCCAACTAGATGGTGCCCAACGGGGATGAGCCCTAAGTGACTGACCTATCCTTCTCTTTTAGACTAAGAATATATATATATATATATATATATATATATATCTTCATGGAGTCATGGTTTGAATATAAGTTGAAATCTTAATTTGATTAGGAAATAACACCAAGGTGAATTTACATGCAGGACTAATAGCCAGAATGTACCAATTGGGAGACAACTATCCAATGATTGGGCATGGAATGTACCATAGAATAATATGGGTCCTCTTGCAAGTCTAGCATGAGATTTTTTATGGTAATTGGGCTTTAACATATATGGCCTTGGAATGAAAATGGGTCACACAACCAAACAAGTTCAATTTCTAGCCCATCATTGAACAATAGTCTTGTGATCTATGTTATCACTTATCACTCACTCGGTTGTCTTTATACATGTTTTATTAAGAAAATTCTATTTAAATCCCTATATCATATATTGTAAACGAAAAAATATATAATTTTAGCTTCACAATTCACAAGCCTAGCTTTCAAAAATCAAAAGCCAAGAAACCAAATTACGATATTCTAGAATTATGTATTATTCAGGCCAAATATTTTTGTTCTTTAGTGTTTTCTTATTCTAGATTTTCCAATTTAATAATGGGTTGTGCTAAGCTAAACAAGTTTTTGGCCACAATTGACTGGACAACTATATTCCACTGAATGCAGGGCTGGTTCTTCTCAATGATTAATGGACCCACTTATTTTGATAATCCAAAATTAATAATTAATTAAATAATATTCCTTCTGATCAATTAGTTAATCAATAATATGGTGTCAGGAACAGAACGTTTCATATTGATTAATGATTATTTCTTTTTGTTATTGCCTGAATATATGCTTTGCTAAAAAAACTGAAACATTATTGGTCATGCATGATAATAATTTTACTAATCCAAATTCCTGCAACTGCTTATAAAGGGAGAAAAAGCAAAAAGATTACGATTGTCAGAAAATGATATAACATGTTCTAGCAATTGCATGTGCTAATACAATAAGTTTAATCGTGCAGTAAATTTCATAACGTTTTTCATAATTGTTGAAGTGATAAGTTGTGATTGGCATATAATAAAAACGATTTTAGTGATAGTATTTTGTGATGTGATATTGCACACTTGCGCTAATTACAATCTACTACGTACCTTAACCTTCACGAGTTGTAAAAAAATGTAGAATTTATTTTATCTGTACTCTTATTAGTGTAAATAATCAAATACTTAGTATTTGCATTAATGCAGTACTAGAAAAGTGTTTTAACAGAAATTGCCAAATATATGACAATTTCTCTAAAGATCTTTAAGGGCTCTTTATTTTAAAGCTACAAACAATTTTAAATCTAACCTTAAAATTTAGAGCTTTTTCCTTCAAAAAATATATTTAGAGCTTTTAAGGAAAAAAAATCTATATTTTACTATTTATAATTTATAAATGGGTCCGGTTAATTTATATCCTTAAGATATATATTAATCATCCATTGTAGGAAAATTTTTATGGAAATTTGAAAAAACTATCAAAAAAGATAATCACTTTTCTACTTTCCCGTAAAAAAAATTTATAAAATAATTTACTAACACGTGCCCTAAGGGTATACTCTAATACCCTTTATGAATCTACAATTCACTACTTATACTATATAAATCCATAACTTTAAAATTCTAACAATATCATTATAATTCAAACTTTTGGATGTCCAATAACAATTGACTCTCTTAAAGATTTAACTAAAATGAAATCTTTATAGTTTTGTCCAAAAGACTTCTTAACGATTTTATTTTAATCTAAACTTTAAAGCCGTTAAAATGTATTAGTTAAAAAGTTTTTGATATTAAATTGTAAGGGCCGGGAGAATTGCACAAAAGGGTAAATTGTAATTGAAAATTTAGCAATTGAAAATTTATGCCCTAAATTATGATATGACCAAAGGATAAGAGATAAAATTCTAAGTTTCCTAAGTTAAAAACAGATTTTGCAAGCATGGCGACTGGATTAAGCAGGGAGAAAGATTGATTGATTGACAAAGAAAATGAACCTAATCGAGGCAAGTGATGGAATCAAAAATCAATGTCACTAGTGCTGGTATATAATATAAGCTTTAAATTTTTCTATATTATTTGGCAACTTCAATTGTACATACTAAATTTGTTTTCTTGTAGCCCACTTGTGAGGGAATTTTGAATTTTCACATCCCAGTTTTGATTTTGCTTCACTCATTGGCATAGTTCCACTAAGATAAATTCAAAGATTAGGGGACTTTTCAATCCCTTTCTCCCAAGAAATGACCCATAGACATATTCCAATTCTTTTAGAACCAGCCAAGAAGTTGGAAAGTGATTATTTGCAAATTGGGCTCTACAAAATAAAAATAAAAATACAACTAAAACTTTTTCTGTCTTTTTTTTTAAATGGGAGTTAGCTAAACTACACCAGCTCTCAGGTAGGACACTCAAATTAATACTTAAAGTTAATCCTTGTGAACGTCCACCAACGAAAAACTGCTGACAACGAAACTCAAACCTAAGCGAATTAGGCAAAGTACCCGAGCCTTACCAACTGAACCGCAACAAAAACTGTATTTGTAACTCGTAAAGGTACATACTACATAATGATGGGTAATTTTAATAGGGTAAAAGATAAGCCAGTTTATGTTTTTGGACACAAACAGATATTAACTTTATCAGAAAAACAAAACTAGTACTACTGCTACTGCCATGGATGTACTTTAACTTCGATATGCTATTGCTGTATATGATCCTCCTCGTGTACAATGATGTTGCATTTTTAATATGCACAAACTTCTCACTGTGCTGCCCTGTGTTACCTTTTGTAAAGACATTTAACTTAACCACAGTTTTATTAACAAAGTATATGCTCTATTATTGCCTGCATGAATGAATGAGTAACCCTCTCATTCAGAAATATAAAAGACAAAGTTGTTCTCATCATTTAACATTTTGGCTACATGATTAGAATAACAAATAGTATTGTTATAACATTGAGGAAGAAGCTCACTTTAATAAAAAGGAAGAACATACCTTTTCTTTTTTTTCTTTTTTGTATTTTACCCAACTTTAAGATATCCTTTGGATAAAATTATTTTGATAAGGAATAAATTAATATAATATGTTTATTTTCCTTCCTATGGAGAAACTGCCATAGGCCATAGATACTCAACTTTTTTTTGTTAGTATCTTATCAAAATTCCAGCAGCACATTGAAATATTTTATTGGGTATTGATGCTTGGTGTTTTCATAAATAAATTTCTATTAAAAAAAAAAAAAAAAAAAAACCTTGACCTATAGACTAAGTTAACTCACAAAATATTAGCCTTTTTTTCCTACCTAAAACATAGATAAAGTGAATAGATTAGTGGTGAAAACTTTATTGGTGCTTAATAACTTTAGTACTCATTATTGCTTTTAGGAAATGAATTCCTACTAAGTCTAAAAGGTAAAGGGATGCAGATAGTCACTTATTACGTGGGTTTGTAATATTTGTGTGTGAAATTAGGCTTTAGTATTATGTAGTTGTGTGCTTAGTTTCATATTAAGTCTATATAAAATAAATTCAAACTATATAATAATTACATTGAACCTTAATTACGACTATACATAAATATGGTTAACAATTTTCTCAAGGCAATGATACTAAAATGAACATAACATTATGCGACTTGAAATTATTGTAGCATATTGTTTGCCTTAGCTTGTAAATTTGGAATGAATTGTCTTAATGTACATAGGTCAGATTCGATGGGTTGAAGGAAATAATTTTAACCAATTTGCCATTAACGGGTTGGAAAATTTCCGACCCACCAATCTCCAAAAACAATTGGTTAGTTGAAATTTTGAATAGTTGCGGTTTGGCAGTTTAGACAAGTTAGCTAGTGTTATATGTTATATACTAAACTCTAAAAATTATTTTTTTTCATCTACAGATAAATTTAATAATTTGTATTTTCTCCAAATCCTAGGAATCATTAAAGAAAAGAAGCGACCAACTTTCTTGTAGAACAAAAGTACACATGTCTTAAGTTATAAGTACTTTCGAACTTTTTCTTTAAGAAAAAATTATAATTATCATATTCATTACATTATATACTTATGAATATATTAGAAAGTATCATAAAAAGATTAAATTTCATGTGAGGAAAAAAAAAACTAAAAAGAGAGAGAGAGAGAGAGTGATGTGTTTAAGTTAAACCTTATATAACTTCACAAGAATTGCACATATTAGGCTCTATTTGGTTACGGTATTTAAACAACTAAAACTGTTGTTTAAACATCACAACACGTATTTCTACACACTTTTTTACCTATATGTATTCTCACAAAACTTAAACAACATTATTAAAAATTTCTTACTAAATGGGTCGTATATTGACAAATCGTGTCTTGGCCAACCTGCCATTGACCCAATCCAACCCATCACTATAATATTGGCCAACTTGTTACTAGATTCAACTCTTCAAACTTATTTTTTATGTATTTATTAGATGATAATTTTAAAATTTTAATTATTAAATTGTATATATATATTTTTTATCATATCCTCAGTGCTTACGAATTTTCGGGAAGATTAAATATCAGAACTAGTTGATGCATCTAGATACCGGTTAGGCGGTTTGGACTAATTAAACCAGTTGATGCATCTAGATACTACCATGTGACATGACAAGATAGTGCCTACGTGTAAAAATGAAAATTCAAGATCTGTTACTTTGATTTGATTTGATATGATTTTTATTTTTATAATGTTTACAGTTTTCTCGGGAAACAAACTAGACTTGAAGGAAACTTTAGTGAAGGAAGGGATAAAGTCAAGGTCATTTTCGTCATAGGAAAACAAAAAAAAAAAAAATGTATGTATTAAAAGACGTTTCCATCTCATGAAAGCATCATAATTATGATTTTGTTAGATTGTACATCACCCTCAAGAATCTCTCTCTCTCTCTTTGGAAAAAATAGCACGGTCCTCTCTTTTGTGAAATGTGTGGGACCCAAAGGGACCCATGTGGGTCCCATGTAGGGCCCATTTACCTATTGGCTAACGTACACTTAGGGGTATTGGGGGGGACCAACTTTAATCACAGCCACACAAAAAATATGACCGTTGAGGCTTGGGCTGATCGAAAATTAAAAAAGCCTACAGGTCATTCACGGTTTTTCCCTCATCATCCTCCAACGGTTGGAATTTGAAAGAAGGGTCTGGAAACATCAAGCTGTTTTGAAGTTTGGTGAAGACATAGAACCACCCAGTACAACTCATTTATGTTTCATAGAGTTTTTGAAATCTCAAATTTTGAAATTTTGAAATTAGTGAATTGAGATTGGTCGGATCATTAATGAGAACAATTAAAAAAAAAGAAGAAATGATACGTATACATGAATTTAAGAAAATTATTTTATTAATAAAATTATAAAATCGTTTGATAATTATTATGCTTTATTTTAAATAAGACAATTTTTATTTAAATGAGCGTGGTTTTTGTCCATTGTCTCCCGTGCATGGATTCGTTGCGATCATGACACATATCCAAAAATTGACAGGTGTCATGATCGTAACAGGTCCAGTGTCACAAGACATTGGACAGAAGCCACACCTTATTCAAATTAGTTTTAAGGAAAACCGTTCTAACATACCATGCAATTCTCAAGACTAATAAAGAGCTAGGCTTCAGTAGAATTTTAACCCTCAGCAATAGCAGAAGACTAGAGCAGGTTTATAATCGATCAAAGAATCCATCATGGCAAGAACGAGTCCAAATTTTTTGTCCCACTTTTCCTGCTCCACTCTATATTTCACAAATAAAAACTTGCTACATGTTCACATAATTAATAAATACTATCATTAACCACCGCACACCCTTGGTGCAATAATCACTCTACAAGTATAAGTGCTTGTGGAGTGTGGGGAGCAAGGGTCGGGGTTTAAATCTCCAGGAGGGAGTTTCACACGCATATACACTTAAATTAGACTAGAGTAGAATTCTATCTTGTATCAAAAAAATACTACTATTAATTATTAATGGTAGTTTTTAATTAATTATGTGAACATGTGACAAGTTTTTATTGGTGAAATATAGAGTGGAGCAAGAAAAGTGGGATAGAAGATTTGAACTTCGTTTTTGTATCTAAGATTGTGATTTCACATGTAATAGAACTAACCTCTATAACTACTAGCTTCCGCGTTCACCACTGTAGGCTAAATCCAAACTCTATAAACCAGCTTGCTTTATTTTGTTCTAATCCCTTATGTTCAATGCATGTTTATTTGATATAAAAAAATAATCATCATCCATATGATTTTTATATATAAAAAAAAAGTAATCATATAATTTTTAATAAAATAATGTTCATTGTTTAAATTACTTATAGTAGAAGAGGTTTTTTCAACCCCTTTTTATGAATATAATTAATTTTTTAGAGCTTAGAAAATAAAGATCATAGTGAGAATTTTATTTGAAAATTATAAACTTTATTTTTATTCCCGTAGTTTTGACAAAGTAGACAATTTTGTAGATAATAATAATTATGCATGCGTGTTATTTCAAGTTTTCAGATCAGATCAATTGTCACACAAATATGTTCAAGCAAAAAAATTGTCACACAAATATGTATTTTACACCATTAATCAAGAACCATCCACCCTACCTCAAAAAAAAAAAAAGGGAAAGCACGTTGATGGTATCATTTTCTAATATTATCATCAAAAAAATTATACTTAAATTTCAAGATTCCTAGTTTAAAAGGAAAAATCGTTTGGTTAATTTTTTTGGATAAGAAAAGACACAAAACAAAACCAAAAAGTTGATTCTTAAACATCAAAACTTTAAACCAATAAAAATATAAAAGGAGAAAAAATTCATCTCTTTAATGCACCATACTCTATTTTAATATAAATATAAATAAATACACCTTAGTATAAGGATGACAATTTTGCCTCGCCCTGCTTAACCCGCCCCTCCCCACTTCACCTTGTGTGGGTTTTTCTCGTCCTACAAAGGTGGTGGGGTGGGGATGGGGCAAGATTTTAGTCCCGCACCACAGAGCGGGGAGGGGATGGGACAAGATTTTAGTCCCACACCACAAGGCGGAGCGGAGATGAGTTTAAACTTTTTAGATCCACCCTGCCCTACCCCTCCCCGTCCTCGCCTCGCCCCACATTGCTAAGGGTTATAATTGTAAATTTTTTATACCCTAAAACCCTACTACTTAAACAAACATATCAATATTAGCTTATTTTATTCTACCTAATGTGGTCATCTACCTTTATTTTGTTACGTGTTATACTATGAGATTTTGTTTTTTTTGTTTTTTGATTGTCTTGTTAAATACTTGGATATATTATTCAATTTTTTCTAAAAATTGATTTGATTTGATGGGATAAATTTAATTGTAATTTCAAATATATTTTTATTATTGAAATAGATTTCATTTAAAAATTTGTACTAGTTATAGTGTAAATTAACAAAAAGTAGAGTTTTACGGGGTGGGACGGAACTTCGCGGGGCCCCAAGGGGCAGGGATGGGGTGGGAAAGTTTTTCTCGTCATGCGAGGCAGGGCAGGGATAAGGTAAGACAAAACCATGTGGGGTAGGGACGAAGACCCCATCTTTCAGCCCCGCCCCACTCCATTGCCATCCCTACCTTAGTGTTCTGAAAATAGAAAGGAAGCAACTAAGTAGTTTCAATTAGGTTCCCACAATTGAATAAGAAATTTGAGTTCAAATCCCACGTACAGATATCTTAGTTTAATGATAACGAATAATTATCATAAATTGAATATCTTTCTAAGTTTGAACAATTAGCAATTTGTTCATGTAATTTTATTTTTTTTCATTGGTACCTGTTAGTCATTTTGTCTATAATTTATGTTAACTATTAAAAATAATTTTTTTTAATACTTTAAAACTATTTAAATATTTTTCTAATAAAATACAAAAATATAAATTATACCCTTTTAAAGTAACTCAATTGTCATTTTGGTCATATAAGTTTTATTTTTATTATTTTGTTTTTGTAAGTTCAGATTGATATCACTTATCATCGTTATTCCTTCTTTAAGGACAAACCTTTTAATGAAATTGAGAAATAACTAACTGTTTCAACAAAAATGAACTTATAAGATTAAAATAATAAATATGAAACTTACCCACAAAGTTACGATTAGTCAATTTAAAAGGATGTAGATGTGTAAAATTTGCTATTTTGCAAAGCTAAAAGAGAAAAAAAACAATAATAGCAACTTTTTCTTTTGTCTCAAAAGGAAACATTTTCAAATGAAAAAATAAAATAGAAAAAACAGCAACTAAAAAAGGACATTCCTATTTGGTTATATGGGGGTAGATTCATTTTCTGAACTCATTTTTTGTTTCTTAAATCTTGTATTCATTTTCTCTACCCAATCCATGTCATGTTTGGCATTATTTTTTGGTCTAGTTTTCCCTTTTTTTTTTTTTTTTGTTCACTTTATATTTTTCTATTAAAAATTTAACACAATTGAGAAAAAGAGTGTTTTTTTTATAGGACAAGTCAATGTTAGTGGGATCCATAAATTTAATTTTTTACAAAAATGCCACTATATTTATTTTTAAGAAAATAAAAATACCAAAAAGTTGTATTTAATTTTTATATTCAAATTATATTTTTTTAATATTAAAAATAAAAACTAAATACAAATACAAAACTAAACAAGTTTTTAAACAGTAAATCCCATGAAAAACTGAAAATAAATACGGAATATACTATTTTTTTGCTAAAACCAAATAGGCCCTTGTATAAATTGCACATAGGATAGGAGCGGTGGTGCTAATCAGAAAAGGTGGGTGCTGACTTGGAGATGTTGCAGATAATAATATAATAATTAGGCATAGTGGGACCCAACTGAATGTGCTACAGCATCAACCGTCATACTTGCCAGCTGGATCCACGTGAGCGTTGATTAGAACATTTTGGATCAATCATGATTAGGCAAACCACTCAGGTCGATCAGACTACCAATTTCAGAGAATGTTTAAACATGCCGGGTCACCCTATCAACTCCCACTCACTCACTTGACTTTATAAGCCAATTTTGAAAAAGGTTGATCGAAAATTAAAAAGTTATAACTTTTTCAATTTTCGATAAAAAATTTTAAAAAATAAATTTATTAATGTGTGCCCTTAATCAGACTCTTATAAAATTAGCATATGGGTCAGGCCGTTAGGCTACTCAAATTTCAGTTTCAAGCCACACAAACAAATATTTTTATTTTTGATCTTCTTCTTTTTTATGGATTTTTTAAAAAATTTTTAGTATTACTAATCTTTATTTTTTGCTTGAGAAAGTAGTATTACTAATCTTGCTTTACCTTTTTACTTCTTTTGGATAAAGTTTTTTTTTTTTTATAAAAGCATTTTTGTTTGACCTTTTTTTATAGGGAAAAAGTTCACGAATATCGGATATATTAAAAATATTGATTTAAAAAATATTTTTAGAAAATTTTTATGGAAAAGAAAAAAATTATTATCTTTATATAAATTTTTATATTTTTCATGAAAGTGGTATCAAATATTTTCTAAAATTGTCATTTTTTTTATTTATATTTTACCTTTTTTTAAGAGTACAATTAGAAGAACACAACATCATTTGTACTATATTAATCAATTATTTGCAACATGTGAGTTATTTATTTATTTAGTGTGAGAATTTCAAAAAATAAATGTTAATATTCATTTGAATTTTCATGTTTTTTATTTTTTTTGGGAGTAAATGTTTCTTATAAATTTTAATCTATATTAAAATTTTCAATTCTGAAATCAATCTTCCCAACAAAAGTGAAGGTGTTTTATGGGTAATTATTGGATATTCCCGAAGTAACATAAATGTATACTTCCACTTCTCACATAATTGTAACTTCTACTAATAAATTCATGTGAGGGAAGGGGGAAGTATACGAATTCAACATCTGTTTTGGTATTTTCTACCCAATAAATGAGTGATACCTATTTATTGGGTAGGAAGTACCAAATTAAATGATGAGTTGGTATTACCGAAACATGGTATACTTTCTTGTGAGAGAGGAAGTACGCATTTATTGTATTCTTGGAATATTCAATAATTTTCTGTGTTTTAAATAGATTATTGTATTTACTTTTTTTTTTTTTTTTTTGAGAAACATTATTGCATTTACTTTGTTTCATTAAACATTTGTCATTTATAGACTCTCATTTATTTTTCTGGAGAGAGAATTATATTCTTCATTAATTTATTTATAGTATTTATTTGAGGGTAGTATTATGTTTTGCACCCATTGGGTTTTCTTTTTTAATACCATCATGTGAGATACAAATAAATAGAAATTTCTTTTCTTTTTTCGTGTTTCGGGGTATATGAAAGTAAAATAAATGTAGATGTTTTTTTTTTTTTTTGCGCAAATAGATGTTTCTTTTAATCCCAACATGAAAAAGTAAATTAACCAATAATTAATTACTCTGAATATTCTCATCTTAAAATAATCTTGTTTCAATTGTGAGGAGACAAAATGTAAAAATAGTTTTTATTATATTGGGCAGAGAAATTAATGCAAATCGATTCAACTTGGTTACCTTTTTTTTTGTTGGGAGAGTTTCAATCTATGGCGTCCACTCCTGATGATAACTTTTTATCATCAGATCAAGACACCGATCAGTTTTTTGTGTAAACGGGAATTGAACCCTAGATCTTTTATACAACTATCAAAGACTTTACCAGTTGAGCTAACTGGAACCTACAACTTGGTTACAAATTCAATTATATGATTTAGTCATCAATAAAATTATGTAGTTCAAATTCATTAGGAAACTTTAAGGTATAACAGTTAAATAATGACAATCAAAATTGTGGGGCCGGTTATCCAAAAAGGTGATGTGGATATCGTAGGAAATGGGCTTGTGGTCCAACGGCCCAGTCCGATGACATTCACTTATCCAAGGATGATTAAAAAAAGGTATTGTGGGAGTAATATAAGAAAAAGCGATGTAAGTCATGTATAGTGGCCCAAAACGCGTCCGAGGATAAGATCCACCTTGGATATCATGGTCCGAGGTGGATGTAACTATCTTAGTATTCAAGGTACTCCGCAAAGTTGTATACGAATTGGAAAGTGAATATAGAACAAAGGAGGAACCGGGAAAGATAACAAATATCTTCTAAAGCTGCTACCTCCACATTAAATGCTTCTCAGCTAACTCTCTGGCCGCATTAATGTGGAGGTGATACCTGAACAGTAACCAAGCAGCCTTATGGCTACTGAGCGAAGGTTCCGGGAGGTGTTGGATAGGACAGAAAGGAGTTCCCAGAATAGAACCTACACGTGTACGGTGAAAATGGGGTGAGGAACGCAGTATATAATAAGAAAGTGGGTGACATTAGAGAGGACTTTTAGAAAAAAGAGAAAAAAGGATAGAACCCAGAATGGTATCCCTTGAGACCTAGCCGATGAGAGTTTTTATCGTGTGGTTAGTTTGAAGAGTCCTTTACTACGCAATGATCATGACATTTTTTACCGAATGGAACTAGTTCTTTCACCCACGCTCTAAAAAATTTATTGTTTGGGCTTGTTGGCCTGGAAACCCATCCCTATTTTGGGTCCAATCCAGTTTGAGTCCCTACAAAAATCTTATGTAATTAGTTTATTCTAAATTTTTAACACACACACACATGGGGAGAAGGGACAAGGTTTTATTTAGTATTCTCAAAAGCAAAAATAGTGAGTTAATCCCACATTGAAAAATGAGTGTGAATTAAAGAGGTTTAATGCATATGCTTTATATTCAAGAATTAAGTCCTTTTAGGTAAGTTTTTTTAAAAACTTTATCCCCACTCTCCATGTGTTAAAAATATTTAATATTCTAAAAAAAAAAGTTTATTCTAAATTATTCTCCTGTGAAATTTTTTGTTAAAAGAAGATGAGTCTTACCAAAAAAAAAAGAAAAAAGAGTGGTATTGACTATTGAGTACTCTGGTGGAAGTTGGAAAGTACATGGGAATGGTTGTGTTAAGTGATGTGAAGGTAAAAGACAAACCAATCAATCAAGTGAATGAGAAAACACCATTCTCAATGCTCATGATTTGCACTGCATCATTTCACCATGCTTGAGAAATAGTGCCCTTTATCTCAAAACCAAAAAAAAAAAAAAAAAGAAAAAGAAAAAAGAAAAAAGAAATAGTGCTCTTGTTGGATAAGGACAAAGCAATCAATAAAAGCCAGACTAAAAGATACAAGAAAATAAAAAATTAAAAAAACTTTGGCATACCAACTATTAAACAATTAAAAGAAAGATGTTTGGGATTACTTTTTTCATTTTTTGGTAATCATGGT
This sequence comes from Quercus ilex subsp. ballota, assembly GCA_032727855.1. Taxonomy (NCBI): domain Eukaryota; kingdom Viridiplantae; phylum Streptophyta; class Magnoliopsida; order Fagales; family Fagaceae; genus Quercus; species Quercus ilex. Next base: position 54,793,953 of record CM064918.1, read on the forward strand.
CTTTCAGTCTTCCACTGACCAATGTACAGTTCAAATCCTCTGTAATTATGTACAGGTTATCATTATTGGTTATTTAAACTAGTTGTTTGTAAGTACTAAGTACAACCATTAGTATAAAGGAAATAAATTATTAGATAATTCCTTTTGTAAAAGTAATTGTAAGTATAGTTGACTCAATATTCCAAATAAACATAAATAATTCACTCAAAATGATTTCTTAAATTAAATGTTATATTATTGTACTAGCTTGGTGTTCATATATGATACATCATTGAAATTGTGACACCATATCCATGACTTAGAAAGAGGGATATGAGAAATTGAAAACAAAAATATAATAAAATTGGAGCACACTAAGAATTATTGGTAGGATATCTATTCCAAAGAGATTATGAGATTACTCCAGAAAAAAATATGATGATGGCTTATAATAGAGTCATTCATAATGATGAGTTGTCTATCAAATTATTTGCAATATTTAAATAATTGTATTTTGAATGAATGGTCACAACCCTTTTTAGTTTAATGAGCACATCCAAACATGCTCTTAAAGCCTTATCTTCTCAATTAATGTTCATTTTAAAATGTTATGCCATTATCATTCTTTTAAGGAAAATGCTTGCTCACATCAACACCTCCCCCTATAAGATAAAGAGACCTCAAAAATCAATAATAGGTACAACTTACAAGGAATATTATACTAACCATTCTCATATGTGACTTCTAGTTAGTTTAATAGGTAAATTTTTTGTAATCGAATAACAGATCTGAGGTTTAATTCTAAGCCTACATCGAAAGTTCAATTAATGCCTTGGTTTGATGATGAAAAGCAATCATTAGGTGCGGATATCATAAATTGAAATATTTAAAAAAATTATTCTCATATATACTTAGTATAGATACCCCCACTTCGTTCCCCAAACTTACACTTGGAGCCAAGGAGGAAGAAGTTATAAGTTAGAACTATAAATGAGTTGCTTTTAAGGCATTTGAAGGGAACATAATGAGTTCCATTCATATTTTGCCATCTTCATTATGAACAAACAAACCCCACAAGCACATGCTAGCAAGCAAGGGTTTTTTTTATTTTTTTTATTTTTAATTACCAAAAAAAAATTGCTTATCTTTTATCCAAAAAAAAAAAAAAAAAGGTTCTACATACGTAGGGTCCCATTACAAAAGGGCTATTAAAATAAGGTGGCTGCCCTAAAAGAGAAGGCAGGAAAAAAGTGAAAAAAGACAACAAATAACCGTTGGGTAAAGCGTGGCTTTTGTTTTGGATGCCAGGCTGACGCATGAGGCTGTAGACCCATCCTAGGCCAAACCATATCAGAGATGATTAGCCCTCACATAGTCACATGGTCTCGCTGTACCACTTTGTCCCACGCCTCTCTCTCTCTCTCTCGTACATCACACTTTCTTGCATGTAATACAATGAATATGCAGTGTGTATTCAAGTATAAAAAAAATAAAAATAAATACAGTGTGTATATTCACTAATTAAATTTAAATATAAAATTTTAATTATTCTTAAAAATGATGCATATTATTTTTGTTTTGTTCTCAATATAATTTTGTTTGTGAATTTTAATTTTAATTAGGAACCTGATGTCGAACTACCTAATTCTGTCTCAATCATAATATATAATCCATTATGATTTAGGTTTCTTAATTAGATTCAACTACATAGTTGTATTAACTAATATATATAAAATGTTAGGTTCAAGTTACATCTGATATAATTCTATTTGATATTTTTTTAATTGAATGTAAATTTTAATAAATTATCTGTTGGATTATATTATTTTCATGCATTTTCCATGCTTGCAAAATTTCAAAATGATTAAATATTAATGATCATGTTATTAATCAATTGTTTAAATTTAATTTTTTATAGTTTAATCTTAACTAGCATTTTATAAATTGTGAAATTGGTTACTGAGTTAACTTTAGACAAGTATGTATGTGCCGTTTTATTTCAAAAATAATAATTAGATAGTTATATCAAGACGTTTGTAACTCAAAAGCCTTTTTTTTTTTTTTTTTCCTTATTTGAGTATAGTTAGAGTTTAAATCCTATTCCCTCTTATTATTAAAAACAAAAATAAGGTAATCATTTAAAAAAGAAAAAAGAAAAAAAATGAGTACACACAATAGAATGACTTTGAATTTAATTATTTCTTCAAGAGAAAGATAATATATATATATATATATATAAATTTTTTTTTTCTTTTTCTTGGGATTAAGAGGATAACATTTTTTTTTTACCTATTAATAACACCTCAAAAAAAATAAAAACTAAAATAACACCTCATGATTGAATTTTAATCCAAGAACGGCTGTCACCCAATCTTAAATCTTTTATTTTTATTTTTATTTTTGAGGAAACCCAATCTTAAATCTTAATCCCTCTCTTTCATATTTCCAAAAACATATAACACCTGGCCCCACCTCCCACCCCCAAATTTATTATATTTTTAATAAACCACACATTTTATTCCAAAAATACCCTTCGCTTATCCATAAAATGCACCATTTCCCTACCCTTCTCTTCACTATTTAAAAACACTGATATCACTTCTCTCACCTCACAAACAAAGTTTTTGAGAGACACACAGACACACACAAAGAGAGTTTTCTTACAGAGAAACAAAAAAAGACTCTTGTTTTTTTTTTGGTAGGGTGTGTGAAAGATGTCAAAGGAAGTGAGTGAAGAGGGGCAAGGCCGCAAGGACTACGTGGACCCACCACCGGCACCACTCATCGACTATGCAGAGATCAAGCTATGGTCTTTTTACAGAGCTCTCATAGCTGAGTTCATAGCCACCCTTCTCTTCCTCTACATCACAGTAGCCACTGTTATTGGGTACAAGAAAACTACAGATCCCTGTGGTGGTGTTGGTCTCTTGGGTATTGCATGGGCCTTTGGTGGCATGATCTTCATCCTTGTCTACTGCACTGCTGGAATCTCTGGTATAAACACTAAAATCCCCCCAAAGAACCAATTTTTATAGCAACCCTTTTGTTTTTTTTACTCGTTTTGCTCTATTTTGTTGAAGGGTTTTGTATTTTCTTTGTGTTATAACTCTTTTTTTTATAGCTGCACTTGAAAAAAAATCGATTTTTATAGCGACCCTTTCGTTGTTTTACATGGGTTTTGTATCTACACTTGAAAAAGAACCAATTTTTATAGCGCTACCCTTTTGTTGTTTTTACTCTTTGGGGTAATTTTGCTGATGGGTTTTTTGTTTTGTTGGTGTTTTATGTAGGTGGCCATATCAACCCGGCTGTGACGTTTGGGCTTTTCTTGGCTCGCAAGGTGTCTCTCATTAGGGCTGTCTCTTACATGATTGCACAGTGCTTGGGAGCTATCTGTGGTGTTGGGTTGGTTAAGGCTTTCATGAAGTCCTACTACGACGCTAATGGTGGTGGTGCTAACCTTGTGGCTTCTGGTTACAACAAGGGCACAGCTTTGGGTGCTGAGATCATTGGCACCTTTGTACTTGTCTACACTGTTTTCTCAGCCACTGACCCAAAGAGAAGCGCACGCGACTCACACGTGCCTGTATGTAACTCTTTTACTTTTATAAATACATGCTTGAATTTGTGGTTACTAATGTTTTTGGGTTAAAAAGTTGATAACTTTGTACTGACAATATGTTTGTGTGTTTGTGACTGGTGTAGGTTTTGGCTCCACTTCCTATTGGGTTTGCTGTGTTCATGGTGCACTTGGCCACCATCCCCATCACTGGTACTGGTATTAACCCAGCTAGGAGTTTTGGTGCTGCTGTGATCTACAACAACGAAAAAGTTTGGGATGAGCATGTATATGACTTTTACTTTTTCCATACATCATGTCAAGCGCACACATACACAAGTGTTAATTTGCTAGCATGACTATGAATTTTGTGGTGGTGACACATAAATTTGAGTAGTTAGAAACAAGGAATTAATGGGTTTTTTTCTTTTTTGTAATGTGCAGTGGATCTTCTGGGTTGGTCCATTTGTTGGAGCACTAGCAGCAGCAGCTTATCACCAGTACATATTGAGAGCAGCTGCAATTAAAGCTTTGGGATCCTTCCGTAGCAACCCCACCAACTAGAGAGAGAAAACAAAACCCATCTTGAAAGAAAAGAAAAAAAAATGTTTAATTATGTCCTCATTTCTTTTTTCCCTGTTCCCCCCTCTATTTGTTTCTTTGTGTGTAATGAGAGGATGTGGATGATGATGACTTTTTCTTCTTTTTCTTGTTAATTTCTATTTATAACTTTAATCTTTTTGTTGTTAGCTTTGGATCTGTATTATTGTTCATGATTAGTGGTGATGTTGCTTCTTTTTAAATCTGTGTTCTACTCTCTCTCTCTCTCTCTCTACCTTTCTTACTCCATAATCTTCTAATAGTCTCCATTATCTTCTTCATTAGTGTCTTTATTCTATAATTGTCAGACAGGACAAGGGAATTGAAAACGAATTTTGCCGTTATCTTTGTCTCTGTAGGCTGTATTTTAGTGAAAAACAAAACGGTGCACATGGTTAATTACTTCAATTTCCTTCAAGGCTTCAAGGACACGCATGGTAGTAGTCATTTCATGATTTGGATTGAAGCTAGACGCGTGTAGGCAAGGTTCATCATGCAACCCAAATGGATTGCATGCCCAGGCCATTTTGTTTGGTGTTTTGCAATGGGCCAGTTCGGAACCGTTTGATAGGCATTTTGTAGCATAGCATTGCATAGCTGCCTAGTTATTTTGGTGTTTTGTAATATGGACACAGTTGGAACTGTTTGATAGGGTTTTAGCTAGCATAGCTTCTAGCTACCGCCATGCTAGTCATTTTGGTGTTTTGCAATGGATCCAGTTGGAACTGTTTAATAGGGTTTTAACTAGTATAGCTTGTAGCTAGCATGGTCATTTTGGTGTTTTGCATTGCAACGACTGCGAGACAAAGGTTCTCATGGAGTCAATTGTCAGCTGCGATTAATAAAAGTGACTTCTGGCTTGGGTAAATGTTTCAATTAAACTGACTACATTTTGTAGCATACGACTAAGCAACCTTAAGAAAATTAAGAAAAAATATGGTAAATGTCATTAAAAAAGTTTATCAGAACTTTGCTGTTAGACTTTATCATAGCTAGCTTTTATGGATCATATTATTCATATTCGGGACTAGATGACATATCATTTTGAAAACAAAATTAAACTTTGATAGATTAAAAAAAAAAATTATGGTAACGTGTTATTAATGCATTGATTAATAATTTATTTTAAAAAAATTTTGACATATGATAAATGAAAAAAATTATTAAAATATTAATTTTTTTTTCTTATAAAAATTTTATTTAAATAAATTATTAACAAATGCTTTTGAGGGTGTTTATTAGCATTTTTTATTTAAAAAAAAAATCTCAAACTTTTTGGATCAAATAAAAACAAACCAAAATGAAATAGTTTTTTACCTAGAGGGCCAAAGATTCCCCTGTTTTTTTCAACCTATAGAGGGATAAGATTCCCCTAGAGTAAATGCCACGTATCCTTCCAAGACCACCTTGGAAAGTGTTGAGAGGATCAAAGATGCCCACGCAAATGGGTCCAGTAAAAATGAGTCTCAGAGCAGAGCAGAGCCAGAGGGTGCAAATACCAGGCTTTCTCTCTTAATTTCTCTCTCTCTGGAAAGGCCCCTTTGACATTCTGGCATCACAACTTCACAAGGTGATGGTTCACTTTTGGACTCTGGTCCATCCAATGGGGGATTAAGCTAAAGCTAAAGTAAGAAAATGAAAGCTGGAATGGGTTTTCGAGGCCCCTGCTAACCCTGTATTTACCACGTGTCATTGTAACATAGGGTTGAATGTCGTGGCATCACATGGGCGGGTGAGGTTAGTAGGTCCCATAAATATAATTCATCTATCAAGGACAGTAACCAAAGCAAAATATAGTAGTTAAACACTAAAGAAAAGAGAGAGTTAAAGCTTTTGCTTTTTGTTTAGTTTTTTATGTCTTAGCAGTTGGCATGTAAGTTGGGAATCATGGGTCTCGTCTTTTCACAAATTTTTGGGTCTTTTGCTTTCCTTCCAAGGCCCCAATCTTAGGAGAGAGTGGTCCTCTCGTCTCACTCCTCAGGACTCAGATGGGTCAAAATTCAAGCTGACAAGGGTCCCCCTCTTGTGCCTTTGATCTCAAGTGAATGGTTCAAAAGTTTGTTTATCATAGTGCTTCTTTCTTGGCCACTTCAATATTTTACCATAAAGATTTTCGTCCCATGCTAAGATTTAAATTCTATAGTTAGGAATTATAACACCACTTAACTTGTGTCTTGTAAATTGTAATTCAACTACTAATTCTAACTTTTACTTTTTAAAATTTATTTATCCATTTTTAAATTGTAAGGTTCAATTTTGTTACATTTTTGAACTATATAATTTCAATGGTAAGTTTCCTTGAAGTACTATGAGTAAATTGTCAATACCAAACTTTGAGAGCTACCATTCAACCCAACTTGTTTGTAGGGCAATTGCAGTGCCCTTTGCTTCAATAAATTCTTTCACGGGGGTAAGTAAGAACTATGTCTTAGCAATAAAGGCATAGGCATTGGGCAATACGGCTATGATAGCTTCTGAAATAATTTGTATTTTGAAGTAGATGCTTCTAAAATCATCTATTTTCCTGCCACAGTGGCAAATCGCTGCCCCTCTTTTGCCTGGATTCTGAAACCATTCTAAAGGTTACTGCTTGAATAACAACATTTTAGGGATTGACCCTCCGGGTAATTCAGGATTGGACGTTAATCTTTCTTCTAAATTGACCAACATTTGAAAATGTTATTGTTAATAGTTATTACTATACCATCAATTTTCCACATAGAAATAGGTGCATTCAACTTGGTCAATGACGATTGACCAGGCCTTGTATTAAAATTTGCAAACTTGGCATTATGTTGGGGCAATAATCATCTCATGTATCCAGCAAATATGACTTCTTTCTATGTGGATGAGATAGATGATAGGAATATATATAAGCTACCTCTTCAGGGAGGATGTTGCAACTTGCTGCAACAAAGGATAAAACATAAAAATTTAACTAGTCCTGTAGCTGTTTCCTCATCAATAAGTAACTTAACACAAATTTAAAAATTCATTCGAAAATTTTGCACAATTACTATACTTCCACACAATGCATATCAATATATCATGCTATGGCAACAGGCTAGTGGAAGAATGATAATGGTCGTTACCATCCATCCTCCATTAGTAAATTTTGGAGAATCAAATTTCCCACATTTCAGTCAAGGCCATTAACTCCATTTGATAGATGGGTTGTACAAGTAGACAACATCATCAAAACACAGTTCATTACTCTAGGCAATCACCATAGTCCAGCGTGTATCTACCAAAGGCTCGTTCAATCTTCTTGTTGAAATGCTCATTACGGTCATTGATTGAGTCGATATCCTTCTCTTCATGGAATTTCCTCCTCCTGCTAAATGACTTGCGCTTCTCGTCCCAGATCTTTGAGTTCCTTCACCATCCCATCAATCTTTTTCCTCTGAGGTCTTTGGTGCCTGTGGAGATAAAAGAAAACTCATAAGTTAAGGACCCTGATATAAACCAGATACACCACAGGAAGCATTGCATTTCTTCAATGGTACTGTACCTTCCCATATTGGAGACTTGAAGCATCACGGTAGAACTCAGGATCGGCTTCTTTCATTCTGTTATATTCTTCTAAGTCAACCTCAACATTCTTTGTCCGCTTTTTGTACGCATCGTACAATGTTTTCTGATTGAAAACTGTTTAAGAAGATAAATGTTTGTATAACTTAATTTAAGTATTGTAGATAAGAAAAATGGAGATTAAGATGGATGATTTTGAAATCATTATATTACAACAAAATAAAAGCTGTCTAAACATTCATGTCCTCCTCTGATATTATACAGTTGTAGAAATATATTTCCAATGATTTTTCAATTTGCTTAAAGCTCCTAGCATGAGCAGCAGAACTTGAATGATTTCCTAAATCTATGGCATAGACATGGTGCATCCATTGTCACTACTTCACTAGTGAAGTATTCTCATACATATAATATTGCTAAAGCCCATTTTAAGTATAAAGCACAAATGGTGAGCAGATGACACTTGATCATAACACACATATTTATTACTTATGTTCACAGCTTGTTATATGTTCCAAGATACAGACATGTATGAGATCAATAAAGGAAAATGAAATTTGTGCTTGTCAGTATGAACATGGCATAATTTAAAAGCGAAATCAACATGATGATAATGAAATAAATTATTAAGAACATACATAAACATACCATCCCAACCATTTGGAGAAGGATCCTTCTCCCATTTCTTATATTTTACCTCTGCTGACTCTTGTGTATCTAGCATATAAGCCTTTGTCATATCCAAACCATTTGCATCTAAAAGTTTGCCAATTTTTTTCTTCCTATCGTCAAGCCATTTTTGTTTAGAAATGCCCCTTGAGTCAGTGGGAGCTTCCATTCTTCTTTTCAGCAGCTATTTCTTTTTGATTGTCACCTTTGGCCTTCATCTGCAATCATATAGCCATAAGCCAATTAGTTTTATAGATTATTACAAAATTTGATAGGATAGAATTAATTTTTTGCAAATCAATGAATTTCAGAACATGACGCTTGTTTACTTAAGTTAAAGATACACTCACCATCATATTTCTCAACTCTCACAATTTCTTCTTTCTCCCAGTGAGATTTGTGACATCTACACTCTCTATGAAAACTGATTTGGGAAAAAAAAATGATTTCATTGAATGAAAAGAATTACAAGCACTAATCTGTATATATACAAGCTAAGAGAGAACTAACAGAAATCTAATCACTAACAGCACTTGGCACATGTGGCACGGGTATTACTAACATCAGCTTGCACGTGAGTAATACATGCATACACTGTTAACTAAACAAAACTACAGGTCGTATACATCAACTAACTACAAGTCGTGTTGCTCTGTTCTTCTAAGTGTTGACTTCCTCTGCTTTCTGTGTGTATGAACTTATCTGCTACAACTGATACTTTAGCAACAGATGCTGCCTGATTAGAGGACTTCTTGGACTTCTTCTTTTGATACTCCCCCTCAAGATGGACTGAGGGCAGATGAATATTAATCAGTCCCATCTTGGAAATAAGCTCTGAGAATTGATTAAAACCCAAGGCTTTAGTTAACACATCAGCCAATTGACATTGAGTCTTGACATGTATCAACTTAATTACCTTAGCCAACACTTTATCCCTGACCACATGACAGTCAATCTCTATGTGTTTGGTTCTTTCATGAAACACTGGATTAGAACCAATATGGAGAGCAGATTGACTATCACAAAAGAGCAAAGCTTCCCTCTCATGCCTTACTTGAATATCCTTTAGGAGATAAAGAATCCATACCACTTCACATGTAGCTACTGCCATTGCTCTATATTCAGCTTCTGCTGAGGATCGTGAGACAGTGGACTGTTTCTTGGATTTCCAAGAAACCAAAGAATCTCCAATGAAGATGCAATATCCAGTAACTGATCTTCTTGTGTCTGGACATGAAGCCCAATCCGAATCAGTGAAACCTTTCACATGCAATTCTGAGGCAGCTGAAAAGAACATTCCCTTCCCTGGTTCATTCTTCAAATACTGTAAGACCCTATAAGCTGCTTCCAAGTGTGGTTTTCTTGGCTTGGACATAAACTGACTCAACTTATGAACAGCATAAGTGATGTCAGGTCTGGTGATTGTTAGATACAATAACCTCCCCACTAATCTTCTGTACTTGCTGGGATCATTTAGCAACTCTCCATCATACTTGCTCAACTTAAGGTTCTGCTCCATTGGGACTTTGGAAGGCTTGCAACCAAGCATACCAGCATCACTTAGAACTTCCAATGCATATTTTCTTTGACAAAGGGCTATACCCTTATCAGTCCTTGCAACTTCTAGACCAAGGAAAAATTTTAAATCTCCTAAGTCCTTGAGCTTGAACTTTTGATCCAATAAAACCTTGAATTGATCAACCTTGTCCTTGTCATTGCTAGCAATTAGCACATCATCCACATAGACTAATAGAGCCATGAAAGACTCCCCCTGCTGTCTAGTAAATAATGAATAGTCTGCTTTGGACTGCACAAAGCCTAATTGAATCAAAGCTTCAGAAAATTTGGAGAACCATTGCCGAGAGGCTTGCTTCAAGCCATAGAGAGATTTGTTCAATTTGCAAACAACCTCCCCCTTGCAGTGGAAGCCAGGTGGAAGAGCCATGTAAACATCCTCAAGCAAATCCCCATGAAGGAATGCATTGTTTACATCAAGTTGGCTCAAAAACCAGCCTTTCACAGCAGCCACTGCCAACAAGCACTTCACAGACACCATTTTGGCAACAGGGCTGAAGGTCTCAATATAATCCAAGCCCTCTTTCTGGGTAAAACCCTTGGCAACCAACCGAGCTTTGTATCTTTCCACAGAGCCATCAGACTTATACTTGACCCTATAAACCCACTTACACCCAATGGCCCTTTTGTTTGGGGGAAGAGGAGTAAGGGTCCAAGTATTATTAGCCTCCAAAGCTGCAATTTCAGCATCCATAGCAGCTTGCCACTTGGGATTAGAAACAGCTTGGGAATAAAATTGAGGTTCAACAATAGAAGAGATGGAACAACAAAATGACTTATAGGAAGGAGATAAGTGATCATAAGAGAGAAAAGAAGAAAGAGGATGAGAAGTACCTGACTGAGGCAGATTGAGAGTAGGAACTGTGGTCACCTGATTGCAATGGTAAGCTTGAAGATATGATGGAGGCTTAGAAACTCTAGAAGACCTCCTAAGAGCTTGATCAGGAACCATAAGCTCATCTGGAGCCTCAGGCAGATCTTGAGGAAGATCCTCATCAACATCATGATGAACATCAATGATGGTGTCATCAGAAATGGGATGAGAAGCAGCAGATGGAAAAGAGGTACAATTTGGAGAAGTATCATAAAAGGAAGATGGAATGGGGAACATAGCAGGAAGTGGAATAAGAGAAGGAAAGGAAGACGCAGCTTCATGAATAGAGAAGGGAAAAACTGTCTCATGAAAGACTACATCTCTAGAGACAAGAACGGTGTGAGATAAGAGATCAAAGAGCTTATAACCCTTGATATTATAGGGATATCCAATAAAAACACACTTCCTAGCTCTAGGAGAGAACTTAGAAGACTTAGGACCAGTGGTGGAAGCAAAACATAGACAACCAAAAGCCCTAAGATGGGAATAAGAAGGAATCTGTCCAAACAACAATTCATAAGGAGTTTTGTGTTTTAAAAGAGGAGAAGGCAGTCTATTTATCAAGTACACAGCAGTGAGCACACAATCACCCCAAAAAGAAAGAGGCAGATTAGACTGAATTTGTAAAGCTCTAGCAGTAGATAAAATGTGTTGATGTTTTCTCTCCACAACAGAATTTTGTTGTGGAGTATAAACACAACTAGTTTGATGAATTATGCCCTTAGCTGAATAAAAATCAGAAAGCTTAAACTCAAGAGCATTATCAGACCTAAAACATTTGATCTTGACATTGAATTGAGTGAGAACCATGTTATAAAAGGAAATAATCAAGGTTTTGACCTCAGATTTTGCTTTCATGAGAAAAAGCCAAGTTGCCCTGGTGGCATCATCAACCAAAGTAAGAAAATATCTATGACCAGCTGTGGTGGAAACAGAAAATGGACCCCATACATCCATATGTACTAAATCAAAAGAAGAATCACACATTGTATTATTAAAAGGAAAGGGCAATCGTTTCTGTTTTGCCAAAGGACAAACAGTACACTGTTTAGTACAACAGTTTTGCAAGAAAGGAAAAATGTTGCTCAAAGATTGAAGCTTAACATCAGAGGGATGGCCTAGTCTAGAATGCCACAAGGAATACAGATTATTGTGAGCATTATTAGAAGAAAAAGCAGTAAAAGAACTAATATTGTGCTTGGACAAGAAATCAACAAGAGAACTGGAAGCTGAAAATAAGCTTGACTGTTGCAGCAAGTACAAACCATCAGACATTTGGCCTACTCCAATCGTGCTCCAGTTGGTAAGGTCCTGTATAAAGCAATGAGCAGAAAGGAAAACCAGACAAAGAGATTGTGTCTTAGTCATGGAACTGACAGATAAAAGGTTAAAAGAAAAGGATGGTACACACAGGACATTACTGAGGGTTATATGTGAAGAAAGTTGGATAGTGCCAACATGTGTGACAACAGCTGATTCTCCATTAGGCAATTGTACCATAGAATGTGAAATAGCAGTAATAGAAGTTAATAAACTCACAGAACAGACTATGTGGTCAGTAGCCCCAGTATCAATAACCCAAGTCTCCATATTGTAAGCCTTTCTATTAACAATCTGAGCAGAGAATACAGAATGCTTGAAGTTCAAGGACATACCTGCCACTGTGTTGTTGGGGAAACCCACAGTATTGGCCATGTGGTACTCTTGCCCTGTAGTATGTTGCTGAGATGGCTGTGGTAATGCACCAATTAGGGCTAGCAGCTGTTGGTACTGATCTGTGGTAAAGGAAGGAGCAGGAGTATTAGCAGCTACATGACCAGGTATACCTTCTTGAGGAGTCATTGCCATATGATTGTGAGGTTGATCTGGTGTAGGAAAAGAAACCAAATGAGCCATGGACTTGTTCTTGGTTTTGTAACCTGGTGGAAAACCGTGAAGCTTGTAACATTTGTCAATGGTATGGCCTAGCTTGCCACAATGAGTACACATCGGTCTGTCTTTGCCTTTGCCATTAGAACCCCCATTAGTGAAATTCTGAGTCTTGGTGGCCAAAGCAGTAGATTCAACCCTTGTACCCATGCTAACACTCCTTTGCATCTCTTCTTGAATCAACAAAGAATGCACCTTGTTAACGGAAGGCAAAGGATCCATGAGTAGAATCTGAGTTCTGACTTGAGAAAAAGAATCATTGAGTCCCATGAGAAATTTCATCACTGATTCTTTGGCTTGGAGAGCTGTGAGCCTTTGATTCACATTGCACTGACATTTGCCACAAGTGCATAAGGGAAAAGGGCTGAGACTTTGCAACTGATCCCACAGAACCTTCAACTGTGTGAAGAAATCAGTGATTGAAACTTCACCTTGATGAAGCTCTGAGATTTGTTTCTGCAAATTGAAGATCTTTGGTCCATTCTTGTGACAAAAAGTGTCCCTCAAATCATTCCAAATTTCCAAAGCAGTTTCCCTATAGACAATGCTAGCCTGAAGTCTTGGAGAGACTGAATTGATTATCCAAGTCCCTACCATACTATCTGCACGAATCCAGGCTTGGATTGCAGATGGAGAATCTACAATTGGAGATGACAAAGTGAGAGAGCCATCTATGAAGCCAAGCTTATTCTTAGCAATAAGAGATTTCCTAACAGACCGAGCCCAAGCAGGGTAGTTTTCTCCACCGATTAGAGGTTGAGAAACAAGAACAGCACCAGGATTTTCTCCATGGTGTAAGAATAAAGGATTATTCACATTTGATGAATCCTGTGTGGAAGATTGAGTTTCAGAGGCTGAAGCAGTAGCTGTAGCAGTGGCAGCCATGGAAGGAGCTTCAAAGCTTGTGAAGAAGAAAGTTCTCGAAGAAAAACAAAGAAGAAGGTTCCCAAATCTGTTAAAAAAAAAAACCCTAGGTTTTGCGCTCTGATACCATATGAAAACTGATTTGGGAAAAAAAATGATTTCATTGAATGAAAAGAATTACAAGCACTAATCTGTATATATACAAGCTAAGAGAGAACTAACAGAAATCTAATCACTAACAGCACTTGGCACATGTGGCACGGGTATTACTAACATCAGCTTGCACGTGAGTAATACATGCATACACTGTTAACTAAACAAAACTACAGGTCGTATACATCAACTAACTACAAGTCGTGTTGCTCTGTTCTTCTAAGTGTTGACTTCCTCTGCTTTCTGTGTGTATGAACTTATCTGCTACAACTGATACTTTAGCAACAGATGCTGCCTGATTAGAGGACTTCTTGGACTTCTTCTTTTGATACTCTCCACAACAGGATATTCTCTATCACCATCAGCATGATCATCAGAATCTTGTCTGTCATCATGTAAATCTTCATCCTGCTCTTGAGCACCAGAACTGGACTGACTAATCCTACCACCAGCTTGCACTAGTGCTGATAGAAGTAAATAAAGTGGCAAGTATGGAAAATAGATTTTTCTTTTTTTTGTTGGTAATCTGGAAAATTCATTAAAACAATTAAAGGGCTGTCCCTGCTGTTGCGGGTAGCCTTTAGCTTCTTTTAATGGAAAATAGAATTAAAGGAAACATAATAGTGTAACAGAACATTATGGTGAAAAGTATAAGTGTAGAATTTTCCATGACATGTACAAAACCATTTATCATAAAGTAACCTACTGTGCATATTTGAAAGAATAAGAGAACGTTTTAGGCTAAGCAGGGCAGAGCTCTCGATAAAAATAAAATTAAAACATAGGCATACCAACAAAATATATACCAAATGTAAGTCCCTAATCAGCTTTGCATAAAGATAAGAATTCAAATGCTTCCAATGATCCAAAGCATAGCTCCCATAAGGACCAGATCATGATGAACACAACTTCCATATACAAGTGTTACAGCATCAAGTGCAGCCCTTAAAGATCATAGAGAAGTAAATGTCTAATTTTTCAAAAAATCTTAGACAGTGAATTCCAAATAACTGTTCAAAAAATCTTCACCATCATTTTTGTAATTTGATACCCTGTAATTTCACTGTTTTAATATGTTCTGTAATTTGCGACAGTGATCATGATTTTTTGCTGAAGCAGATTTTCTGTATCATGCGAAATCTTTATTGGTCAAAGCCAAGAAAATTGTCAAAAGGCATTGTTAAGCTGGTTATATTTTTTTTCCATGCACTTTGTCTGCCCAGAAAGCTGTTTATGGCTCACATCATGATTTTGTTGTCCAAGTTTTATATATATATATATATAATCACGTGGCAAAATACTTTATTATTTAAGCTAATTGGAATTCATATCGTATATAACAATAATTATCTTATACATTTGATATATGAATCATCTCTCTTATAATACGAAGGTCATTAGCCTAATCTAAGTATATATGTGTGTGAATTTTCTTACTAGAGACTTGAACCTTGACCTTTACCTCCCACACCTCACAAACATTTATATTTGTAGAGTAACTATTGCACCAAGGGCGCGTGGTTGTCAATTTTGATTTTTTAATATGTGACTAATGAATACATTTTGATTAGGATCAAGCTTGTTCTAAATCTGCTAAATTAAAGGGATTGTGTCAATGGGTCCAATATCATCAGGGCCTCTATTTTTTTCTTGGGCTATGTATATCGGACTTGTCAAAAATGGGCCCTTCCAAAATTGATAAAAGGAAATGTGGCTCTACCCACTTCCATATTTGTGTCTCCCCACAGTTCCTAGCAATTTGCGCTACCTCATGTGCCACCCTATTATTCTATCTTCTCGTATGTTGGAACTTTCCCCTATCAGAAACCATTCAAGCCATTTCATTTCACACTTCATTTGAACTTTGAATTTCAAGAGCTTTCATGTAAGCTTATACAAAAATTACTGTTTATTTTCTGAATAAGTAACTACTATTTTTCTATTTTAACCGACCATTCTTTAAAATTTTCTATTTTATATTCTATTTTATTTAAATATCAAAAATTTAAATATATTTTAATCGTTTTTCTCTCTTCACATACAAAAATCATTATCCACTCTCTTACTTCACCCTTAGAAACACACAGAAATAATAAAAATACATTTCACATAAACTACGTTGCCCCCTAAATTCAGACAAGTGCTTCAGCAAAATCATATTTTACATAAATAATTCATGATTTGATGCGAATGATTTTTGAGTTTCATTAAAACTTGCCATAATTTTTAAAAATATTTTATAATATCTTTTTTTGCAAAAAAAAAAAAGAAAACTTACATAATATACATTTTACATGTAACTTAATTTTTAAAAATATTTTTCCTATTTTTTATTTATTGTTAGATTTGATTATATTATCAAAAAATTTATATTTTAAAATTTATATATAAAATTTTTTAATTAAACCGTATATACTATTTATAATTTTGTCATGTTAGTACAATATTTAAAAAAATATATAAACTCGGAAAAAAAAAAACTCAAAAAAAAAAAAAAATTATTCACGCAAATACTTTTCTAAAACCCGATAAACCCAAAACCCTATCTCTCCCGTTCCCCTTCTCCTTTCCCGTTTCACCCACAACCACCACAACTCAGCAGGCAGCAGCAGCAGCACCACCCACAACAACCGCAACACACAAACCACCACCATAATCTCAAACCCACAACCCAAAAGCAAAAAACGATTCTGAAGATCTGCGATTGCCCAAAGTTAAAGTCACCGCTGATCTTCGTTCCTATAACTCCAGAACACCACCGTGTACCACAGAATCACTTCAGACTCACTTCTCAAAATCCTTTCAATGGCTTACATTTCTGCATCTAAACCCTACCAATGGTCCCCCAGGGTTTTCCCCACCATACCCAGAACCTTAAACCCTTCCTCCACCTTCAATCTCCTCCGCTTCTTCACTACCACCGACGACTCTGTCTCTGTCTCCTCCGTGGATCAAAACCCAAACCCGGATCCGGGTCCTGAAGAAAACGAGGAGCCAAGGGTGATTCGGAGAACCCCACGAGGTAATTTTCGAAACCCAGAAAAGATAGAGGATGTTATATGTAGAATGATGGCGAGTCGGGCTTGGACGACCCGGTTACAGAACTCGATCCGGGCATTGGTGCCCGAGTTCGATAATTCGTTGGTTTGGAACGTGTTGCATGGTGCTAAGAACTCGGAGCACGCGCTCCAGTTCTTCAGGTGGGTCGAGCGGGCCGGGTTGGTCCGCCATGACCGTGACACCCATTTGAAAATGATTGAGATTTTGGGCAGAGCTTCGAAGCTCAACCATGCTAGGTGCATTCTGTTTGATATGCCCGAAAAAGGGGTGGAATGGGATGAGGAGTTGTTTGTTTTGATGATTGAGAGCTATGGTAAAGCTGGGATTGTTCAGGAATCTGTTAAGATTTTTCAGAAAATGAGGGAATTGGGTGTGGAGAGGACTGTGGAGTCGTATGATGCTTTGTTTAAGGTGATTATGAGGCGTGGGCGGTATATGATGGCGAAGAGGTACTTTAATGCCATGTTGAATGAAGGGATTGAGCCAACTCGTCATACTTACAATTTGATGATTTGGGGGTTCTTTTTGTCGTTGAGGTTGGAGACGGCGAAAAGGTTTTATGAGGATATGAAGAGTAGAGGGATTTCGCCGGATGTGGTCACTTATAATACTATGATTAATGGGTATAATAGGTTTAAGATGATGGATGAGGCAGAGAAGTTGTTTACGGAGATGAAGGGGAGGAACATAGCTCCTACGGTTATAAGTTATACTACCATGGTAAAGGGGTATGTTTCGGTTGGGCGAGTTGATGATGGGTTGAGATTGTTCGATGAGATGAAGTCTTTTGGTATTAAGCCTAATGATGTTACGTACACCACCTTGTTGCCTGGGCTTTGTGATGCAGAGAAAATGCCTGAGGCTCGAAGTATATTGAAGGAGATGGTTGAGAAGCATATTGCTCCTAAGGATAATTCCATCTTTATGAAATTGTTAACTTGCCAATGCAAGTCCAGTAACTTGGATGCGGCTACAGATGTGCTAAAGGCAATGATTCGGTTGAGCATACCCACAGAGGCTGGTCATTATGGTGTCTTAATAGAGAATTTTTGCAAGGCTGAGGAATATGATCAGGCCATTAAGTTGTTGGATAAGCTTATTGAGAAGGAAATCATCTTGAGGCCACAGAGTTCTTTGGATATGGAGCCTAGTGCTTATAACCCAATGATTCAATATCTGTGCAAACATGGGCAGACAGGGAAAGCAGAAATCTTTTTCCGGCAATTGATGAAAAAGGGTGTTCTGGATTCAGTTGCTTTTAACAATTTGCTCTGTGGTCATTCTAAAGAAGGGAATCCTGATTCTGCTTTTGAAATTCTAAAGATCATGGATAGGAGAGGGGTCTCTAGAGATGCAGATTCATACAAATTGCTTATCAAGAGCTCCTTGAACAAAGGCGAACCGGCTGATGCCAAAACAGCTTTGGATAGTATGATTGAAGCTGGGCATCTTCCAGATTCATCACTATTCAGGTCAGTCATGGAGAGCTTATTTGAAGATGGGAGGGTGCAAACTGCAAGCCGGGTGATGAAGAGTATGGTGGAGAAGGGGGTGAAGGAAAATATGGATTTGGTTGCTAAGATCTTGGAAGCCCTCCTCATGAGAGGTCATGTTGAAGAAGCCCTGGGACGCATTGATCTATTTATGCATAACGGGTGCTCACTTGATTTTGACAGTCTTTTGTGTGTTCTTTGTGAGAAAGGGAAGACAATTGCTGCTCTTAAGCTGTTAGATTTTGCTTTGGAGAGAGACTATACCATAGACTTTTCAAGTTATGACAAGGTTTTGGATGCTCTTTTGGCAGCAGGGAAGACACTCAATGCATATTCAATATTGTGTAAAATAATGGAGAAAGGAGGGGCCTCTGATTGGAGTAGTTGTGCGGATCTGATCAAGAGTCTTAATCAGGAGGGAAACACAAAGCAAGCAGATATTCTCTCTAGAATGATTAAGGGTGAAGAGAAGTCCCATGTGAGCAAAAAAGGAAAAAAACATGCTACTGTTGCTGCCTAATGTCCTGTCTCTTCACTTTTCTTCTGCTCTTTTGAGGTGAGAATTCAGGCATGAACTTTTTTTAAATGATGAGAAAAGTTTCATTCTTAGGGGAATAAGTCGTTAGAATTGAAATGTAATCTGTTAGTGGCTTTGTTTCAGTTCCGGGGTTGTAATTCCTCTTGACAATTTTCCAATTGAATTTATAATCAACTCAGTTCAATGAAGGTAGCCTTATTAGTTCTTTTGTTCGCAAACATGGATCTGATTACTGCCTATTATTGAATTTGAAATTTCGCTTCTCATTATCATTTGTTCATATTAGACTTATCTCTTCTTATTGCTAGCTGAGGCTAGGCCCAAACTGTGGCTCCTTCACACTGTAGAAAATGTTGGCAAGTTTGTAATTATGTATTCTGAATGTAGCATTGCTGTAAAATGGCAGCAGTTTTGATGATGACAATTACATAGTGATTTCATTATCCATGGTTAATTCTCAGTGACTCAACTTGTAAAAAAATGAATACATCATCATATGTGCCAGTACTGTTTGAAGTTCAATGAGGCTAGTGCTTGTAAAGTTTGGAGCCAATTTGAATTCAGGCTTGGACCCAAACTGGCTG
Organism: Quercus ilex subsp. ballota; assembly: GCA_032727855.1. Lineage (NCBI taxonomy): Eukaryota > Viridiplantae > Streptophyta > Magnoliopsida > Fagales > Fagaceae > Quercus > Quercus ilex. Next base: position 54,813,361 of record CM064918.1, read on the forward strand.
AGTCTCTTTTTTTTGAGAAGTAAGAAGAAAATATTATTAATAAAGGAATAGCTCATTGTTAATAAGTCTCTTTTTTTGTCCGATAATACTGAGACTCAGCCAAAATACTGAGACTCAGCCATAAGATGTTAATCCATAAATCCATTGTCAGTAGAATATCTCAATGGTTTTGTCCATTAGCTCTTCCACCCTCTCCCTCTACTCTTGAGTGATGAAGACGTGCCTGGCTTTGCACCTGATCTCAAACTTGTGGTTAATCTTCCTTTCAGTGTGGACAGTGCTCAACTCACCGACTTGTTTGAAGGTGCTGGAAATGTTGAAATGGTTGAGGTACCATACTAATGTAAATTCCCAACTTTTCTTTTTTACACTATCTGTGTATATGTGGTGAAAAAGAAATATGGGTTTTTCTTTTTTGTTTTGTTAACCCCCTAAAACAATACAAAAAGAGAATGTTTGAAAGTAAAGAAACCCAATTGGTTAAATGTGCTGAAGTTGTTGTTGGTAGGTGATTTATGACAAGGCAACTGGAAGAAGCAGAGGGTTTGGATTTGTGACAATGTCTTCGGTTGAGGAAGTTAAAGTTGCTGCTCAACAGTTCAATGGCTATGTAAGTAAATCATATTCTATTTACTCAAGTTGGTAATGAGTTCTATTTCTTTATGGTATTGTTACTACGGTTTTTAAAGTAAAAAAGACAAATTTATGGCTTTCTTATCCCATTATATACCTTTTTTTGGGGGGTAGATCAACTCCTCTTTGTTTAATTATTTTACTGAGTTCAGGCTCAAAAACATGCTTGTGGCCCCAAATTAATTATTTCTAGAGAGTTTGGTGTGATGGCAAGAGCCTCTCACCAAAAGCAATAGGTCACATGTTTGAGTATTGGTTTCAGCCTCTCCAAACAATAATTGGGGGTAAGGTGGTTTACCAATCACCTCTCCTAGACCTTGCAAAACTGGGACCTTTGTGCACTAGGTACAATTTTTATTTTTTAGAAAGTTTAATCAGAGCTAGAAACTAGGCCAATTTTGGTTAAAGTTGAATAAAATTCGGTTTTGAAGCTTTTTTGGTGTGAGGCAGGCGTTGCAACCAGATTTTGATTGTAGTAATTGCTTAATGGACAAATTTTTAGTGTACTTATATTATGGTTTATTCTTCTTGAGCATGTGACTGATATGGTTACTGCATCTGATCATAATTTCATAACATTTGGCAGGAACTTGAGGGAAGGGCACTATGGGTGAATGCTGGACCCCCTCCACCTAGGAGGGAGGATTCTTCTTTTAGAGGTAACAGAGGTGGGGGAAGTTTTGGTTCTGCCAATCGTGTTCATGTGGGTAACCTTGCATGGGGTGTTGATGATTTAGCACTTGAGAATTTTTTTAGTGAGCAAGGAAAGGTTATGGAAGCAAGGGTGGTTTATGACAGGGAGAGCGGTAGATCAAGAGGTTTTGGTTTTGTAACCTACAGTTCTGCTGAAGAGGTCAACAGTGCTATTGAATGCTTGAATGGTCTTGTAAGTATATTATCACTCCTCTCTCACTCTCTCTCTCTCTCTCTCTCTGAGGATGTCATTTTGTGGGCAGATATGTTGTTACATATACGTATGTGTGTTTCTTTTATTTATGAGTTGCTTGATACAACCAGAAGTCTCATAGAAATAATTAACTATCACAATGTCCAATATTGCTAATTAGCAATATTGTTTAGTTTCTTTTCTTTCTGTTTGGTCCATTGTTCAACAACATTTACCACATTACGAGTCTTAGTGTATAATTAAAATTATTTGGTAGCCAGTATTTGCTTTATGATAATTTACCTGTTGGTCATCTGAATGATGGTTGTGCAGGGCACTTGATTAGTTGATGTTCACTGAAATAGTAATTTTACAACCAAAATTTTTGTCGACATTTTCTGAATTTCATTCATGTTCAGTCCATGAGTGGGGTTGTAAGATTCATTAAATTCATGCTCTATGCTTGTGCGTGTGTGTGTGTATTAATTATGAATTATTTGATTGTATCTTGTTACTAACCAGATATTATCAATCTGATACATATATCCAGGCTAGGTTAATGAGAACTCTTGATACATCAATATAGATAGCCACTAATGTTGATGGGCATATAACTCTGAGGATGCAAACTAGTTTGGAAGCTATTTTTGACATATCATTGAAATATTTTAAGATATGGTAGATGGTAAATATTTTTTACATGTCTGATCTCATTTCTTACTGCTGAATCAAATCACCATTCATAGACTGGATTTGATTTTGGTGACTGCAGCTATGCGATGTCACAATAACTTGTTTATATCTTATTTCCAAACTTATTTATGTTTTGCTCTTTGAAAATTTGTTGGTGTTGGACTTGAAAGGCAGACCACTATGAGTCAGTCAGGCAGACGCTAAGCCCCCAAGACGTCAATTTTGAATTTTGACTCATTCGAGTGTCCTTGACCATCAAAAGACATGGCGTATAACTCTTAACCTACTGTAACTTAAATTGGGTTTAGGAGTTATTTATTTCATGAAATCATTGTGTTCTAGCCCCTCTGTTCTCAATCCTGTGATTGTGTTTACTTTGATATGTATAAAAGAGAGAGAAAAAGGAAAAGGAAGAAAAAAAGCTGCTGTAGATCTTTTATTTTGTTTTTGTTCTTTCTTTAGCTGCTCAGGTTCTGAGGTCCTAACCGTTTGTTTTCTAAATGGTTATGAACTTACCTGCTTACCTTGGTGCTGCAATTTTGCACCCAATGGGTCTTGAATTCACAACCCACAATTCACCTTGAACTTACAAGGGGAAGAGTTGCCAATTGAGCTAGAGCTCATTGGCATTTTTTTTTTCCTTTTCAAAACTATAAAATATGCTTATCTTTGTTACAGGGACTTGAAGTTGCGCAAGCTGGAACCTACTGCTGTCCATCAAGAACATACAGAAAATGGTCCCCGCACTACTGTAGTTTCTGGGCCTACAGATGGACGAGCTGATAAATGTGTTTTTTGAAAGATGATTATGTGTGTTCTTAGTATCATAATCCTGATAAGATACTGATATGTTGCCCATCTGTTTGACTTTTGGCTGATCCAGTACATGGGTATTTTAATTGTTTGTCTTTCCCAAATATGTTTTAGATGATTTAGTAATGGTAGGATGAATGAAAGAAATGAGTTTGATAATTTCTTGGATGAGTTTGCTAGTCTTCTAGCTCTGGTCAACCATGAAACTCTGAATCTTGTGAGAAAAAGTACCATGCTTTCTTTTCATGGTGAGCCCACTGGAAGGCCTTATTGATCACACTGCCAGTTTCTAGGCCTTGGCCTGAAGAAATGACCTAAAGATATATATAGGGAAGAAAGGGAGTGTAGGGTTCTATTTTTGGTTTTTGGAAGCTAAGAGGAGTGGAGCTTTAATGGTAGGGTATTGGGGTTGCATAGTTTTAATAAGGTCTTCAGGTTTCATTTATATATTTTTCTCTCCTCTCCTTTGTGAATAGTAGGCTGTTGTGTTGAACTAAAGAATTCCTTAGAGAATGAGTGATACTAGCTGGCTATAGAAGAACGCTTAATAAACTGTAATAGTGAGTGGCTCACAATCCATGTGATTATTAGTGTGGATGACTTTGGCATGGATGTCTTAATTTCTTGTTTGTTTGATTAATATCTATATTCTTTGGCAACTTGGGTGGCTATGGATTGTCTTTTATGGATGTTATGGTTTTGGGTGTAGCTGTCTAGATGATGACTTAAATGGACTTGAGATTATATCAGTTTGCACAAGCCCTTTGGTTAAACCCAATTCAACCCATCTGGGGGTTCCACCAAAAAAAAAAAAAAAAACATTTGGAAGTTTAATTGGCAGTCAACAATTGGTCAGCGATAATCAATATTGAAGGAGTTTATTATTGTGAAACTGGTTTGTGGTGATTTCTTAAGGTGTGATATTCTGAAGAAAAAAAACCTAATTAAACTGTTTCCTATTGTACTAAACTCTAGCAGATGCGAAAAATGTTTTCTGATCGAAACAAAATGGAACTTACAGTCACAAATTGAGTTTATCAACCCAAAAAAAAAAAAAAAGAACTTAAGTTACAAATTGTTTCTTTGTTATGCAAGCACGATTTACATGTTATTTTGGTTAAAACATATACACATTATGTCATTATCTGTGTTTTGGTATAGTTTTATTGATGCCTCCATTTTTTAAGTTCTCAATTTTCCTAATCATACACTTTCTTTGGCACCAATTGTTTGTTCTGATCAATTACTTTCTTCTACTTCGTCAAAATTGTTCTATATCCTGCTCTATCTGCTAGCTGGAAGAAAATAAAAAATGTTGTTTATTGATGGAAATTAAAAAGAAGCTATTGCCTACTGGTGCTTCACAATAGGCCTGTTGGGAATTAATACTAGTACTTTTATTTCTCCATTCTCGAATTAAATTTGGGCGGTTAAGCTTTGATGCATGGCCACCTCTGTCTTCAATGCAGGTTGGTCACAGCTGTGCAGTCACTCATCTGCCTTATACTGATTCCCCTACTCCCTTTCATATCACATTTACAATCTCTTTTTTTTTTTTTTTTTTTTCTTCTATACATAGCCATAGAATTAGAAACCAAAAAATGGCTTTTCAAAGGGCAATGAAACTACTTGTATTTAGTAGTTTGTGCATACTAGAACATTGATTGGTGATCTCAGACTTCTAGAATTTCAAGTTTTAGTGTCGTTTGGCATGATTAATTTTGTTAACTTATTTTACTATTCAGCTTATTTTTGCTATTATTTATGAGTTTCACTGCACTTTTTGGTACTATTCATAGGTTCTACTGTATTATTTCAGCTAACTTTTACTTTTATTTACAGTACTTTCAGTAAAAAGTTTTCAGTTTGAGAAAAATATGCGGATCCTAAATAGATCCTTAGTGTTGACTTTTACTCATGCGGCAGGACTGCAAAATTGTAAGTACAAAAATTGGAGCTCTGACTAACTAGATTGTTGTCTTGGATTCCTACACTGTATACCATGACAGTTATCCAACTCTCCAAGGTTAGAATAGTACACAAGCTATAAAATCATGCAGGTTTATAACAAGAAGATTATTAAGTCAAACCCAATTACAGCAGGGTTTAAAGTAAAGCTAAATAACTCTTACACACACTAACATACACATTACCCACATCGTACATACACCCTTCTTTTTAACTGAAACTGTGAAGTCACGATTTCAATTAAAAACAAAGATGTGTGTAATAACCATTGCTTGTAAGTAAAATTCTGTGTAAACACTGGACCCGAGCTTAGTAAACGTTGATAATGATAGTAAATGATGGATGGAGATACACACAGCTGTAAAATGACTTTGGAAGATACTCCATGTGACCATGTTATTGTCATTTTACTGTCAAAACCATAGTCCTTCTAATAATTATGACATCCCAAGCAATTCTTAGTACCTCACTTTCTATTAGAATTTTAGAACTTAATTGTCCTCTTCAATAATTTTTCCACGGGGGACTAGTAAACTGTTCTAGAATGCTAATCTCCCAGTGGCTAATATTTGATCTCCTGAATCAAAGTTTCATTTTAAAAACGACACAAGTTTGACGCAAACGCCCACGTGAGAAAAAGATAGATACTATATAATCTAATAAATGGCAGCTGACTTTAGTCTTTACCATGTCTTTATGAAGAATCTTTCATCTTTCTTACATTTTTGCTCAATAGCAAATCTATAGCTTCATGATGAAGTTATGTTCGTAGCTTTTGCAAATTACTTTATTCTATACAACCTTTGTTCCCTACCACCAAAAAAAATATATGTATGAAACTAATCTTACTCAAGATTATATTGAGTTTTACAGTACAATGACATTATCTAAAATACAGTAACTATATTTGTGACCAGAAAAGCCAATAAATTTTAAGCTTTTCCAATATATATATCTAACAGGTTATGATCAAATAGAAATGACAGGTTGTAAGCTTTAAGGGGAAGCATATCAGCATGGCTTGGACTTTGGTGTCGAAGTCAACGAGCAGTGACCTCACAACTCTTTTTTTCATTTATTTTTATTTTTTCAAAAATTCGATTCCCTCCTCTGTCAGTAAGGAAACAGTGAAAAAGGAAGTCCCAACTCAACAACAAGTGGGTCCTCTACTTCTTATTAAAACTGCGTGCTTCCCATTTTTTGGCTGGAACCTGAAGCTAAGTTTTAACTCTTTTATTCACCTAAATTAAAATATCTTCTGTGTCCCTGATCACTGGTTTTAGTACTTGGGTAAACATTTCCATTGCCGAATGTTGTACAGTTTTAGAATAATTCACTTTCACACATTCTTTGCCACAATTATCTTACGCGATAGATTGTAATTTGTTGTAATATGTATGAAAGTATGTGATACTTGAATTATTCATAGTTTTAATGTTATTTTTCAACGGCCAAGATGCTAAAAAATAGATAATTTTGAAACCCAAAAGTCCAAAACAAGTTGGTGTCGACAAAAACAAGAGTGGTTACTAAACAAAGTAAGAAAATTACAAACTAAAATGAGTTATACGTTGTAGTTATGTGAACTGCCCCATAATCCTATATGCCTTTACCTGTTTTTTTTTTTATGGGTTTCTTTATACATAGTTAGTTCCGTGAGCTTCACACTCCCTAATAAAGGTTCCCACTGAAATGTTGAAAACCCATAGATGAAGATATATAGAGAATATTCAGCATTCCTTAATTGTAAGTTTTCATGTCTGTCCTTTTGAATTGTTCAGTGGACTCTGTGCCTGCTTCATTCTTAACTTCATGGGTTTTGTTAAGTCTAATTAATAGATTTTTTTCTTCTTCTAATTTTCTGCTTTATTATTGTTATTTTGAGTGACCCTTTTCTCCTTTAAGCTGGCATGTTAATGCAAGAATTAGTAATGACCACTTTACATTGTTCAAGATTTTTGTGGTTCTGGATTGCATCTGGTGTTACTTTACATTTCATCTGAACGTGAAACAATGTTATGAAACAAACTAAAACATTTATTTTGTTGCAACTTGCTAAGAGCTAATGTGACGAAACTCACAAGTTAACTTCACTTTCTACATGAAAAATGAGATAGTACTTTTGGCTTATAAAAATTTGGTATACTTTTCCTTTCACATGATTCGTAACAAGTCTATGTACGGAAAATGTTGCTTGACTCATGTGTCTTGAGTGTTCTTGTGGTGGTTAATAAATTTGGTGCTGCGGTATATTTTCATGGTAGATCAAATCCACTGATTGAAGACACATCTCTGCTTTTTCTCAAACGCTATGGCTACTGGTAGATCAAGATCTGTGAGGTATGTTTGCTCTAGCAAGGATCATGACGTAAAGCTGATAATATTTTAGTTATAGCATGCACTGATAATCACTTTGAGCATTGATCATCAAAAGTGTAGAGAATTTGGTACTCACAATTCCCTATTCAATATTGTATTGAAATTCTTAATATTTTGAACTTTCAGATTTTGAGATGATCTTGAAACTGCAGACTGTACACCACCCAATGATAGTCATTTGTTAATGCCAACTCATAACATCAATGATAAACAGGCACCTGATATGTTCCTGAAGAGTATTGAGGAAGATGCAATAGGCAAGTACTCTCTCGGAAGAGAACTTTCCAATGTCTTCTCTGAGGATTATGATGTGGTGGAGAAGATAATATTGGATCCTCGGGGACCTGTTTTAAACAGATGGAACAGAATCTTCTTGTTGACGTGTTTGCTTTCTCTTTTCGTGGACCCCTTGTTTTTTTACTTACCAGTGGCTAAGGAAGAGGCGTGCATTGAAAATATGGAGTCCCTTGAGGTAGCCCTTACTATCATTCGGTCAATGATTGATGCATTTTACGTTGTTCAGATTTTTGTTAGATTTCGAACAGCTTATGTTGCTTCTTCCTCTCGAGTATTTGGGAGAGGAGAGCTTGTTATTGACCCTTCAAAGATTGCTTCAAGATACCTTCGCAAAGGCTTTTGGCTAGACCTTGTGACTGCCCTACCCCTTCCACAGGTATGTAGCTAGTTTTCTGTACATTTATGCTTTGAATATACCAAGATTGGAATTCTACTTCTTCTTGGATTCTTGTGCACACATTGCTCGAAAAGAATTCATTCTTCTGCGTTCCTTTGCATTCAGAAAGTGCATAAAGGCCTGTTTGTAGGTATTCTTGGATGATATCCAATTATACTGTCAAAAAAGGACATGATTGACTCAACAAAAAAAAGGGGGACACTATTAATTGATATGTCCTCTTCTGATTTTTCTAATATATGTTTTGAGAATTTATATTTTTTGCCCTTTGCTAAATTAAACTTACAATGCCACCATTACAGAGAATGCTAAGTAGGTTCACTAGACACAGTTGTAAACTTGTAATATATATTTTTTTAAATTTTTATTTGGATGAATGTAAACTTGTAATTCTAAACATCATAGCCTCATATGTTTAAGCTTCCATATTATGGCAGATATTGATTTGGGCTGCAATCCCAAATTTAAGAGGTTCAGAAATTACCCCTACAAGTATTGTTGTTTGCTTCCTTATCATTTTCCAGTACCTCCTGATATTATATCATATCTATCTGCTCACATCTGAAATTGTCAAGGCCAATGGGGTTATGATGGAAACAGCATGGGTTGGAGCTGTATACAATCTGATGCTCTGTATGTGGGCAAGTCATGTAAGTTACAATTAAAAATGACTTTCTTGACTGAGACTTGTGATGCAGTCAATAAGTACCTGTAAATGCTAAAGTATTTTTAGACAGTCTGCATTGTCTAAAAGATTTTATTCTGTTTAATGGTTGCGAATGTGGGATTTCTTATGAGCTTGATTGGTTTCTGTGATTAGTTCAGAATTATGTAAATTTGACTCCACTTGTTCTTTCTTTTTTGTTGACACGGGTGGAGCTACGTTTTACAATGGGGGGGCCATGGCCCCCCCCAAAAATGCTCAAAAATTTATTATAGCTGCTAAAAAATAGGTTATACAGAATTGTTGTAAGAGCTGGCCCCTCCAAATGAAACTAACTGCCCCCCCCCCCCCCAATTGTGTCCTTAACTACTTGTTTCATTCATATTTACTTAATTACTTTGGCTTTTTTTCAGTCTTTCCTCCATCTCTCCTCCCCCCAACACATCAACAAGCCCACAACTTTTATAAGTTTTACAGTTTTACTCACTTTTACTATTAGCTTCTCCTTTTAATATGTATTTTCCAATGTTCTACTTTCTAGTCCCTTCCAAAAGAACTCATCACTCAGTGCAAATGTTCTCATAGTCTTACACTAACTCTCTTCAATCTCTTTACAAAAATTCATTAGAGCATTGATGAGTGGGTCATACATACATAAATAGACACATATATCTTTTGTGAATCAATGTGATTATTTAGTCTTGACCGGCCCCCCCAAAGATAAATTTCTAGCTCCGCCTTTGTTTGTTGAAAAGGTTTTAGGATCTTGTTGCTACCTCTTATCCATTCTACGACAAGAAGAATGTTGGATGAAAGTTTGCAGTCTTGAACAACATGATTGCAAATATTGGTTTTTATATTGCAGTGATGCAGATAACCCTATAAGAGCTGCTTGGTTCAAATCCAGCAATATCTCAAGTCTATGTGATGGAACTAGTGACTTATTTTAGTTTGGCATTTATGGTGAGGCAGTGACTTCTGGAACTACAGCCTCAAGGTTCTTCAACAAGTACTACTTCTGTCTTTGGTGGGGCCTGAGGAATCTGAGGTAACTATCTCCTTGGCTGGACTAGACATTACAGGATGAAAACTGCTAACTGTTTCATTACGTTACTCATTAGTTGAAGGAAATATCCATCCTTACAAATGGTACTATTACAAGAGAGAGGATCAGTATCAATCCCGATAATAAATTTCCAAAAACCTCATCCTTTTGAAATGATTAGAGTGAATTGAAATTTGTTAAGTAATAGTTTCATCTCAAATGCTATTAGAAACAAGATGCAATCGTCCTTATGTTTTATGCAATGCAATAAAGAATGGTTTATATCAAATCTGATCTCCCTGCCCCGCTCTCAGAAAATGAAATTCACTCTCCCATGTTTCTTATTCTAATCAAATCTATCAATTTTGCAGCAGTTTGGGACAGAATCTCGTCACAAGTGCTTATATTGGAGAAATAAGTTTTGCTTTTGTCATTGTAATCCTTGTATTGGTGCTTTTTGCACTGCTTATAGGGAATATGCTGGTAGGTCTAGCTGTTAGAGAACATCTTTTCAGGTCCTAGAAATTCATCTTCAGAATGTATGGCTTTGTGCTGCTAGTGTTAGGCCTCATAAAAGGTTCACACCTAGATAAATTTATATGTTCTTATGCAATGTTCATACTAGTTCTTAGTTGATGCTACATCCAATTAATTTCAAGTTTCTTTGGTGTTCTGTAAAATCATTCCGTTATGACAAAGAAATAGATGTTAAAGCAGAATTGTTAATTAGAAATTGGAAGATCACTACTTTCAGCACTGCTCTGTTAAATTTTTCAGTAAAGTTTCTAACTTAAGCTGCTGGATCTTGGATTTTTTTTTTCCAGCTGACAGAGTTCATTTTCCTTTGTGAAGGTTATTCACACACTTTCTCTATCAAAATTTTTAAGTCCTCTTTGCCATTTTTTTTTGACAGATGTACCTCCAATCCACAACTATGAGACTGGAAGAGTGGAGAGCTAGGAGGACTGATACAGAACAATGGATGCATCACAGGCAACTACCACGTGACTTGAAGCAGAATGTGCGAAGGTATGATCAATACAGATGGGTTGCAACTCGGGTAGTTGATGAGGAAGCCATTCTTAAATATCTTCCCATGGATCTCAGACGAGAAATCAAACGCCACCTGTGTTTAGATCTAGTTCGAAAAGTAAGTTTTGGTTTCCTCTCTCTTTTCCATTAATAGAACAATTTTGTGAACTTCTCAACAAGTTACTTAAGCTCAATTCTTGATGGTGATTAAAGTAATCTATTTGTTATAAATAATTTACTAATGCATGGATGGAAAACAAATATCACATTTTCTGGTCAGAGTACAATGTATGCCTTGTTTCATTTCAATTTCTTCCTTGCTTTAAATAATACCTACATGACATACTTTAGTAGTTATAATCAGAGTGATCCCTTTCTTATCCGTCTTTTTTTTCAGATTAAATGGGTCACAATGAACTTGCAATTACAAACAAAACAGTTATTAGATTTTGAACTTCTTGTTACAAATGTAAAACAGGTACCACTTTTTTATCAAATGGATGGTAGGATGCTAGATGCCATCTGTGAAAGGCTGAAACCTTGCCTATGTACACCTAGCACTTGCCTAGTTTGCGAGGGTGATCCTGTCAATGAGATGCTTTTCATTGTACGAGGCCACTTAGACTCTTGCACCACCAATGGTGGTCGCACTGGTTTCTTCAATTCATGCAGCATTGGAGCAGGGGACTTCTGTGGTGAAGAATTGCTAACCCGGGCCCTGGACCCTCGTCCAAATGTTGTGCTTCCTTCATCTACATGCACAGTAAAAGCCATCACCGAAGTTGAAGCTTTTGCTCTCATTGCTGAGGACTTGCAGTTTGTAGCAGCCCAATTTCGCACTCTGCACAGCAAGAAACTCAGGCAGACAATTAGGTTTCATTCTCACCAATGGAGGACATGGGCTGCATGTTTTATACAAGCGGCTTGGTTTCGAAATAAAAGACTGAAAGAAGCAGCTGAGCTCAAGAAGAGGGAGAGTCTGGTGGCATCTGTGCCTAAATCTGCACTAGAAGAGAGTTCATCCTTCCCTCCATATGGCTCAAGCTTTACAACGTATGCAGCAAAATTGGCAGCAAGCACTAGGAGAGGTGGAAGCAAGAGGTGTGGGACTCAATTTGACATTCTAAATTCATTACAGAAGCCAGTTGAACCTGATTTTACTGTTGAAGATAGATGAAGAAAAATCCTTGTACTTTGTGAAGTGCCAAATATCAGTATATATATATGTATTTAGTTCTCTTTTGTGTTACCTTACTATTCTGCAGGTTTGGGCACAAAATTCATGGCAATGCCTTAGTGGTTAAGTCTTTACATTGATTATTCTCATGTAGGTTTTGTTGCTTAGGCCTTGTTTCATTGTTAAGAATGATAACTTCTAGGGTATTCTAGGTTGTTGTTTCTCATCTTGTATGTGCGGCATCAGTAATGGATGTAACCACACTTATTCTTTATTCTTCTTTTCCTCCTATTATATTGTTCCTTTGTTTGGGAGATGGGAAAATAAAACAAAGCCTGTGTACTTCTTGTTGGATATTTTTTATTCTCCCTTATTTATTTGTCTGAAATGATCTTGCTCTACTAGCATCTTTGGTGTTAAGAACAAACAAGGGTCATGTAGCAAGCACACCCACAGAGTGATCACAAGCAATTTGAATATTTACATGTGGCAATGTTTTGCTGGAAGAAAAAGGGTGAAGGAGAGCAGTCATGGCAACATCTATCTATTGATGAACCAATACTGGAGAACCCTAGACAATAAAGAATTTTACATGTGACAATGTTGTTCAAAATTATTCTCCAACTTTCATTGACTTATAGAAGCAGCTTTTGGATCCATTATATTCTGGCCCAATACATTAGTGCATCTATTCTTTGTTTTTTGGTCATTAGTACAGCTATTCATGTAGATTTCGGTACTTAACAAAATGATGTATATAGTCGAATCCTATGTTGACTATAAGCAGTAAGCACTTTTAGTTGCTTCACATACTCTGCATTGAAGTTAAGGGAATCATGCTTCACAAGTTACATTGTGATATGAGTGTACTCGATACTTATGTTCTTCATTCCCCTATTGAAATTTTCTTGTCTTTTGCTAGGTCTTCATTAGGATTGTTAAGTTTTAGGCTGTCCAAGTAGACCAAAATGGAAAATAATTGTGAGCTTAATGATTCTAGAGCAACTTTTGAAGTTCACAATCTTTGAAAATGGAAATCATGGGTGAGAAATACATTAACTTCAAGTGCTTATTCTGTAGAGGAACAAGTCATATGGCTGTGCTTCATTTTTCATTTTAAGTAATCATATTTCATGTCAAAAAAAGAAGAAGAAAGTAATCATATTTCACAACACTTTGGAGCTGTCCTCTAAACATGAATTAATTACGACATGAAGTCCACAACAGACATATTTCTTTTTCCATGCATGCTTTGAGAATGAGTATTAATCTGAACCCAATGAAATCAAAAGAGATTAAAAAACAATAAAAATAAAAGGTTATGAGCTTACGTTTCCTAGAGATTAGTAGAGAAGATTGGTTGAGATGAAAAGGGAGGCGGACACCTCATGATGGTGGAACATATGATAGAATCTAAAAGTGGGACAAGATCAACAACAAGGGAAACAATCAAGGGTCCCTAAACCTAGTCAAAAGCTTCATATTTCTCAATCAGGAAACTCTCTCTCTCTCTATTAATGTTTTTCTGCAAGTCTCTAAGGATACAAAAATTTTCATGAGTAGTGATTGATTCATAATAAAAATAATGTATTTATTTGAAAATTAATAATGCTATATCAATTACAATTTATCATCTCTTAATCAATTATAGAAAAATTGTGTTTCTAGTAGTACTCTTTTAGGAACTATTATGTGATACTAAAAATTAGAAAGATAATTATCAACTAATTAGGTCAAATGATTTTTTTTTTCCTATTTCTAATAAAAAAATTTAAGGTTCGAATAACCCTTTTTGGCTTTTCCCTAAACCTAGAATAATTTCCATAATTAAGCTAGGAGCATAGTAAATTTATTATCTATGTTTGAAAACAAGAAAACATGCTAAATCTTGGGAAAAAATGAAAAAGACAAAACACTGAACAGTAAGGGCCCGTTTGGATACAACTTATTTTTGTTAAAATTGAAAATTGAAAACACTGTAACAAAATAATTTTTAAATGTGTAAATAGTACCGTAGAACCCATTTTTAATAAAAAGTTGTTGAAAAGTTGCTAAAAAGTAACTGAATAGTACATTGGTGTGCACTGTACACTGACCGAAAGTCAAAAAACACGGATACCCAAGAAAAAAAAAAAAAGAAGCAAAACGCAAACACATGAACGCGGACGTGAATCCAAACACTCACTTAGTCTACATACATGCAAGCAATATGAAAGGGAGAAAAAAAATATGAAAGAGAGAGAAAAGCATAAGGAACAAAACAATATATTAATAAGCAGAAGCAATGTTTGTAGAAAGTGAGCAGTGAATATTCAAATTCATATGCTCCTATAGACTAGAAACCAATGTGATATAGAATATAGACACATCACCTCTAATAACAAAGATAATTTTGGATAATGTAGAACCCAGGTTCCACAGGGACATGATTAATTGCACATTTTTGGACTAGTATATTGCCACTTTGCCAGGTTCAAGAGAGGGTGTGCCGTGTGGGATTAGGAAGGAAGCCACTAACGACTGGCGTTGTTGCCTATTTGAGTATCACGTTGTGAGGACTCATTATTCATTATAGGGTTGAAATCCAAAGACATCTGAATTATATGTCCCTTGACCAACAATGCAAGGTTTAAGTTAAGACGATTACCTAACTATAATAATTGTTTTTTCTTCCAGACCAAGTTTAACATTTGATTTCCTTTACCTTTGGTAAGTGAAATCTATTACATAAAAATTAAAAATATTCATAGATTAAGGTATATATACTTTGTTAGAGATTGATTTTGCATCAAATAGAGTAATAGAAAAACATGAAAGGTGCATGGTTTAGCTTGATGGCTTAAGTCCACTAAAAAAAAAAAATTCCCTTAAGGTTATATCTCTATTATAAGAGTGAAGCACAAATCTTGTATTACAATGAACCTAACATTGACATATATGTTTGGCTAAATCATAAATTAGCCACACACTTACTTTAGTTAATAGATTTATACTACAAAAGACTTGACTTACACACAAAATAAGACTGAAATTAGGCCTATACTATTAGAGTAATATATACATACTTTCTTTTCTCATGAATTTCTATTGTTGAAATGGGATTTTAGCATGAGATTGCCTTCTTCTTCCTCTTTGATTTAATAAGTTATACATAAAGTAAGTGAAAATAAACTGCTATATATATATATATATATATGTATATATTTAAGTTTACATAAACAAACTTTCAATTGAGGCACAGCATTCAATAAGCAAAATAAAAATTGAAGCACACATCATTCTTATTTTTTTGAATATTAGAGACTTCCTAGCTAGACCATCATCAATATATTGTTGTGCAATGTGCAAGATGATAGGACCAATAGAAGGAGTAGACGAACACAGAGGCAAAATGCCGGTGGCAAGGGAGTCAGGGACCACGACTTGGCAGGACTGTCCTCTTGGGAAAAGGGTCAGGTGTTGATGATTAGACTCTGCATTTAGAGACCAATAATCCCTACAACATCCTTTCAGTTGTATCTTGTAATCAAAGAAAATAAAACCACAAACCCACAATAAACTTTCCTTTCCCCCCTTTAATTTATGAGACAAACTTAATCATCATTTCATGCTATTTTGCCATAACTGACAACAAAGTCGGTCGCAAAACAATAATGCATGCATGCAGACATAGTCATTCATATTCTATTATATTATACTTTATTAAAAATTTATCAACTAATTGAAGTCAATTTCTTAGAATCATTTAACAAAGTTTGTTGCTAGTATATGATAAAATGGGCTTTGATTAATGTACGTACATTATATACTATATTTTAAAAGTTGGGTCTTCTTATATAGTTATATATATTCTGTTTAGAACTTTATATCATTTTGCTCAATATGCTTTTTGTTATGCACGAATAATAATTGTATTAAAATTATTAGTATAGTCTCTATTGCTTAAGTGTTGAATGAGATGAAATTGGTGCATTGAGAATGGAAGTTTATGCAGCAAAAGAAGAGAGATGAAAACAGAGGTAAGTTTGAGTACGTTAAAGAATGGGAGAAAGAATTCACTATTGCACACACTGATTTTGTAGGAATTTTTTTAAAGAGAAATGTTAGAACCTGAATATAACAGAAACACTAACAAATAAACTATCTATCTAACAACTTCAACCCTCTTGAGCGGACGACATCTCGTTTAGCAATATTCAACACAGAGAATAACACTTATTTGCTAAAACGACAGCTAGACTTTTTGTTCATCAGAACAGGAGTTGTCGTTTGGGCAAGAGCTACACATCACACTTCAACTGTTTAACGACACGTCGACCATTATATTTTGTTCTAATGGGCAAATTGGAATGGAATTGAATTAAACCAAAAACAGCTCAAATACTTGTCGAATAAATATAAATCCCATTGCATATTGTTTTTGTTTAAAATTAAATTTGATAAGAACCCCTAACCTTTAAAAACCCTAAAAAGAAATTGATGTGCAAATTGTTACGAGGAACATGTAAGTGGGTCTCTTATTTTGGGTGTATTTTAGTATCTTAGCACGTAAGAGGAGTGTAATTGGCTAAGAAATCAGATAGGATGTAAATGAGCTGAGACTAGTATTAAAAGTTCACGATTGATCATTTAATTTTGTTTGAACTCATCATCAAACTATCTTGAAATTGAAGCAAGACATGTAGTCTCGAAGCTATATCGAAATACAAATTTTCCTTCAAACAAACAGCCTTACGGTAGGATTTAATATGCTTTCAAGGTTTAGAAACTCTCAAAAACGTGTTTTGAGTTTACTTAATTTTGTAAATCTAAAGGTTTTTGCTAAAACATTAAAACTCACCCAAAAAAAGAAAAAGAAAACCTTTAAATTGTGACTGATGATGTTGCCTGGGGAGGGCAATACATCTCGGAATGGCAACAATCTGTTGATGGAAAGTCCCCTGGATCATCAATGTGTTCCAAAAATAGGAGACATTTGGTATTTAAGGAAACCATATCAATTGCTCCTCATTTCTATTGCCCACTTTTTAGATTCTTATAATCTTTCTGAATTCCATATAATTGGTATCACTTTCAAAGTAAAGGTGAGGGTTTTTTTTTTTTTTTTTTTTTTTCCCTTAAATTATTTTATCAAGTTTAAATTTATGTTTCTAAATTATGCAAAAGAAATTAGTTTTTTTTTTTTAGAAACAAGAAAGTAATGTTTAAGAGTGTTTAGAATAATTCATTTTCATTGACTTATTTTTATTTAATGTGTTTTTTTTAGGGAATTAAAGTTTTTATTGTTTAACAATAAAAGTGTACTTAGGAAAAATAAAAGGTTTAAAAAAACCATACCTCAAACTTATTCTTATTTTTAAGCTTAAGTGAACAAATGTCAAGCAATATTGATAGTCTGTTTGGGATGCGCTTATTTTACTGAAATTGAAAACTTTTTGTTGAATGTAGATAAAGGTAAAAGTTAGCTGAAATAGTACAGTAAGACCCATGAATTGTACCAAAAAGTGCAGTGAGGTCTATGAATAGTAGCAAAAATAAGCTGAACAGTAAAATAAGTTGGCAAAAATAATTTTTGTCAAACACACACTAAAAATCAACTTAAATAGAAGGACCAAGTTTAACTAAAAAAAGTTTCTAAAAAAAAAACAAAAGGGTTTAACTACAAACTTATTTGTAGCCAATGACTACACCTTCATTCAATATCTTTTTAATAGATATAAGTTACTATTAATGATTAAATTCTTCATAAACCCAGCCAGGCACAGCTATAGCATCAAGCTCTATTTCAATTGCCAAAAGGTTTAAACTAATACAAAGCATCAATCCATATTAGTTGTTTTCTCCTAACTACTCTAACATGTCTATTATGAAGTTCTACGTAGTACTACTACCACCACCAACAAATAGATACTAGTATCTGCTTTGTAAGTTGAAAATAAGCTTCCTCAAGTTCATTTGGTTGGAAGGCATACAAACTAAAAAGTTCCCAAGATTCATATTCATCCAGTTTGTCAACCATATAGATTAGAGGATTTGGTTGTAGAGTCTTTAACACATCTTTGTCTCTTGTGGTTATAAGGATTCTACTTCCAGGAGCTAACCAATCACATTTTCCAAGCAAATTTTCTATTTGTTTTCGTTCATCCACATCATTGAGAACTAAAAGAACTCTTTTAAGGTAAAGTCTTTCCTTTATCACATTGATTCTTCTAGATATGTTGTCCAGCTTTAAATTTCCATCCCTTAAGATCTTAGAAAGAAGTATCTCCTGTAGTTGGATTATGCCATCAATTGTCCTAGACCTTTCTTTAAGATCTTAGAAAGAAGTATTTCAGTGTACCATTTCTGGAATACCATTCTGTCAATTATGTTTAAAAATTCATCTTCATAATCATTTTTGTGAGAACTTTCACCCTTATGTCTGTCAAAAGGAGAGGAATCTATCAGGGGTTTATTACAAAATTTAATTCTATCTTTTATGCTAATTACTTGTGCAGCTATCTGGTCAACCATACCTTTTAAGATGAAATTTTCTGATTTTAATTCCTTCATTTCATTTTTTAAGTTGTTAATTTCTATTTGTAAATCTGTCACAGTTGTAGGTTTATTGGATTTAAATCTATCAGTAATTTCTGAAAAATTATAAGTTGACTTATAATCTTTCAAATCTATTTCAGATCTGTCAATTTGAGTTAGCTTTTAATTTAGATAAGTAATCCTTCCTAGTCTGTGAATCCGAAAGTTTATCTATTAAGTCTATTATTATATCTTCTTGTTTAGTTAAAACACTTATTTTTAATTTTCTTTTACAATAGCAGTTATCAGGATTATTACAATGACATAATTTAATTTTCTCATTATCAGAAGAAGTGTCTGTCGATGATGAGGTAATATTGCAATTATCTATCTGGTGAATTTCATTATCTGTTTCCTCACTATCAGTCTGTTCTAATATACTAATTAATTTATCTTTTATATTTCCTGATAAGTCAAGTTTATTTATCTTTCTTTGAAAATTACAGTATCTACTAGTGTGTCCTTTTTTCCCACATTTGAAGCAAATAATGTCTTTATATCTGTCACTTTTCTTTCTTTTTGACTCTTCTTTCTTTTCTTTAGTTCTACCTTTATGATATCTTCTATTATAGTTCTTGTATCTATCCGTATCTCTCTTTTCTTTTGTTCTTTTCCTAGATGGAGCAATCAATGGTTCAAAGCCATATTGCTCACAAAAGGTTCCTAATTCTTTTTTAGCATACCTTTTTTCTTTTTCTATTTGATTTTTTAGCCTTAAATCATTACATAGCCATAGACCTGTTTTATTAATTGAAGATATTATGTCTCCATAAGTTAAGCTAGGATAGTCTATAGTTCCTTCATTATTGGCTATATCAAGTCTAACTTTTTGAGCAAAGAAATAACGCAAGCCAGCAATAAATTTTTCTTTCCAATAGGATTGTTGACAATCATTCCTACTTAAAACTTTTGAAATAAAAACATCTTTATACCATCTGAAATCTGAAAGTTGTGGACATCTTAAATTAATCAAAACATCTGAAGCTCTTTCTTTATATTGATTAGGATCTCCAACAAAATGTTTAGTTATGGTAAAAATTAAAGTATTAACTGCATCTTGTGAAGGCTATCTGTCTGTCATTATGACACTTCCATCTGTTTCTCTTTTAACTGCTGATAATATTTCATTTCTGTCATCATTATTTAAATAATGATCCCACCAGCCTTTCAATTGGCCAGTAAAACCAGTGACAATTAAATGAGCTATCTGGTGATCCTGTTTTCCATGATTTTTATAAACATTAGTGAGTAAAGTCATTTCATGTAAAAGGTTTATTATTTCATATTCTGACATTCCATCAATATTCCATTCATAAATTAAATCTAGTGAGTAAGATGAATTGACATAAGTATGTCTTTCTTCAAATTGTAAATCAGGAGGAGTGGGTTTAGGATACCAATTCTTTCTGGGGTATAGTTCTTCAATTCTTCCTTTTTTACGATCTTGCGATGAAGATGCTAAAGTTAATTTATTAATTTGTAATTTGTCTGTAAATTGTGATTCTAAATTATCTACATTTGATAAGTCTGTCAAATTTGTCAATTGACTGTCTTCTGATTCTTCATCCTCTGAAGAGTCAGTTCGTCCTAACGTTATAATATTCTTATTTTTTAATGGCTCCATGTCCTTTAATGATTCTAGTTTCATTAAGTCTAGCTTTTTATTTATTTCATTAAGTAAATTATCAGTTCTTTCTGTCTTTGGCTTCTTTAAAGGTGCTCTAAGGTGAGGAGGTATTTCATGAGGGATAAATAAAGGGGTATTGGACGCATTTTCTTTCTTTATGGAAGTGGAAGAGGGTGTTATTCTGTCTTCTATATCTTGTAGCTTTTGACCAATTGTTTTTAGATAAGTATTAGTATAGTTATTTTGTTGAATTATACTATCTAGGTTCTTATTGTCATCACTTAGACTAGGTCTTTTGATTGGAGTAGCCAACACTTGGACTCCACTGTTTTGGTTCAATATGATTGATTCAAAGGGTGGATAGGTTTGATAAACTTTCTCATGGTTTTCTGTCTTTGTCCATGACAAAGTTTTTTCTATAACACCTATCTTTTTGTTATAATAGTCCAAAAAGTCAAAGAAACTAAAATGTGTCTGTAAGTCTGTCACCATTTATAATACTTGGCTCTTAAATTACTTCTTTCTTGTTCATTATATTCTTTAAAAAATTGGTTTTTTCCGTCACTATTTTCAGGTTTTAAGTAGTCATATTTTAATAATTCTTTATCTAAAATAAATTCTTTAGCCAAAACATTGATAAGTCTGTCATTTGTAAATCCTAATATATCTGTGTGGGTAGGAGAATCAGGTTGAGGTTGGGGCTCATAAAGGGCTTGATGAACATTGGGGGTTGGTTGTGTGGTTTCTGTTGGATAATAGGCTAGTTCAGTCTTTACTGGGGTTCTATTGGTGTTTATAGGTGGAAGGTGTATAACTGGAGGAAGATTCTGGGGAGGAAAAGGTCTAGAATCAGAGAAAGGTGTTCTAGAGAAAAAGGAGCTTCTAGGGGTAAACATCATAGGAGTCCTTCTGCCTGTAGAACTTTTGGGTCTTATAAGACTGTCAGTGTGTCTATCATTACTATTGAAGGAAATGATAACTGTACCATCTGTCTTTTGGGCTATAAAATCCGGTTCAGTGTTTTCTATCTTTGGTGTGGGTGTAATGGCCACTAATTGCCATCTTTCAGGAAGGGTTATATCTTTCCATTGTATCTGTTGGGGTACACGAAGTCTGCTATTTGATGTTGAGGCTTGGAGAAGGAGAGTATGACCTTTGGGAGAGGGATCAACCATAGATTCAGGATTTAGAGTGGTTTTCATGAGTTTATAATAAATCCTATAAATAATAGCTAAAGGTTCTGAGCCTTCTTTCATATAATAGCCATTTGTCTTTATATTCAAAGTTAAAGCATCCATAATATTTCTGTCAGTTAAGCTTAAAGCAAAATTAGGATAACAATTAAAATATACTGGTCCATTATGTAAACTTGTTTCCATCATTCCTAGGAGTGAATGATCAAATCTTAAATGTCTGTCATCTCTTAAACATAGTAAAATACTTGTGTTTAAAGCTTCTCTTGTTAATGGTTTTACAGCTACCTGTACTAAACCAACATATAAAAATGCATATTTTTCTTTATGTCTGTCGATTGAGTCTATTGAAAATAATTGAATTGTTTCATATTCATTAAATAAAGAGTAAGTTATTTCCACAGTTTTTATAGTGTAATCTGTCAAAAAGGATAATTTAGAAAAAGAAGTCCATCTGTAGATTTTATCAATTCTTTCTGTTGGTATATTCCATTTATTCCATTCTAACACATTTCTGTCTATATCTTGCATGCTATATTCCTCCGAATTGACTATCTTATCATTTTCCATGTTCAAATTAGTGTGTGCCTGACCTAAGTGTGTCCTAGCAACAGATGATGAGCGACTAAATATATTCATTCTACTTCTAAGCAATTGATAATTACTGGCGGAACTATTACTAACCACTGGTATCCTTGCTGTCGGGACCACCTCCTCGGGAAACTCCATTGCGGGACCACCCAAACAACGCCAGTTCGTCGGCTAACAAAACGGGCTGACCAACGCGAATACTATGGTTTGCCAACGAGTGAGAGGCTGACCAACGCTATCAAGGAGCAAGTAGTGGCCATGCAGTAATATGAGTTCCTAGTAACGTCTTAATTGCAAAGAAATAAAACATACGAGGTAATATAGAAGTATAGACAATGATAAAATAGATGATAAAGAAGAAAATAGCAAAACAGATATATTCAAAATAAGTTAAAATGGGATATGGAATATGAAAACTGAAACTGATAAAATCTTACTTGAAAATAAACTTCTTTCTGATACAAGCTTTGAAAATAAACACTGTCTGAAAGGTTACAAGATTACAAAGTAAAATCTGTAAAGGGTTACAAGATTGTCTGTCTGGAAGGGAAGGGTTACAAGATTACAAAAGTAAGGATTACAAAAGTCTTTCTGAGAAAAGGAGAGAGCTATCTTGGACCTAAGCTTTTAACTTGGAATTGGATCTGAAATTTGAACCTGAGAATTGGACCTCAAATTGGAACCTGGAAATTGGGACCTGTCTTCTGCCTTCGGAGTCTATCTTTTAATAGATGAAGTGAATCATGGTAAGTCTTCAAAAGTAACCTGAGTTAGGTAAAGTGAACCTAAGTTAATCTGTCGGTAGAATCTTGAACTTAAAATCTGTTATGTCTTTTTCTGAACTCCTTTTGCGCATGCTGAAGAATAGTAACATATATCTTTCTGTCAGGAGGCATGTTAGTGAATAGTGATCTGTCTGGTGTGTCTGGTGAATAGTAATCGGTCTTTATTGAATAGTGATCTGTCGTCATTGTCTGTCCAGGAAAACCCTTCTGTCTATCTTGTTAATCTGTATCCACGTAGTTATCATAATCTAGCGAATCGGCGTTGTCTTCATACTGCTCATGCTCATGGAGCACTCCGTAATCATTGCATAAAGCGCAATATGAAATAAGAAGGAAAACAGGAACGTGATCCTTGGCTGTCATCAATCTGGGATCTTTAACAATCCTTCTTTTCCCAATAAGCCTCCTTGCTGAAGGTCTTGGGCCATACATTGCTATTCTATCTGTGTAGCCATATAAGTGGAAACCTCTGTCTAATTCTTTCTGAACTTCATAAATCTTGTTACACATAAAATTAGACAATTCTTGAGCCAGAGCACCTGGATCATCAAGTAATAAATAAGTGTCTCCTGTATACCAGTTGTATTCAGGGATACATCCCCAATCATGGATAAGAACCAAAATATGTGCTGGCTGAGCTTCCATATAATAGCTAGTGTCCCAAACTGGAAGGGTACTCAAGATTTCCATCTTCATATAATTAAGTCCGCCAATCTGTGCAGCTGCTTCTTGGATAACTTTAGGAAATAAACTAATCTGAACTGCAGAAGTTATAATTAATTTATTGCAGCTTCATGTTTGTCATTGCAATAGATTGTAAAATAATTGATATTTTAGTTATTGCAATGTTAAATTTGTTAATATTATAAATTAATAAACTTAATCATTCTTTATTTTGAAGCCTAGACCTATTATAACTTTACACAGATTACTGTTCACAGTATTAGAATTTCAACTAGGCTTTGCCTTTTTTTCTGTTTCTTGGTAAATAAAGGAGCTAGGATGATGATTAAGAAATGATTCGGTCAAAGTACAAGCCAGAACTATCCAAAGTAACAAAAACTTGATCTAACATAATACCTGTCTTAGCATTTAGCAAGTAGATCTGCATTTACTCTCTGGGTAAAGCTAGCATGAGGTATTGTGGTTATATGAAAGGGATGGGACCCACAATCATCAACAATAATAGAGTATGAGCAATGTAAGCAAATGGAGTCAAAGAAATTTTTTAAAAGTTAAATATATCCAAAAAAAAATTAATCAAAAAAATACTTTATTATATATATAAAATATATTTGTAACATAATTTAATACATTTTATTTTCTCATATATAACAAAAAAAAAATTACATGAAGTTAATTTTTACATAATTTTAAAAAAATCATCAATTAGTTTATAAGATGTGGTCTTTGTTTTAAAACATATTGATCATAATTAATATTTTTTTAAGCAAGTTAAATGGATCAAAGATTTTTGTTAAAATAATAAGCATATCCACCGAAGTTGCTTTAGCCCAAATTCCCATGTGCACAAGCACAATCCTTGTCCATGCAAATATTGATGTGGAAAACATGATCATGATGCTCGGGTGACGACCAAATGAGAAAAACAAAACAAAACAAAAAGATAAAACAAAGAAAAATAATCTATAAATCTAGACATACAATATGCTTTTAAAAAAAACAATAATTATTGGTCACATATTGTAATTGTAATTGATGCATTATTTAAAAAATCTTATTACTTCAAGCATAATTTATCATTTAAGCATCTTTGTAAAAAATGCATAGTTTTAATAATTGAATCAGACCGAATTGGCCGGTTCTATCCTAATCTAATCCAATAAAAAAACCTTAAATTGATATAATTAAAATTAAAATAAAATAAAACCTATCAAAACCGATTAAGAATCAATAAAAATTAAAAACCGAGATTTTTTCTAATTTATTGATTGTTTCGGCTTTTAAAACCAAAATCGTGTGTTGCGTGCATAAGAGTAACATTGCTAAAAAAGGGAAAAAATATCATAATGCACAGCCCAGACAGAAGTGCCCTGGTTGTGATTGCCACGTGGAATAACCCTTTGGATAGGGTTGAATTTCTGAATTTGGGCACGCTTGACCTTTCCCACACTCACAGGATTTTATTTTCATGGAACCTGAAATTCAACCACAATAGCATTAGCAGAGGGTTTTGTCTTCTTTGGTTCTTTTCCACCAAAAAGCATGAGATAGAGAGCATCCCCTTGCTTCTAGGACATGCTACCCACTCCAAGCCAAACAACTTTGAACATCCTTATCTTTTTCCAAATACATATATAGTACATCATACATTTTTTTACACTATAATTGTTTTGTGTTATTGTTGTTCCTAGTTGAAATATTGAATAATATTTTGAACCTCAAATTATTTTCCTCTAAAAAAAATAAAGGAATTAAGCAAAAGTTTGTGCTTTTTTAAAGTACTACATTTTTTTTTGTAAGATACAAATGTATTTTTTTATGGTTAACTAAATAAGTGGGTAAAAACCAAAGTTGTTCCACTAACAATTTGCTACATAGCCTCTTTAGTGTTTTCAAAATATTTGAGATTCAAAAAAATATGGCCGCATGGAATGATCCATATTTTTTTAGTTGCGATATTCTACTAATCCGAAATTTCGAACTCTTTTTCTTCTAAGCCTTCAAACACTTTACATGTGAGAAAGTGTTAATTAAACTATAAGATTATAGACAAACCCTGGTAGAATATACAAAAGAAACATTTCAATTCTCTTTTAATTGTTCCACATGAGCGGAAATCTCATAAGCGGACAAAAGCAATCCAAAATTTCATCAAATTTAATGCAATGCCAGACAGACTATATTGTGCTGATGGAACAAACATCCTTTTTTTTATAGATATGATAGAGTTTTAATCTATGATATCTGCTCTACGATGATTGTTTTTTTTGAATTAATTTTTTTTATGTAAGTGGGATTCGAATTTTGAATTTCTTATTCGATAACAAAAAATCTTACTAGTTGAGTTAATTGAAACCTACAATTAGTGAACGTCTTAAGCATGACCACTTTTCAGGCCACTTTTCAGGCAAGGGAACTTAAGTAATTATGTGATGGGCGAATATCATGGCCAGCCTTTGAGACAAACATGACTGCATTGCAATAAGGTAAGGTTATAATATATGGCCGTCTCTAGATCTTTGAGTGAGTGGCCCAAGGATAAGTATCCAAGAGTATAATTGCTGCCGCTAATTGCGACCTATTAAAAAAGAACAAAAAAAACATGGATCCCTTCAAAAAATAACTACATCGTCAACTTGTAAAGAAACTCGCAATTTAGTAATTTACACTTTTATTGTAGTGTTGGCTCAGAGAGATCCCAACACTCAAATTCATCAGTTTTCAAATAATTGACTGTATTATTAATTTATTATATGGGAATTCAATTCAAATTAATAAAAAAAATACCGCAATTCCTAGCTCCTTTCCTTTTATTAAGAACTATGTCTTAGCAATAAAGGCATAGGCATTAGGCAATATGACTATGAGTAGCTTTTGAAATAATTTGTATATTGAAGTAGATGCTTCTAAAATCATCTATTTTCCTGTCACATTGGCAAATCGCTGCCCCTCTTTTGCCTGGATTCTGAAACCATTCTAAAGATTACTGCTTGGACAACAACATTTTAGGGATCAACCCTTCGGTTAATTCAGGATTGGACGTTAATCTTTCTTCTAAATTGACCAAAATTTGATATTAGTTATTACTATACCATCAATTTTCCACATAGAAATAGGTGCATCGGACTAGGTCAATGACGAGGCCTTGTGTTAAAATTTGCAAATTTGGCATTATGTAGGGGATAATAATTAACTCATGTATCCGGCAAATGTCCAGCAAATATGACATCTTTCTCACATGAGGATCCTATACAATTGAGAAGCTCACATAATATGAGATATATGATACATATAAATAAGTTACCTTCTCAGGGAGGATGTTACAACTTGCAACAACAAAGGATAAAACTTAAAAATTTAACTAGATCTGGAGCTGTTTCCTCATCAACAAGTAACTTACATAAAAATTTAAAAATTCATTTGAAAATTTTGCACAATCACTTTACTTCCACACTAATGCATATCAATATATCATGCTCTGGCAACAGGCTAGCGGAAGAATGATAATGGCCATTACCATCCAACCTACATGAGTAAATTTTGGAGAATCAAATTTTCCACATTTCAGCCAAGGGCATTTAACTCCATTTGAGAGATGGGTTGTACAATTAGACAACATCATCAAAACACAGTTCATTACTCTAGGCAATCAACTTAGTCGGGCAATGCAGTTCCTCTCTCAAGATTGTTCTTGATCTCCAGCGTGTATCTACCAAAGGCTCGTTCAATCTTCTTGTTGAAATGCTCATTACGGTCATTGATTGAGTCAATATCCTTCTCTTCATGGAATTTCCTCCTCCTGCTAAATGACTTGCGCTTCTCGTCCCGATCTTTGAGTTCCTTCACCATCCTATCAATCTTTTCCTCTGAGGTCTTTGGTGCCTGTGGAGATAAAAGAAAACTCATAAGTTAAGGCCCCTGATATAAACCAGATACACCACAGGAAGCATTGCATTTCTTCAATGGTACTGTACCTTCCCATATTGGAGACTTGAAGCATCACGGTAGAACTCAGGATCGGCTTCTTTCATTCTGTTATATTCTTCTAAGTCAACCTCAACATTCTTTGTCCGCTTTTTGTACGCATCGTACAAAGTTTTCTGATTGAAAACTGTTAAAGAAGATAAATGTTAGTAAAACTTAATTTAGGTATTGTAGAGAAGAAAAATTGTAGATTAAGATGGATGAGCTGTCTAAATATTCATGTCCTCATCTGATATTATACAGTTGTAGAAATATATTTCCAATGAATTTTCAATTTGCTAAAAGCTCCTAGCATGAGCAGCAGAACTCGAATGATTTCCTAAATCTATGGCCTAGACATGGTGCATCCATTGTCACTACTTCACTAGTGAAGTATTCTCATACATGTAATATTGCTAAAGCCCATTTTAAGTATAAAGCACAAATGGTGAGCAGATGAAACTTGATCATAACACACACATTTATTACTTATGTTCACAGCTTGTTATATGTTCCAAGATACAGACATGTATGAGATCAATAAAGGAAAATGAAATTTGTGCTTGTCAGTCTAAACATGGCATAATTTAAAAGCGTAATCAACATGATGATAATGAAATAAATTATTAAGAACATACATAAACATACCATCCCAACCATATGGAGCAGGATCCTTCTCCCATTTCTTATATTTTCCCTCTGCTGACTCTTGTGTATCTAGCATATAAGCCTTTGTCATATCCAAACCATTTGCATCTAAAAGTTTGCCAATTTTTTTCTTCCTATCGTCAAGCCATTTTTGTTTAGAAATGCCCCTTGACTCAGTGGGAGCTTCCATTCTTTTCTTTTCAGCAGCTATTTCTTTTTGATTGTCACCTTTGGCCTTCATCTGCAATCATATAGCCATAAGCCAATTAGTTTTATAGATTATTACAAAATTTGACAGGATAGAATTAATTTTTTGCAAATCAATGAATTTCAGAACATGACGCTTGTTTACTTAAGTTAAAGATACACTCACCATCATATTTCTCAACTCCCACAATTTCTTCTTTCTCCCAGTGAGATTTGTGACATCTACACTCTCCACAACAGGATATTCTCTATCACGATCAGCATGATCATCAGAATCTTGTCTGTCATCATGTAAATCTTCATCCTGCTCTTGAGCACCAGAAGTGGACTGACTAACCCTACCACCAGCTTGCACTAGTGCTGATAGAAGTAAATAAAGTGGTAAGTATGGAAAATAGAATTATAGGAAACATAATAGTGTAACAGAACATTATGGTGCAAAGTAAAAGTGTAGAATTTTCCATGACATGTACAAACCCATTTATCATAAAGTAACCTACTGTGCATATTTGAAAGAATAAGAGAACGTTTTAGGCTAAGCAGGGCAGAGCTCTAGATAAAAATAAAATAAAAACATAGGCATACCAACAAAATAGATACCAAATGTAAGTCCCTAATCAGCTTTGCATAAAGATAAGAATTCAAATACTTCCAATGACCCAAAGCATAGCTCCCATAAGGACCAGATCATGATGAACACAACTTCCATTTACAAGTGTTACAGCATCAAGTGCAGCCCTTAAAGATCATAGAGAAGTAAATGTCTAATTTTTCAAAAAATCTTAGACAGTGAATTCCAAGTAACTGTTGAACCCTATAGCAAACTTCAAAATCTAAACAATAATAATAAACAGGTAGCACTTAAAAGTTAAAACTCTTAATGAAGCTGAGGTTTGTTTAGGGGAATTCCATAAACCTAGATACAAATATGATAAGAGGTTTTAACTAGAATACGAACAAGATAAGAGGATGCCCCAATATTTAAGCTAATACCAAACACAGTTACTTCAATTGATGCAAAAGGCAACACACATAAAGAGAAGACAGACAACCTGGTCCCCTTTGCTCCATCCGAGCCTTGGCTTCAGCGATGATCTGGAAACAATATTCGCTGCATTCATGGTAAGGATTTGATGCATTTCTGCAATCTGGGTGTACTCCTCTTTCATCAGTCATTTTTTCACCCTATGTTCACCTCTTACTATATATCACTTCAGTTACCTGAATAATAAAACCCAATAATTAAACCTTTATTTCTCATTCCAATAATCAAACCCACTACATAAAAAAAAAAAAAAAATTTCCTAAAGCAATTAAGCAAATAAAACCCAAAGCCCCCTATTTTCACATTTTTATATTGAAATTTGAAAACAAAGCAAGGTTCTAGTACTTAGTTTTGTTTCTTCTAATTCATCCTGAAATTGCAAAGGGAATACTAACTTCCAATCACTATACATACATACATACTGATTAAGATCCCCTAGAGTTCTTTGGGTAACTCCACCATGGAGTTTCTAAAATCCTATACATCAATTTCGAAATGAGTGCATTGAATTTTGCTATGTCAACAATAATATTCTCTGATAAATAACTAATTTTATTCCGAACGAACTACCTAGCAATCTTACAAAGTATTGTATCCAAAGAATTACAATAAAATCATATTGAATTAGCGAACTCAGTGAGACAGTGATAGTACCACTGTCACTTAGAGTTAGAGGCTTAGAGCCAAGACAAATGACCATTCACAAAGTAATCTAAGAAAAGAAAAAACCCTATTTTTTTGTAAAATTCCACACCCTCAAAACTAAAAAGTACAGGAATTCCACTTCCGCCCAATAGCCACGTCATCAATAATTTAAATAGATGGTGCTGATTGGTGATAGTCAACATTTGTATAAATTTCTTTTTTTTTTGGATAATGCAGGGAACCTTACTAAAGAAGAGGACCTTTGGACTTGCCTCTAACCAATAAAATCTATGGGAAACTTACCCACCTGCCTGCTAGAACCAATTTCCAGGTAATCCAGGGGCATTTTCCCTTGATGGGCTAAGCATTTTATGCTCATGCCCAGGGGCAAACGTATTTTTAAAAGTTGATGACATCAAAAAACACAGGGTAAAACTTAGACACATAACCTTAGGTGCAGTACATTAGGTTCCCCAATTGAATTCTAATACTTGGGTGAACTGACCAATAAGATAAGAATAGTTTTATCCTTTTCCAAGAATAATTACAAGCAACATAAATTACAACCACATGGTTATTCCAAAGTTTACAACAACTAAAGCATTTTAGGCCATACATAGCGGTGAGCTTGGTATGACCTGGTTAGGGGAAGAATTTCACATCGAACCGAGCCCTCAGTTTTATGCACCCCTGCACTGAAACTGACCCAATACCAATATGTATTTAAACAACAATTGTGGGAGCTGGGTGCGGTCGGTTTGGGCATGAGCTAAAAGTTTTTAGCCAAAGATAAAAAAAAAAAAAAAACTAAATGAAGAATCTAATACAAAATACAAAACAAAAAGCATTGAATTTCCATAAAAATTTGCAAGAAGCTTTCAATTTACAAAGATTAGGTCAGAAACCCAAAATAAAAACGAAAAAAAACAATAACAATAATATATGAGAGAGAAAAATCTCAACAATTCCCACAAGCACACCATATTGTTGAATTTCATCACAGTGGAGTGTCAAAAGTAAAAAAAAAAAAATTGGTGCCAATCAATCAAAACCCTAAACTTCAAGCTCGTAATTCCTATCTTTTCCTACGCCCTACGGTTTCTCAGCAACCAAACAGATCATATATCACACGAATTTTCTCTACTTCTACAAGCAAAATCAGATTTTTCCAGAGAATCAAAACCCTAAAAACAAAACCCAACTAAAAAAAAATCGAATTTTTCACACAATTAATTGCTACAACTCAAATTCAACACTATATATAAAAAAAATTTCAATTACCGGTTTGAAATTGGACTGGTCGAAACGAAGAATCGAAATCTGATTCGCTGCGAAAAGAGAGCTGAGGCTTCGAAGCTATACGATTCGGTGAAGAAAGCCAGAGAGAGATTGAAATCTTAGGGTTTTGTACATGAGAGCCTAAAACTACGTGGTTTTGGTTTACCAAAGCTAATTAAGAATAAGCAAACGCAGAGAGAGAGAGAGAGAGAGATGGGTTTGTGAGGATAAGAAGATGAATGGGAACTGTGGGCCGGGTTAGCGGTCAAGCCCAGAGAGACAACCGAAGAGGCTCTGGGTCACTCTTGTAAGGCCCATGGTTTTTCAATTCTGTCAGCCGACAATGAAGTGATGCACACATGCACACTAGATAACAAGAGACTATGGCATTTGATTCCAAGTGACAACTTGCTGCTGTGTCTGCAGGGGTCGGATTTAGGATTTCGAGTTAGGGCTCAGAGATGAGCAAGGAAAAAAAAAAGTCGAAAAACTTTAAATAAGTGAAAAATTAATTGTTGTTACTAAGTAAAGATAAATACTAAAATTTGGGTAATATACACGATGCATTAATTATAAATTTAATATTTCTCGATTCATAGATTTACTAGTATTCGATTATAAATTTATCTAATTTAAAAATATTAGTTAGCAATGTG
This sequence comes from Quercus ilex subsp. ballota, assembly GCA_032727855.1. NCBI lineage: Eukaryota > Viridiplantae > Streptophyta > Magnoliopsida > Fagales > Fagaceae > Quercus > Quercus ilex. The sequence continues at coordinate 54,845,243 of CM064918.1, forward strand.
AGCAAGTCTCTAATTTTATTTTGTTAAATTTGTGTGACATTTTTATTATATTATGTATTTGTTTTTGCCTCTTTATCTTTGTCACTTATCCATTAGGCCAAACACACATATTACAGATTCACAAAGTACAAATATTATAAAACATATGGAGTGGAGAGAGAAAAATCATATCAAAATAAATGTTGGGTTTTAAAGTTGAAGGAGAGAAAAAATACGTGATGGAGGCTGGTGTCGAAGGCGTGTGTGAACTCTCTCTCCAATTTGGTTTAGGTTGTAACCATGGGGTGGGTAAATTGGGTTTTTAATTTTTTTGGGTTGGGTTGTTATGGAGGGGGCTAAAGTTTTGGAAGAGAGGGCCAAATCCTAAAAACAAATAAAATATACTTAATAAAAAAAAATTGGGCCTTCTTCTTAAAAAAAAAAAAAAAAAAAAGTCTCCACCCTTGTCAAATATAATTAATGGAATCAAGGCTTTCTTTTAAACGATACTTTCCAACAGATGCATGAATTAGAATGCACTCAAGAACAAACATTTACTATATGCATTGTGGTTCTCTGAAATGATCAAGCATTTCAAAAGTCACCAATAAAGGTCCTTGCTAGTATCAAGTTATTTGGAAATTTACCTTGAGCATCTACAGCAGTGGAGCTAAAAATTTAGCTTTTTAGTTTCACCAAAAGTTACTTTATCTATTTTACTTACACACATGCTACAGCAGTGAATCTATTTTAGCTTTCAACACAATAAAATAATATAAACATCACAATAAAATAATATATCTCCTCCAATAAAATAATATATCCCACTACCCAAAAAAATCCACAGCACCAACTACAACCACTTCTACCATTAGCCACAGTCACAACCACCACCACCACCAATAGCCCACAACAGGAAAAAAAAAAAAAAAACCACCGACCGAAATCTTAAATCTTTTTCCTCAACCTAGACCAAACAAAATCACCAATCACAAACAAAATAAAAAATCACCAATCACAGAGTTGGGCTTTGGTGAGGAGGACAGTGTCGGCGTAGGTTTGATCGACGGAAGAGAAGTGGGTCTGAGGCGGATGGGTCTGATCGGCGGAAAACCAAAGCAATGGTCTGATCGGCGTTGGGTGAGCATTGAGATGGAGGACTGGGTAGAGGTGTAGGTCTAATTGGCGGAAGAGAAGTGGGTCTGAGGCAGATGGGTCTGATCGGCAAAAAACCAAAGCAATGGTCTGATCGGTGTTGGGTAAGCGTTGAGATGGAGGACTGGGTGGAGGCGTGGGTTGGAGATGTGGATCGGTGGCTTGGGGCTTGGGTTGGCTTGGGTCGGTGGCGTTGAGGCCGGTGGAGGCATGGGTCGAAAATGTTGAGACAGAAAGGGGAGAGAGAGAAAGAGAGGCACAGAGTGATTGAGAGAGAGAGAACCACTTTTTATTGTTTTAATCCACCGGACAGAATAAAATAATATTTTTTTTGTTTAGCTCTCATGAACAGTGCACATCTATAGAGAGCTAAAAAAAAATAAGTTTAGCTTCATTGCTAGAGCATGATTTTGGTATTTGAGGAGCTAAAATATAGCAATATACCAATATAGCACCTCTGCTGTGAGTGCTTTGGGGCCACAAAACCAAGAAAATAATATTCACTTTACAAGCACAGTTCTTTGGATTGATTTTGTACCTGTTGCAGTATCCAAATTAGCACTTAACACAACAAGCTAAAATGATAAAAGAATATTTATGAATGAGATTTAAAAAAATTCACATATCTACTGTTTAGATTTCACTGGGCATTGTAATCAATAAAACCATGATTGTACACCATCATATTAAAATAGCACAGCCCAACAGGAAATTCACCGGATTTAAATTGCACCTAAGATCTTAATGAACAATTAACTTAAGCTATTCATGTTAAAAAATAATGGGCATAGAAATATCCTCTCAATGATTTGAAACGACTACGACTATAATTTTTCTAAACTATAAAATCACAGCTTACATGTCATAGACCTTACTCAATGCTCTACCTGATGGCAAGCTTATTTTTTAGCATCAAAAGCTGCTAAAGCATTCTCATTGGCAATTGTAAATGGTCTATGTAGGGAAAATTTAACATAAAGGTTCAAAAAGAGCCCAACAGCTGAACTTGTAAAATCTTTCAATTGCAAATTTTTTTGCAATTGTGCTACAGTGCCATCCTAAATGTAGGATGACACTATAGCTCTTTAGTAAAAATTATAATATATTTTAATTGATAAAGTGAAAAAGAGATGGGGGAGAAGAAAGAGAGAGAGTTGTATTGGAATATATTATATTATTTTAGTGGGTAATATATATTATTTTAATGAGCAGAATAGGAAAATAAAAGTTGGGATGTTAGGTGTATTGTAAAATGGTATGGTATTATTGATAAAATAGATTTTTGGGATGGTAAAATAGAACAGGATGTCATTTTCCTTTGTGAATGCTCTATTGTACACTAAAGTATCAACGCATAGCTTTGAATCCTCTTAGGCTTTAGAGGACCTTTTGTAGGTGCCAATCTCTAATTCTCTTGCAAGATGAAGTGCCTAGAAGAATGCTTTAGCCTAAGCAACTTTTGGGTTGCATCTTGGGATTTGTTTTGCCCACCCCTTGATAAGTTACCATTCCAATCATACAACACAACTAAAATACCATCCCTTACGAAGGGTTCATAATAGGGATTACAACAAGATGAGATGGAGATAGGATTACAAATCTCTCATTTCCGTCTTGTCCCAAAGAGCAGCCAAAACTCGTGTAAAACGAGAGCATGGTAGGTGATCAAAGAGGGGCATAGGGTTGAGGCATTTTGTGACCAGGGTAGATTGTTGTTTAGGAGTAATGTTACTATTTGTGCTCTAACATTCTAGAGTGTAAATAGATTGAAAATATTTAATTTATTGGTAAGTTACACACGTGACCATAGATCTTGAGTCTCTCAACTCTTAAATGAGCGGGCTCATGCTATAGTTTATTGGCTAAAGGATTGAAAATATGCTCTTCTCATGCTCATATGATCTAGGCAAGGGCAAGGTTGCCATCCTTGACCTTATCTCTAAAGCTTGAATGCTTGATGTTGAGATTTATGAAGAGGAAATATGGAGTGAAATATCAAAAAAGTAGTTGAAGGAATTGACTATTACTTGATTAAAATAAAAGGTTCCTATTCAATTGAAACCTTTTATTGAAGGAGTTTTATGACCAAATTGGATTTTGGAACTGACTAGCATGATTTTATCAAGTGGCCAGGTTAGTAAGTTCTCATTCGTTAGGGCATTGTGCCTCTAGAAACTGCACATAAATATTTTTTAAAGATCATGATATTCCATTTACTCTCAACCAAGGTTTATGGCATTAATTTTAGGAAGTGTCATTGGTGAGATTTGACGTATATCCTATTCAGCTTTAATGCTAGTCTAAAGTTGACACCGGTAGAGCAACCACATCAGTCCATTTATAGTCTTCTAAAATAGAAAAAAGTACAATTTTTACACATTTTGAGCAAAAAAACACTCAAATCAGTAGGTGTAAAAATGTGTAAATATTTCCATGAGCTACAGTAACCGCGTATATTTACACGGTTACTGTAGCTTGTTTATCCATTATTTTAATATTATTTCAACTCAATCACTACAACTCAGCACAGCGCCAACCACACAGACCCACCAGAAAAACCCACATGAAAAACCCAACAGAAACCCACATGAAAAACCCACCGAAAAACCCGTTGGATCTACCCTGATCTGTCACTAATCTGCCGCTGATCTGCTCCTCCAAGTTGCTGCCGATCTGCCGTCACCAGGTTGCTGCCAATTTGTCACTGCGAGGTTGCTACTGACTGCTGCTGATCTGGATTTGAGATTTGAGTGAGGAAGAGAGTTTAGGGAGAACTAGAAAGTAGAGGCAAATGACAATTGATAGAGAGAGCTGATGATGTCTAAAGGATCAGTGGGCTGAAAGATCTTCAGATACTCTAGTTCTTGGAGAATAAGTCCTGGAAAACCAAAGCAAATCAGAGAAGACCGGGTGGAGCCGGCCTTTAATCCTCCGATGGTAAAGTTAGTAGATTGAAGGAGAAAGAAGAAACCCTCAAAGATCTAACTTTTATTTCAGAATTCCAAAAAGAGAGAAAAGAAGTCCCTTTACCTCTGCGTAGTAGGGTCTTTATATAGTGTCAGAAATCAGTTATTTCTCTTAATCGTCGTAGAGTTTGGAAGATTCAGAGGGTAACTTCCTTAACTGTCATAAGGGTCACCTCATCGGAAGTTGTGTTGAGACTCAACCAATGCAACTCTTGGTTTAAGGTGTGTGGTGTAGAATTCTCTCGTCCATCATTAAGGAAGGACGAGGTTCATTGCTCCCTCGTCCTTACTTGGACGAGCGAATGGAGAATGAAAGAGAACGTTTGTGGAAGGACGAGTATACCAACTACTCGTTCTCCGCTTTGTACGTTGATATGGACGACCACATGGACAAGTAATTGACTTGGGATGGACGAGTAATTGACTTGGTGCTTTTCTTGCGCCATCAGTTGCCCCCTTGTTCATGTGTCGTCCAAGAAAATATAGTGATTTACTTCTCTGGGTGGACGAGATTTTCTAATGGTCAGAGGTGCCACGTGTCACAAGCTAATTGGTGGTTCATTTCGTCGATTCATTTTTTCGAGACGAAGACCACGTGTCAGCGTCTGATTGGTCGTGTCGTTTCATATGCTCAGGTCAACCATCTATAAATAGTGGAATGCCCCCATTACCCTCCTACTTCTGAGATTTTTCCTCCTTGACATTCATCGTCTAGATCCTCGTCTAAGAGTTTCCTGCGTCCATAGTTTCAGTGCGTCCTAGAGCCAGGTATTCCCTCTCTCCTCGTCTTTTAGGTTTTCAAAATTTTCTTTAGAAAATGTCAGGAATCACTATTTCCTCGTCTAGCGATAGCGCAGAAAAAGCTATAGACGAGTATCGTGACGAGAGTAGCGATAACTCTAGTGATAACTCTAGTGATTCTAGTAGCAGTAGCAGTAGGGGAAACACTACAGACGAGGAGTATGTCTCAGGGGTCCCTGGGCTTCCTTTAGAAGAGGTACAGAAGCAACTTAGGAAAACTATAGGGTCCCAGGTAGGCGCCTCGTCTTCCATTCCCTCGTCCAATCCTTTGGACGGGACAGAGGTAACTGTATATAGCTGTGCTGTAGATATTCCCTCAAAGACGGACGAGGAAAGACTAAATAACCTTAGGGAATGGTACCAAATTCCAGATGAGTTTAATCCTAGATTACCCGTCTATGGGGAGTGGTGCTGCAACCCTCATTTTGGGATAGGTGTATATGAGGCCTACCTTCTTGGAGGTCTGAGATTTCCTTTAAATTCTTTTATCAGAGAGCTGTTAGTTAGGTTAGGTTTAGGGGTATGTCAGTTTAACCCAAATGCATGGAGATTAATCATCTCTATGCAAATTTTGTGGAGGGGACCGTCCTATCACTGTGGACGAGTTCCTCTACTGCTATAAACCTTCAGAGATTCATCAATCTCCTGGCTTTTATCAGTTCACAGCCAGGAGTAAAGATTGTAGACTGGTGAAATCCCTGGCCTCGTCTGACAGAAAATGGAAGACGGAGTTTTTCTTCGTCTCTGGATTCTGGGCTGGAAATCCCGTAGACGTTGGCCGGGATTCTTTTGGTCGTTTTACTGGGGACTTAGGGAACCTTCGTCCTGAGGGTAAGTCCTTTGGCTTTCCCTTTTTTCTCTTGACCTTTTTCTTACCGTTCTCATTTAACCTTAGTTTGTTTCATTGCAGCTGTTGGACGACCCACTTTGAGCAAATTGCACCGTGACCGCGTCCACAGGGCTCGTCTACACACAGACAGGGATTTCCATTCCTTGGTCAGCCTCAGACGACTAGCTAAGTGGGGGTTAGGTCCTAACCCGTCTGACATTGCACTTGCTCACGAGATTACAGTGAGAAAAAGTAAGTATTAGACTTTCATATTCTCAGCGTTTTCTGTGTTCAGTTTCCTAAGTAAATTCTCTTCGTCCTTCAGGAATGGCAACCATTAGAAGTAATAAGGGAAAGGAGGTAGGTGCTGAGGGGAGTCGTCCTGTTGCTGGGGAGAAACGGAAAACCATCTCCAAACACTTGGATTTGGAGAACCTCCCCAGTAGGCGTAGTAAAAAAGTTAAGCCCGTCTCGTCTCAAGCAAACAAGCCCACTTCGTCGTCCCAGCAGCCTACCACCAAAGTCTACGATGTAGACTCGTCCACTCCGTCGAAGACTCCTCCGTCCAAAACCACGCCCACCTCGTCTCAACCATACCAAAGGGCCACCTCATCTCAACCATCCCAAAGGGCCGTTTCAAATATCATTGAAAACGAAGACTTGGCCTGGGAGCGTTTTAAAAACGCTGTGACGGACGAGGACATAAACGTCTGCTATGACATGTCCCTCAAGGAGTTTGAGCATTCTGGTGTTCATGACCTTTTCAAGGTAATATTTCTACCTTCGTCTTGACTATATATATATATATATATATATATATTTTTTTTTTTTTAACTTATCCGTTGTTGAGTTTTTTAGGGCATGTCCAAGTTTATAGCTGCGTCCAGACAGGCTACTGGGTTGGACAAGACGAGGATTTTGCTGGAGACGAGGATACTGGAGTTGAAGGAAGAGGCCAAACAATGGGCTGAGGTGGCTGCCAAGACGACGGACGAGGCGAAGGACCTTAGAGCCTTGGTTGAGGAGCTGAAGGCTAATGGTGCAGAGAAAGATGCTCGTCTTGAAGACTTGCAAAAGAAGAGTGACGAGCAAAGCACGCTCCTTTCCAAAGCCAAGGAAGATGCAGTGGCTGAATTCAAAGCATCCAAGCAATACACAGATGCTTTAGACACCAACTATGCAGCAGGGTTTGAAGACTTCAGGATGGACGCTGCTGAGAAGTTTCCTGATGTGGACTTCAGCTCCATTGTGCTTAATTTGAACCCTGCCACGACTAGCTCTCTCCTTGGTCTTGACTCTGAGGACGCCAATATAGAGGACGACGCCACAACCCAGCCTCAGGATGCTCCCAATCCGGATGCCTCAATTTAGAAAATTCCTTGATGACTTAGTCTAGTTTTTGTTTGTTTTTTTTTAAGATACATGTAATTTGAGTACATTTAGTTCGTCCATGTCTAAGGACGAATTTTGATAAAACAGTTAAAGGGTGTTTAGGACGTTTCCTGTCCGCCCTTGAAAACAATTAAATGAATATTGTTCGTCTTATATGCATGGACGAGTGGTTATCTCTTATGCTTTGTTTTCTTGTTTTTACTCGTCTACATTTCATACACTCAAAACCATTTTTATTGGAATTCACTTGTGTGATTCGTCCATGTGAAGTGGTAACAAAAACTTCACTTGAAATGGTTAAATAAGCATTGCTCGTCATCAGACTTGTCTGAGCTTTTGTCTCGTCCATGAGACGCCCTCTCATTTGAAGGTGATTTGAACAAGTTCAAAACGCCTTTTTTTTTTTTTTTTTACTCGTCCGTGAGATGGTTAGGTATTATGTTCTACCTTGCCCCGCTTTATGGACGAGCATGCCTTGGTTTTGCTTGTAATTTGATCTGCACAGGCTTTATCTCGTCCTTTAACTTTGGATGAGCATGCCTTGTCTCATCCTTTAGGAAATCTTGAGATTACATCTCTGCGTCCAGAGAATTTTCTCGTCTTGAGCTTTTAAGCTTTTTTAAGAGTCAATATGAACAAAAATCGATGGAAAACATAAATTTACACAACATTATGTACATTCCACATAGTTCATAACATAGATATTGTTCATAGACGAGGCATGCACTTTAGAGGCTAATGCCTTTATTAGAACAAATACAAACCAAACCATAATTTCGTCCAAGCATTTAACATAACAAAACCACACTGAAAACATATAAATAAACAAGTTTTTATGTAATCCCTAGGCTCGTCCAGAGTCATGCTCCCTTAGGCTGGCAATTTATTGATAGTATCTCCTCAAGTGCTCCACATTCCAAGGATGCTCCAGCCTCCTCCCATCAAGGGCTTCCAAGTAATAGGATCCTTGTCTCTTGAAGTTTATAACTCTGTAGGGGCCTTCCCAGTTAGGTCCCAACTTCCCATGAGCTGGGTTCTTTGTTGCTAAGGAAACCCTTTTCAGGACGAGGTCCCCTATGTTAAATCGCCTTGGCTTTACCATTGCGTCATATTGCCTAGCCATCAGGTTTTTATACCTTGCCATCCTTTGTTCAGCGTCCGTCCTTACCTCGTCTATTAAATCGAGGTTCACACGGAGTTGCTCCTCATTAGCTTCATCCTGATAGGTTGCCACCCTGTGACTGGCCATGTGCACTTCCGCAGGTATGACTGCTTCAGTTCCATAGGCTAGTTTAAAAGGAGTCTCTCCTGTGGTGGTTCTCGCTGTGGTCCTATATGCCCAAAGAACACCTGGTAGCTCATCCGGCCATACTCCCTTTGCCCCCTCAAGCCGAGTCTTGATTATCTTTAACAAGGATCGGTTTGCAACTTCAGCCTATCCATTAGCTTGCGGGTGGGCTGGCGAGGAGTAATGATTTTGAATCCCAAAGTGTAGGCAAAAATCTTTGAACAACGCGTTGTCAAATTGTCGTCCGTTATCAGATATCAGCACCCTGGGCACCCCAAACCTGCACACAATGTTCTTCCATACGAAGTTTTTGACGTTTTGTTGTGTGATGTTAGCTAAGGGTTCTGCTTCTACCCACTTGGTAAAATAGTCAATTCCAACGACGAGGAACTTCATTTGCCTTACACCTAGTGGAAAAGGACCCAGGATGTCTAGCCCCCACTGCGCAAAAGGCCATGGGGCCGTCATTGGAGTTAAATACTCTGATGGTTGCCTGGGGACGTTGCTAAACCTTTGGCATTGATCGCAGACCTTGACGTAGGCCTTAGCATCAGCTTGCATGTGTGGCCAATAATATCCTGCACGGACGACCTTGTGGATGAGTGACCTGGCTCCTGAGTGGTTTCCACAAGCTCCTTCGTGAATTTCTCTCAATATATAGTTTGTTTCGTCTGGAGCCAAACACCTGAGATAAAGCTGGGAAAAACCTCGTCTGTAGAGAACCTCGTCCAAAAGAACGTACCTGGCTGCTTTTACCCTCAACTTCCTAGCCTCATCTTTTTCTCTTGGAAGTTGTCCGTCTCTTAAGTATGACACGATTGGGGTCATCCAATTTCCTCTACTTTCCACCTGTTGTACTTCTGGGATGTCTATACTCGGTATGAATTGAATCTCATCGAACTTATCCACGGCTTCATTCGCTGAGGCTTCTTTTGCCAAGGTATCAGCTTCCACGTTCTCCTCCCTTGGGATTTGAACGAAGTTGGCGTCCTCAAACTTTTTTATAAGGCGCGTTACCCTGTTAAGATACTTCCTCATTCGTTCTTCCTTAACCTCATACATCCCATTCACTTGGCCCATAATTAATTGGGAATCTCCCAAGACGAGGAGTGACTTCGCTTCTACAGACTTAGCCAATTCCAGCCCTTTGAGAAGAGCTTCGTATTCAACTTCGTTATTAGTTGTCTGATACTGCAAACGAACTCTGTGTCTCAGTTTGTCCCCCTCTGGAGATTGTCAAACCACGCCTATTCCTCCTGCGTGCAGTGTAGATGAGCCATCCACATGGACGACCCATTTCTTGCTCTTTTCCACTTCACCTTCATCATCACAGCTTAATGTAAACTCAGCAATGAAATCTGCCAGAGCTTGAGCTTTTATGGCATGTCTTGGTTGGTATTTTATATCAAACTCACTGAGCTCGACGGCCCATTGAATCAAACGTCCTGCAACCTCTAATTTGTTCATTGCCTTCTTGAGTGGGTGATCTGTCATGACGTTAATGACGTGAGCTTGAAAGTAATGCCTTAGTTTTCTGGAGGCTGTTATCAATGCAAAAGCCAATTTCTCCATTAACGGGTATCGTCCCTCTGCTCCCCTCAATGCTTTGCTGGTATAGTATACAGGTCTTTGTACCTTGTCCTCTTCCTTCACTAGAGCTGAACTCACTGTGTGTGGGGTGACTGCCAAATATAAGTACAATTCTTCTCCTTGCACGAACGGGCTTAACAACGGGGCTTTGGTGAGATATACCTTCAAGTCTTCAAAAGCTTTTTGACACTCGTCGGTCCATTCAAATGCTTTTTTAAGAACCTTAAAAAATGGCAAACACTTGTCAGTAGCCTTAGAAACAAACCTGTTGAGGGCAGCAACTCGTCCGGTGAGGGATTGGACTTCTTTAACATTGCTCGGAGGCTTCATATTCAATATTGCTTGAATTTTATCAGGGTTTGCTTCGATTCCTCTGTAGGAGACCATAAATCCAAGGAATTTCCCTGATGATACCCCAAAAGCACATTTGTTAGGGTTCAACTTCATATGATACTGCCTTAGTGTGTCAAATGTTTCCTGCAGGTCGTCCAAATGCCTTTCCTCGTCTTGAGTTTTCACCAACATATCATCTATGTAGACTTCCATATTCCGCCCGATTTGTGGACGAAACATGTGGTTGACTAGTCGTTGGTATGTTGCTCCAGCATTTTTCAAACCGAAAGGCATCACTTCATAACAAAATAGTCTCTGGCTGGTGATGAAGGATGTCTTCTCTTGGTCTGCTTCATCCATCCTAATCTGATTATAACCAGAGAAAGCATCCAGGAAACTGAGCAACTTGTGGCCGGCAGTAGAATCTACCAATTGATCAATTCGCGGCAACGGGTAACTGTCCTTGGGGCAAGCTTTGTTTAAGTCAGTGAAATCAACACACATTCTCCATTTGCCGTTCGCCTTCTTGACCATGACCACATTGGCTAACCAGTCAGGATAGTATACCTCTTGAATGAACTTCGCCCTAATTAACTTCTGAACTTCCTCCTTAACAGTATTATCTCTTTCAGGGGCGAACACCCTCTTCTTTTGTCGCATTGGCTTGGAGGAAGGGCAAACACTCAGACGGTGGGTAATGACGCTAGGATCTATACCCGGCATGTCTTCGTGACTCCAAGCAAACACATCCCTGTTTCTTATTAAAAAACAAGTAAGGTCCTTCTTAATCTTTGCTTCCAGATCTGCTCCAACCCTTGTACACCTCTCAGGGTTATTTTCATCTAAAGAAATATCTTCCAATGCTTCTATGGGCTCTGCCACAATTCTCCCTTCTTCGATACTCATTGCTTGAACTTGCTCGTCTGTAGCCAACATGGCCAGATAACACTCTCTTGCTGCTAGTTGGTCTCCCTGTACTTGCCCTACCCCATGCTCCGTCGGGAACTTCACTGACAGGTGGTACGTAGATGTAACTGCCTTCCACCTATTTAGGGTCGGACTTCCAATTATGGCATTGTACGAGGACGAGCAATCTACTACTAGGAAATTCACATCGGTAGTCAACTGTCGTGGGTACGCTCCCACCACCACTGGCAATGTAACAGTACCCACAGGCTGCACCTTCATTCCTCCAAAACCTACTAAAGGCGAGTGTACTGGACGAAGCTGATCTTGTCCAACCCTCATCTGCTGAAAGGCAGGATAATACAGAATGTCTGCTGAACTTCCATTGTCTACCAGCACTCTTCTGGTTGTGTAATCAGCAATAAGCAAGGTGATAACGATAGCGTCATCGTGAGGATGGTGGACTCTCTCAGCTTCCTCGTTTGTGAAGGTCATCGCCTGCTCGTCCATGGGCTTAGCCCTCGGTGACCGTCCAGAAAGTTGGACGCTTTGCACTTACTTCAGGTATGCCTTCTTTGTTTTGGACGATTGTCCAGTTATACTTCCCCCCATGATGACTCTTATTTCTCCGAGCGGTGGTCGCGATGATTCCTCTACCTTCCCCTTCAATTTCTCGTCCTTATGATCTCGTCCAAGGAAATTTCTCAGCTTCCCTTGCCTAATAAGATTCTCTATCTGCTGCTTCAAATCAAAGCACTCGTCCGTATCATGGCCATGGTCTCTATGGAAGCGACAATACTTGTTCCTGTTGCGCTTGTTGGGATCTCCCTTCAGCTTTTCCGGCCATTTCAAGGAAGGCTCGTCCTTGATTTGCATAAGGACTTGCTTAAGTGGCACATTCAACGGGGTGTATTGTTGATTTCGCGCCGAAGGGCCCGCCTTCTTGTCTCGGTCTTTCCTATCTTCTGTTCGACCTTTCTTAGGACGAGGACCTTGTTCTGACTGACGCATTGGGTTGGCTTCCACTCTCTCAAGTCTTTTCCTCCTCTTGGCTATGATAGCGTCTTCCGCATTCATAAAGTTCTGGGCTGAATGGACTAGTTCAGCCATGGTTTGAGGCGCCTGTTCGTACAACTTGTGGATAAACAAATCAGAGTGAACCCCATTATGGAATGCTGCGAGGAGGAGCTTATCATCCACCTCGTCCACTGCCAAGGCGTCCCTGTTGAAACGCGTGATGAATAACCGCAAACTTTCATTCTCTCCTTGCTCTATGGTCAGCAGGCTAGACGAAGAACGTTTGTGCCTCTGCCCTCCGATAAAATTATTAACGAACAACTTGCTCAGCTCCTCGAAGGACGTCACCGTGTTAGGGGGTAACTTGCTAAACCACACCCGTGCGGGCCCTTTGAGGGTAGTGGGGAAAGCTCTACACATTATCTCATCAGGAACCCCCTGAAGGTGCATGGTAGTCTTGAAAGTGGCGATATGGTCAAAAGGGTCTCGCGTTCCGACATACGAATCCAAGGAAGGCATCTTGAATTTCGGAGGCAAGGGATGACCATTGATAGAGGCTATGAAGGGTGAGTCAGTTCGGTGAACCAGGTCTTCTACAGGATTGGTTCTCCTCATGTTCTCCCTCATCTCATCCATGACTCTCCTCATTTGATCCATCTCCTTTTCCAAATGTGGTACCCTTGTAGGAATGGTACCCCTTGATTGGCTTTCCGGATCTACACGTCTTCCATCCCCTTGACTCTGTCTAAGGTCTTCCCCATAGGCCTCATGTTGTTGCCTTTTAAAGGTAATCTCTCTCCCCAATTCTTGGTTCTGGCGAGTCAACTCAACCATAGCGGCGGCCATTGCTTGGACATGTTGGCTAGAAGGGGGTTGCATGGCTGGTGCAGATTGTTGAGGGCGATGAGGATTGCTGGAAGCGTCTCTACTCTCTTGAGGGCCCGGACTGGTAGCCCTTGATCTGGTCCGAACCATTTCAGCCCTTTGTCGGAGAAAGAAAACACGGAATTCAACAAGTGAAGTCCAAGCGTGAAATAATTCTTTCCCACAGACGGCGCCAACTGATGATGTCTAAAGGATCAGTGGGCTGAAAGATCTTCGGATACTCTAGTTCTTGGAGAATAAGTCCTGGAAAACCAAAGCAAATCAGAGAAGACCGAGTGGAGCCGGCCTTTAATCCTCCGATGGTAAAGTTAGTAGATTGAAGGAGAAAGAAGAAACCCTCAAAGATCTAACTTTTATTTCAGAATTCCAAAAAGAGAGAAAAGAAGTCCCTTTACCTCTGCGTAGTAGGGTCTTTATATAGTGTCAGAAATCAGTTATTTCTCTTAATCGTCGTAGAGTTTGGAGGATTCAGAGGGTAACTTCCTTAACTGTCATAAGGGTCACCTCATTGGAAGTTGTGTTGAGACTCAACCAATGCAACTCTTGGTTTAAGGTGTGTGGTGTAGAATTCTCTCGTCCATCATTAAGGAAGGACGAGGTTCATTGCTCCCTCGTCCTTACTTGGACGAGCGAATGGAGAATGAAAGAGAATGTTTGTGGAAGGACGAGTATACCAACTACTCGTTCTCCGCTTTGTACGTTGATATGGACGACCACATGGACGAGTAATTGACTTGGGATGGATGAGTAATTGACTTGGTGCTTTTCTTGCGCCATCAAGAGCCATGGTTGGGACTTGTGGAGTGGGAAAAAAATATATTAATGAAGAGATATTTATTAATAAAATAATAATAATAAATATTATTTAAATAAGTTAAGTCTTTTTCAAATCTTCGTCTCCTTAGAAAGTCCACTTGGTAATTTTCAAATTTCAATCTTTTTTCTTTCTTTCTATTCACCACTTTGCACTGCTTGGTCTTTGAGAAAGTAAGAGAAAAGAAAGGAAAAATGAAAATTTGAAACTTTTATCATAAAATGGAAGGTATATATATATATATATATATATTTTTTTTTTTTCCTTCTATCTTCCTTACATTTACACAGCAACCAAATGAAGCATTGAATAGAAATAATAGAGGATTTTTTCTGCCCAAATTTCTGAAAACTTTGGTTCATAAATATGTGATTTTTACATGAAAGTTTGAGCTCTTCTGTAAGTTGTGATCAGTGGCCAATGTATTGGTATTGAACCAATTAGCAAATTCTCATCCAAAAGCATTGTAATCTTTCATCAAAGTATATACTTGCCATTAGAAAATAGTATAATCTTTCATGGTGGCATGGATTTTTATTGAGAGTTTTAAAGTCATGAAACCCCACATATTAATGAAGCAAGTACACCCTTCTTGCTGGTCCTTTTTTTCTGGCGACTCTCATTCTTAAAACTTTTTCCAACTCTTTAGGTTTGCCCATTTTTGCAAAGTTACTTATCTTGCTCAACATTGATTTCAATCAACCTTTTTATCTGGAAATTTATTGTATGAGATTGGTTGTCTATAATCTATATAGCACAAGTCCTAATATTTTTTTGTGCCCAGGGCCCTAAAGAAACATAGATTGTCAAAGATTTGGAAAGTTAAATTGGTCCTAGTCTGAAAGGAAGGAAATTTTCATAAAGGCATCACATGCAGGGGACACCCATCATTCATTTTTACACAATTTTTCTGACTTTCTGCTAACCTCAATTGGGTCATTTGTTTTCATTAAATATGATATATAATATCACTGCCAATTAGAGGCCAAATCGTGTGGACTCATTACATGTTGTTTTTATTTCAAAGATACTCAATTGTGTATTTATATCAAAAGTCTTCTTGTATATTAAAGAGTTTGATAATATATATATATATATATTCTTTTTTTTGCTCTTTGCAAATTTAATTGATAGGTGGTTTGTCTTTAAAGTTTAACTGACATGTTGATTGGCATTTTCTGTTTAACCTATAATTATTTATTTGTAAGATTAAGAACTTGTAAGTTGTAACATAGCACAAGCAACATTGTTGAACGGTTTTAGACCCCTTAAACCAACCGGATTAACCTAGTTAATTAGTCAAGTGATTAACTTAGTCAATTTAAGCAATTCTAGTTTATCACAAACATACAATCATATCAAAAGTATAAAGCAGCGGAAAGACACAATGATATGATCACCCAGGAAACCACACGGTAAAAACCTGGGGAGGATTTGACATAGCTATCCTCAAGGTAAACCTGAATCCACTATGAAAAAATCGAAGTTCATACAAAAGGACTTACAAGCTCCCCGCTTGACTTCCTAATGCTACCCACCAGTAGACTTACTGACACGACCACATGCAAGTTCCGAATCCACGGACTCCTTCTTTCTTGGATTCTCCAATCAACTACAAGAACCCACGCTTGTTATTCTTTAAACTCCAATGGCAGCAACCGAGTTGATCATCAAGATGTTGATACTATCTCTACCTTGAAAACCTTAAATTTTGTGTAAAGGAAAGATCCTCTAGATCTCACAAGAGATTTACACAAAACAGAAAAGTATGAGCAACAATACAACATGAGCAACTCTAAAAATGTGGCTAGGGTTTTTCTTTATATACCTAGGGTAAAAACAGAAAACCCAAAACATTTAATAAGTTAGGGCTGAGCTGGAAAATTCTGCAGAAAAGCATTCTGCCTGAGATTCGATCGATCGAGCCAGGCCAAAATGCACCAATGCATCTGCAGCCTCTCGATTCCAACTTTACATGAAAGACCCAACTTTGAGCAAGCCTAAACAAGACTAAACAACCTGTTTTAATCATGGTTTGCCAACCATACAAATTAGAGTTCTAAATACATAAATTTCTAAATCTTTAGAACCTAACAAACTCTCCCTTTGGCAATACGTGACAAAACACAAACACAAAACTCAAAGTTTACAAGTAAAAGCCATTTACAAAAATAATGCTCATAAAGACTAAAATTCAATCCTAACTACTATCCATCAGTTGCAAGTGTAGACAGCAGCTCAATTGAATCAACCTGTATATTCCTGAAATACTCAACAAACGCATAAACGCATGTGTGACAGAAAATAGTAAATAAACAGGTATAAAATTCTTGTATGATTCACACAACACATAATAATGACATATATCAATGAATAACTCAAAAATATAAATCAATAAACAGTGAATCCAAAGAAACAAGAATCAAATAGAAATCATGTATATCAATCAATGTTACTCCCCCTTGTTAGGTTCTAAAGATTTAGGATTTTATGTATTTAGAACTCTAATTTGTATTGTTGGCAAATCATGATCAAAACAGGTTATTTAGTCTTGTTTAGACTTGCTCAAAGTTGGGTCTTTCATGTAAAGTTGGAATCGAGTGGCTGCAGATGCATCAGTGCATTTCAGCCTGGCTCGATCGATCGAATCTCGGACAGAATGCTTTTCTGCAGAATATTCCAGCTCAGCCCTAACTCATTAAATGTTTTGGGTTTTCTGTTTTTACTCTAGGTATATAAAGAAAAACCCTAACCACGTTTTTAGAGTCGCTCCAATTGTATTGTTGCTCATACTTTTCTGTTTTGTCTAAATCTCTTGTGAGATCTAGAGAAGCTTTCATTTACACAAAACTTAGGGTTTTCAAGATAGAGATTACTTCAACATCTTGATGATCAACTCGGTTGCTATCATTGAAGCTTAAAGAATATCAAGCGTGGGTGCTTGTAGCTAATTGGAGAATTCAAGAAAGAAGGAGTCCGTGGATTCGGAGCTTGCACGTGGTCGTGTCAATAAGTTCTGCTGGTGGGTAGCATTAGGAAGTCAAGCGGGGAGCTTGTAAGTCCTTTTGTATGAACTTCTTTCATAGTGGATTCAAGTTTACCTTGAGGATAGCTAGGACAAATCCTCCCCAGGTTTTTATCGTGTGGTTTCCTGGGTGATCATATCATTGTGTTATTTATTATTTCATTGCTTTATATTTTTGATATGATTGTATGTTTGTAATAACCTAGAATTGCATAAATTGACTAAGTTAATCATTTGGCTAATTAACTAGGTTAATCTGGTTGTTTTAAGGGGTCTAAAACTGTTCAAGTGGTATCAGAGCGGGTAGCTCTCTTGTTAGAGATTTTTTAATCTCTGAGCTGATCCTTGACCCCTGTTGTCATGGAGTATGGACACTCTCTTGTTGTTCCTCCTCACTTTGATGGGAATAACTATGCTTATTGGAAAGTAAGGATGAAAGCATTCCTGAAATCTATTGATGAGAGGGTTTGGAATTCCGTTGAATACGGATGGCAGAAGCCCACTACTCCTGTGAGTGAGTGGCAAACTTCTGAAAAAGAAGCAGCAGACTTCAATAGCAAAGCTATGAATGCCATCTTCAATGTTGTTTCTATGTAGGAACTTAAGAGGATCTCTAATGTTGAGGTTGCTCATACTGTTTGGAAAATCCTCCAAACTGTGCATGAAGGCACAAAGGCAGTTAAGATCAATAAACTGCAGCAATTGACTTCTAACTGAGAGTAAGGATATGGACTCCATCCTTATTGATGAGCTTGTAGGATCTCTTCAGTCCTATGAGTCTGACCTACCCAAAGTGAACAAATCCAAATCAATGGCTCTTAAGTCAGTTGATGATGTTGATGGTGGTGGATTTGATGATGAGCTCTCTACTATAGAGATTGCGTACCTTGCCAAAACTTTAGAAACTTTCTTAGGAATACCAACAGAAAGGCAAGAGGTACAAACACTGCTGAACCTAGAAACTTTAGGAAGAATGATCCCACTAAGGTTAATAATTTTGAAAAACCTAGAGAAAAAGTTGGTCAATCTTCAAACAATCCATTGGGTGCTCAGTGTTTTGGCTGTCAAGGGTATGGTCATGTGAAATTTGAATGTCCTACATTCTTGAGGTCTAAAGGTAAAGCTATGGCTGTAACCCTTAGTAATAATGAGGTTTCTAATGATGAGTCAGGATGTGACGAGGATGGAAACTTCATTACTTTCACTGCTACTGCTGTAGTAAATGAAAGTATATCTATTGAAGAGAACCCTTCTGATGGGGAACTCTCTGAGGATGCAGATCCTCAAGAGGCCTACAATAAACTTTGCAAAATTGCTGCAAAGGATGTTATGAATGTTGAACTTGGCCTGAAGAAAATTGAATCTCTTGAGCTTAAAAAGAAGAATTTGTTTGTTAAACTGTTTGATGCTAATGATCTTTTGAACAATGTTAAATCTGAGAACATGCTTTTGCTTGATAAAGTTAAAACTTTGGAACATGATTTATCTGTTGCTAGATCTGCTAGTTCTAAACTTGATCAAATGTTGAATGTTCAAAAGTATCCTTCTGACAAATCTGGTTTAGGATATGTTGAAAGCATCTTTGATTCTACACCACATTCCACGAACTTTGTTCATTCTTCTTCTTCTGAACCTTTCGTGAGTGAGGTTGTGAGTGAAACTGTCAAACCCCCTGTGAGTGAGGTTGTCAAATCTGTAGAAGTTTCACCTCCTAAGAAGATTAGGGTTGATCTAGCAGAGTCTAAACTTAAGGATTCTACTCTTTCTAAGGACAAGATGCATGGTAAACCTACTTGGGTTTGTCATTATTGTGGAAAGTCTGGACACATTCGTCCAAAATGTTACAAGCTTCAAGCTGCTAAAAGAGCAAACAAGCTAAAGGTGCCTGTGCCTCAAGCATAAGATCCTATGGCACTTATTGGTGAATTGGTTAAGGCGTTGAACCTTTATTCCAATTCTGGAGTTGGAAATTATTCGAATGTGAATAAGAACTTCAATGCTCATGGTGCATCTAAAAGGTTTTGGATGCAAAAGACTCGATTTAATTGAGTCTTTCTGACATGGTCCTTGTGCTTCATTGTCATTCCTCTGTGACCATTGTTCTTTGGTGTCTTTGTTTTTTTTCTAGGACTTGCATTGCATTACATTCATGCATTTCATTCTAAGATTTATTTGTTTTTCTCTTTAAAAAAAAAAAAAAAAGGAGAAAAGGAGAAAGCAAAAATATGTTTGACATTTTTTCTTGGTTTTTGAAAATAAGGTTGGTTAATTTATTTTCACATAACATGTCTTATGTACTTTGTTTAGCTTTGATGAGCTTATTTATTGTACTTGACTAGTTGAAGTTTTGTAGTGCATGTTGTGTGGGAAAGATGTTTATGGTGTTTATCACTTTGTCTTAATCTTAAAGTCACATATTGTTTGACTGTCGGACTTGATCCTTTTGAGAAAGGCATAAATAACCATCTCACCACTGTTCACTAGCCAATCATGAACACCTTAGTGCATATCATAAGATTTTGTGCTCGAGAAAGTGTAGCACATGCACAAAAAGAACATAAGGTGTAGCCTCAGTTTAATTGCTTGATGCTTAAAATTGGTGTGTACTATTAGGCTTGATCCCAATTCACTTAATTAAAACTGGTGTGTACTATTAGGCTTTATGCCAATTCACATAATTAAGAGGCTAAATACAAGAAACTTACATGATTGCAAGCTTATGTTCTAGGAGATGTGGGAGTTATATGATGTAACTCTTTAGGTGATAGTCTCTTTTCAATTTTGTGTGATGAATTTTGTAGGCTTTGTGATTGATTTCTATTCGCATATCACCTCACATGTATCTCAAGCTTTTGCTAGTTTGCACACACTACACAAGTTACTCTTTGCTAAACACTGTACATGTTATTGTGTGTGTTTTTGGTCTGACCAACCAAGTTTGAAAATATCTTGAGAATTATGCAAAACATTATTTTGCCTGAGAAATTAAAGGATGAACTGGCTGAAACTTTCTTTGGAGAAATTGGGATTACAATTTTGGGTTTTTGAAAAATCATTCCATTTCATCTCATACTCATGCATTGTGTTTTATTGATTTCAATGCTTTGAGGAGTTATTTTTCAAAATCTGGTTTGAGTTTTTCAAAATGGTAATTTTTCTCAAAATACTGTGATCCACTGCCTGTTTCGATCGATCCATTCTGTTTTTCGATCGATCGAAAATTTTAAAATTCCTTTTAAAAATTTCGGAGTGATTCGATCGATCGAAAGTCGTGAATTAGGTTTTTAAACAGTGTTCTTGGACTGATTCAACTTACCTTTTCAAAATTTTTTCAAACTTTCTTTTCTCTCTCCGACAAGGCAAGGATCTACAGCGAATTTGTTTGTCGTTTTCCTCCAAATTTTTTGCAAAGTTTCTCTTTCCTCAAGCCGGTAAGTCTCTTTTGCCCCTCATTTTTGAGTCTATTTGCATATTTCATGCATTTTTCATGCATTTTCTCTGCAATTTTCGGACCTCTCTATTTTTGGGATTTTTGATGTTGCAAGCCCAATTTTGTGCAATTGATCAATGGGTTTTTATGGGGATATGTTATAAACTTGATTGTGATAGTTTGATTTGATCAATTTTGGGTTTTGTGAGAAATTAAAATTTCTAGGGTTTATGTTTAGTTTCGAATTGGGGATTTTGTTCAATTAGGTTGAAATTGATGAAATTGGCTTGTTGATTGGATGTAATTAGGCATTATAATCTATGTGTTATGTTTTGTAATGCTTAATTCATCCATGTACTTCAAAATTTTTCAAGTGGTTTTCAAATTTTTGGGGTTCTTGTTAGAAACTCTATGCTCAAGCCAATTTTGTGCAATTGAACTTAAAATTGAACTTTGTTTACTGCATTAGTACATGCATCATGTCATTTTAACTGTTCATGCCTCATATAGATTTTTGCTCTATATTTTTTTTGTGCTAACTTGTAGTCTGCTCTTGGTTTTTGTTTCTTTTGTTCTGTTGGTTTTCTCTTGTGTCTCTGTCCTTCCTTAGCATCATGCCTAGGAAAACTAGGGCTCGTAGGTCTGTCCCCTCATCTACTCCTTCCCTCCTCCCTTTGACCGAGAGAAATTTCCTAGTGAGAAAAACCAAGAGATTTATGATAAGCTGAACCTTAAGAGGAAGATATGGTCTGAGCGTTCTGTCATCTTAGATGAGCTTGATCCTGCCATTAGGGCGAACTTTGAGCGTAGGGGCTGGTTACCCTTGGTGGATATTTCTGATCCTCCTCCACCTGCTACCTTGATTAGAGAGTTCTTCTTGAACATCTCTATCCGCGTCTATGATTCCAACACTTTGGTAAAGAGTTGGATACGAGGCGTAGAGTACACCATTACTCCTAAGGTAGTGGCTGATGCTCTAGGGGTACCTTTGGTACAGCACCCTGTCTATCCTTATGATGAGTCTCCCTTGTTGAGTGATGTCATGTCTTATATGACTGGGTCTTCTATCCAGTGGAGTTCTGATCCTAAGATCACCACTGCTGAGCTTTCTGAGTTACACTATCTCTTCTTTAGGATAGCGTGTCACTCCATCTGGCCCATTTCTCATCTTCACACCATTCCTCTCGAGCGGTGTGTATTTTTGTACGCTCTTGTCACTGATGCTCCTATCAGTTTTCCCCATTTGTTTCTTCGTTCTTTGAACGAAGTTTATAGGAGTTCATCTTCTGCTCATGCCCTTGTTCATCCTATTTTCATTCATATTTATAGGAGTTCATCTTCTGTTCATGCCCTTGTTTATCCTATTTTCATTCATAGGATTTTGCTTTATCTTGATCTTGGTGGCTTCCCTTCCTCTGAGCCCGTTCATGTGATTGCTCCTATAGGTGCGTCTTTTCTTAGACAGAGGGCTGCTCACCTTCGAGCTGGCTCTAAACACCCTAGGTCTGAGCCTTCTGGGTCCGCACCTCCTCCCTCTTCTTCTACAGGTCCTGCTAGTGAGACTGTTCCTGATCTTGATGCTGCTGCTGCTGCTGCTATTCCTCCACCTCCATCGGATGACTTTGATATCCGTCGTACTTTGGAGACTGTCATGACCGTTTAAGCGACTCATGGTCAGCTTTTGGTGGACCTTTTTGACGAGATCCGAGCTTTATGAGCTGATCTAGCGCGTCTTCGTTCACCCTCACCACCTCCTTTTGATGCTGGATTGTGATTGCCCTTTGGCATTCCGTCACAAAAAGGGGGAGTAGAGTTTGTAGAGGAGTTTTGTAGTTAGGGAGATTTTTTTTTGTTTTGTGGAGCATATTGTATTTAGGCACTTCACCTTGTATATCATTTTTTTTTGGGAGATATTCATGTTAGAGGGAGTAACATTGATTGATATACATGATTTTTATTTGATTATTGTTTCTTTGGATTCACTATTTATTGATTTATATTCTATGAGTTATTCATTGATATATGTCTTTATTATGTGTTGTGTGAATCATACAAGAATGTTATACCTGTTTATATACTATTTTCTGTCACACATGCGTTTATGCGTTTGTTGAGTATTTCAGGAATATACAGGTTGATTCAATTGAGCTGTTGTCTACACTTGCAACTGATAGATAGTAGTTAGGATTGAATTTAGTTTTTATGAGCATTATTTTTGTAAAGGGCTTTTTACTTTGTAAACTTTGAGCTAATTGTTTGTGTTTTGTCACGGATTGCCAAAGGGGGAGTTTGTTAGGTTCTAAAGATTTAGGATTTTATGTATTTAGAACTCTAATTTGTATTGTTGGCAAACCATAATCAAAACAGGTTATTTAGTCTTGTTTAGACTTGCTCAAAGTTGGGTCTTTCATGTAAAGTTGGAATCGAGTGGCTGTAGATGCATTGGTGCATTTTGGCCTGGCTCGATCGATCGAAGGAAAGGCTCGATCAATCGAATCTCGGGCAGAATGCTTTTCTGTAGAATATTCCAGCTCAGCCCTAACTCATTAAACGTTTTGAGTTTTCTGTTTTTACCCTAGGTATATAAAGAAAAACCCTAGTCACGTTTTTAGAGTCGCTCCAGTTGTATTGTTGCTCATACTTTTCTATTTTGTGTAAATCTCTTGTGAGATCTAGAGGAGCTTTCCTTTACACAAAGTTTAGGGTTTTCAAGATAGAGATTACTTCAACATCTTGATGATCAACTCGGTTGCTACCATTGAAGCTTAAAGAATATCAAGCGTGGGTGCTTGTAACTGATTGGAGAATTCAAGAAAGAAGGAGTCCGTGGATTCGGAACTTGCACGTGGTCGTGTCAGTAAGTTCTACTGGTGGGTAGTATTAGGAAGTCAAGCGGGGAGCTTGTAAGTCCTTTTGTATGAACTTCGATTCTTTCATAGTGGATTCAGGTTTACCTTAGGATAGCTAGGTCAAATCCTCCCCAAGTTTTTACCGTGTGGTTTCCTGGGTGATCATATCATTGTATTATTTATTATTCCGCTGCTTTATATTTTTGATATGATTGTATATTTGTGATAACCTAGAATTGCATAAATTGACTAAGTTAATCACTTGGCTAATTAACTAGGTTAATCTGGTTATTTTAAGGGGTCTAAAACCATTCACCCCTAACATAAATATCCCCAAAAAAATGATATACAAGGGGAAGCGCTTAGATACAATCTAACAACTCCATTAGCTCCTCAAAAACAAAAACTCTCCCTAACTACAAAACTCCTCTACAAACTCTACTCCCCCTTTTTGTGACGGAATGCTAAAAGGCAATCACAATCCATTATCAAAAGGAGGTGGTGAGGGTGAACGAAGACGCGCCAAATCAGCTTGCAACGCACGGATCTCGTCAAATAGGTCCACCAAAAGCTGACCATGAGCCGCCTGAACGGTCATGACAATCTCCAAAGTACGACGGATATCAAAGTCATTTGATTGAGGTGAAGGAACAGCAGCAGCAGCATCAGGATCAGGAACATCCTCATCAGTAGGACCTGTAGAAGAAGAGGGAGGAGGTGCGGACCCAGAAGGCTCAGACCTAGGGTGTTTAGAGCCAGCTCGAAGGTGAGCAGCCCTCTGTCTAAGAAAAGACGCACCTATAGGACCAATGACATGCACAGGCTCCGAGGAAGGGAAATCATCTAAACCTAGATAAAGAAGAATCCTATGGATAAAAATGGGATGAACAAGGGCATGAGAAGAAGATGAACTCCTATTCACTTCGTTCAAGGAACGAAGGAACAAATGAGGAAAACTGATAGGAGCATCAATAACAAGAGCGTACAAAAATACACACCTCTCGAGAGGAATGGTGTGAAGATGAGAAATGGGCCAAAAACAATGACACGCTATCCTAAAGAAAAGATAGTGCAGCTCAAAAAGCTTAGCAGTAGTGATCCTAGGATCAGAGCCCCACTGGATAGAAGACCCAGTGATGTAAGACATGACATCACTCAAAACAGGAGACTCATCATAAGGGTAGACAGGGTGTTGGACCAAGGGTACCCCTAGAGCATCAGCTACTACCGTAGGAGTAATAGTGTACTCTACGCCTTGTATCCAACTCTTTACTAAAGTGTTGGAATCATAGACGCAGATCGAGATGTTCGAGAAGAACTCTCTAATCAAGGTAGCAGGTGGAGGAGGATCAAAAATATCCACCAAGGGTAACCAGCCCCTACGCTCTAAGTTTGCCCTAATGGCAGGATCTAACTCATCTAAAATGACAGACTGCTCAGACCATATCTTTCTCCTAAGATTCAGCTTATCAAAGATCTCCTGATTTTTCTCACTAGGAAATTTCTCTCGGTCAAAAGAAGGAGGGGAAGGAGTAGGTGAGAGGACAAACCTACAAGCCCTAGTTTTCCTAGGCATGATACTAAGGAAAGGATAGAGACACAAGAGAAAACCAAAAGAGAAAAAAAATAAAAACCAAGGGCAGACTGCAAGTTAGCACAAAAAAATATAGAGCAAAAATCTATATGATGCATGAACAGTTACAATGTCATGATGCATGTACTAATGCAGTAAACAAAGTTCAATTTTAAGTTCAATTGCATAAAATTGGCTTGAGCATAGAGTTTCTAACAAAAACCCCAAAAATTTGAAAACCACTTGAAAAATTTTGAAGCAAATTGATGAATTAAGCATTACAGAACACAACACAGATTATAATGCCTAATTTCATAAAAAAAAAAAAAAAGTCAATTTCATCAATTTCAACCTAATTGAACAAAATCCCCAATTCGGAATTAATACAAACCTTAGAAATTGCAATTTTTCACAAAACCCAAAATTGATCAAATTAAACTATCAAGATTATGTTTATAGTATGTCCCCACAAAAACCCATTGATCAATTGCACAAATTTGGGCTTGAATCAACAAAAATCCCAAAAAGAAAAAAGTCCGAAAATTTGAGAGAAAATGCATGAAAAATGCATGAAAAATGTAAATAAACTCAAAAAGGAAAGGCAAAAAGGGACTTACCGGCTTGAGGAAAGAGATTCTTTGCAAACAATTCGGAGGAAAACGACAAAAAATTGACTGTGGAGCCTTGCCTAGTCGGAGAGAGAAGAAAAGTTTGAAAAACTTTTTGAAAAAGTGTTTGAATCAGTCAAGAACAGTGTTTTAAAAAAACTGATTCGCGACTTTCGATTGATCGAAAATCACATTCGATCGATCAAATCACTCCGAAATTTTTAAAGAAATTTTAAGTATTTTCGATTGATCGAAAAACAGAATGGATTGATCGAAACAGGTAGCAGCTCACAGTATTTTAAGAAAAATTACAGTTTTGAAAAACTCAAACCAATTTTTGAAAAATAACTCCTCAAAGCATTAAAATCAATGAAACAAAATGCTTGAGTATGAGATGAAATGGAATGCTTTTTCAAAAACCCAAATTTTAATCCCAGTTTCTCCAAAGAAAGTTTCAGCCAGTTCTCCTTTTAAATTCTCAAGCAAAAAAAATGTTTTGCATAATTCTCAAGATATTTTCAAACTTGGTTGGTCAGACCAAAAACACACACAATAACATGTATAGTGTTTAGCAAAGAGTAACTTGTGTAGTGTGTGCAACTAGCAAGAGCTTGAGATACATGTAAGGTGATATGTGAATAGAAGTCAATCACAAAGTCTACAAAATTCATCACATAGAATTTAAAAGAGACAATCACCTAAAGAGTTACATCATATAATTCCCACATCTCCTAGAACATAAGCTTGCAATCATATAAGTTTCTTGAATTTAGCCTCTTAATTATGTGAATTCGCATCAAGCCTAGAAGTACACACCAGTTTTAATTAAGTGAATTGGCATCAAGCCTAATAATACACACCAATTTTAAGCATTAAGCAATTAAGCCGAGGCTACACCTTATGTTCTTTTTGTGCATGTGCTACACTTTTTCAAGCACAAAATCTTATGATATGCACTAAGGTGTTCATGATTGGCTAGTGAACAGTGGTGAGATGGTTATTTATGCCTTTCTCAAAAGGATCAAGTCCGACAGTCAAATAACATGTGACTTCAAGATTAAGACAAAATGATAAACACCATACACATCTTTCCCACACAACATGCACTACAAAGCTTCAACTAGTAAAGTGCAATAAATAAGCTCATCAAAACTAAATAAGGTACACAAGACATGTTCTGTACAAATAAATTGACCAACCTTGTTTTCAAAAACCAAGAAAAATAATGTCAAACAAATTTTTGCTTTCTCATTTTTTTTTTTTTAAAGAAAGACAAATAAATCCTAGAATGAAATGCATGAATGTAATTCAATGCAAGTCCTAGAAAAAAAACAAAAACACAAATACCAAAGAACAATGGTCACAGAGGAATCAGCAATGAAGCACAAGGACCAAGAAAGCCAAAAGAGACTAGGGACACCGAAGCACACCAATCACTTGACGAAGTGTCTCAAACTTACTTCCATCAAGCGGTTTGGTAAAGATGTCAGCGCTTTGACGATCAGTAGGGATATACTCAAGAACAACAATTTTCTTTTCAACCAAATCCCTAATGAAGTGATATCTAAGTTCAATGTGTTTGGTCTTAGAGTGCTAAACAGGATTCTTAGATATATCTATAGCACTAGAATTATCACAATAGACAACCATGGTGTCTTGAGGAATCCCATAATCACTCAAAAGCTTTTTCATTTAAAGGAGCTGAGAACAGCAACTCCTAGCAGCAATATATTCTGCCTCAGCAGTGGATAAAGAAACAGAATTTTGTTTCTTACTCCAAGCCACAAGATTGGCTCCTACATAAAAACACCCCCCAGTGGTGCTTTTTCTATCATCAGCATTCCCAGCCCAATCAGAATCAGAAAACCCAGCAAGAGACAAATTAGACTCCTTGCTATAAAATAATCCATAATCACAGGTTCCACTCACATATTTTATAATTCTCTTAACAGCATTTAAATGAGAAACCTTAGGATTAGACTGAAATCTAGAGCAAACACTAACACTAAAAGAGATATCAGGCCGACTAGCAGTCAAATACAAAAGACATCCAATCATGCTTCTATACGAAGTAACATCAACAGACTCACCTGATGGATCAATTGTTAATTTTGCATTAGCAGCCATCGGTGTTCTAGCATGAGCAGCCTTGTCCAATCCAAATCTTTTAACCAGATTTCTTGCATATTTAGCTTGATTGATGTAGATTCTTGACTCCGTTTGCTTTACCTGCAATCCCAAAAAGTAAGTCAGTTCACCAACCATGCTCATTTCAAACATTGCCTTCATTTCATCTACAAAAGAATGAGCAAGAGAATCATTAGTAGCACCAAAAACAATGTCATCAACATAAATTTGAGCTACAACAAAACCAGTCTTATCCTTTCTTATGAAGAGAGTTGTATCTACAGATCCCCTTTTGAATCCATGCTCAGTGAGATATACAGTCAATCTGTCATACCAAGCCCTAGGAGCTTGTTTCAACCCATAGAGGGCTTTCTTCAATTTGTAGACATCATCCGATCTGTAAGGATCAACAAAGCCTTTAGGTTGCTCAACATATACTTCTTCTTGTAGCATCCCATTCAAGAAAGCACTCTTGACATCCATTTGATACAGCTTGAAGTTCAGGTGACTTGCTATGGCCAACAGTATCCGGATGGATTCTAACCTTGCTACTGGTGCAAAAGTCTCATCAAAATCAATTCCTTCCACTTGTGTGTACCCTTGTGCAACAAGTCTTGATTTGTTTCTGATCATAATGCCATGTTCATCTGACTTGTTCTTAAAGATCCACTTAGTTCCAATCTCATTTACACTCTTCGGTCTAGGAACTAGTTCCCACACATCATTCCGAATGAATTGATGAAGTTCTTCATGCATGGAATTTACCCAATCAACATCTTGAAGTGCTTCATCCACCTTCTTTGGTTCAAATTGGGACAGATAGCATGAGTGAGTAATCACATTCAAGGCTTTTGATCTCAATCTCATGTTATCATTCAGACTACCCAATATATTTGTGGAGGGATGATTCAGTCTCACTCTAGAGGATGTACCTTTAACTAAAGATGTGGAGGTACCTTTCTGTTCAGATGGAGGACTGAGCTCACTTTGTACCTGTTGAGTTTCACGAACCGGAGTGGATGGTTCTGAATTAGATGGTACTGAAACTGTATCATTTAACACCAATAGCTCTTCCTCACTATGTTTCCCAACATACTTAGCAGGAAGTGAATCATCATCTTCTAAAGACTTATCATGAGCAAGAGCAGTGCTTTCTGAAAGTGCTTCTGAACACACTTCATCATTTATCACAACATTTGAAGATTCCATGACTGTTTTGGTTCTCAGATTGTACACTTTATACGCTCTACTAGTGGAAGAGTACCCTAGAAAGTATCCTTTGTCACTTTTTGCATCAAACTTTTCTAGGTTCTCTCTATCACATAGAATGTAACAGTCACTGCCAAATATCCTGAAATATTTGACAACAGGCTTTTTCCCTCTCCAGAGTTCATAGGGAGTTTTCTTGGAGTCAGGTCTGAAATACACACGGTTGAGGGTATGACAAGCAGTGTTGACAGCTTCTCCCCAGAAGGATTTTGGTAACTTTTTGTTGTGTAACATAACCCGGGCCATCTCCTGTACAACCCTGTTTTTCCTTTCCACAATCCCATTTTGTTGAGGTGTCTTGGGCGAAGAGAACTCTTGATGAGTGCCTTGATCATTGTAGAAAGTAGCCAGCTTGGTATTCTCAAATTCTCTTCCATGATCACTTCTTATTCTGGCTATCACAGTATCTTTCTCAACCTGCAATTTCTTGCACAGATGTATCATCTTCTTAGGAGCCTCAGCTTTATCTTTCAAAAGCACAACCCAAGTATATCTAGCAAAGTCATCCATAACAACTAGACTATACTTCTTTCCACCCAAACTCTGAACTCTGGCAGGACCCATGAGATCAATGTGCGATAACTCTAGAGGTCTTGAAGTTTGAACACTAGTCACAGACGGATGCTTGGATTTCACTTGTTTACCTATCTGACATGGTCCACAAATGCACTTATCTATCTTCTCAAACTTAGGTAAACCAATAACTGCCTCACATTTGGAAATCTTCTCTAACTGCTTATGATTGGCATGTCCCAACCGTTGATGCCACAAATCAACTTGATCAATCTTTGCACTAAAGCACTTGTTGTTCACACTTGGTGTTATGCCATAACAGTTGTCAGCTGTCCTTACACCAACACACATACAGTCACCTCCTCCATCAAGTAATTCACATTCATACTTGGTGAAAAGGACATTTAATCCGTTGTCGCAAATCTGACTTATGCTGAGTAAATTTGCCTTCAGTCCATCAACATACCAAACATCTTCAAACACTGGCAATCCTGGAATATCCACAGTTCCAATGCCTCTGATCACAGATTTGCTTCCATCTCCAAAAGTGACTGTCCCAATCTTTCCTTCAAAGAGGGTTTTGAATAAACCTTTGTTTCCTGTCATATGCCTGGAACAACCACTATCCAAATATTAAAGACAAGAATCACGTGCCTTTAAGGCGATTAAAGCAGTATAGTATAAATAATTCTTATCACATGTGATTATACTAAGATACTCAAGGAAAGATTTAACAAAAACAACAAGAGGAAAAGACAACAAGTAGACAAGTTGATATATAAGCAAAATGATTTTCCAAAAATCCATGACAACAGGGGTCAAGGATCAGCTCAGAGATCAAAAGATCTCAAACAAAAGAGCTACCCGCTCTGATACTACTTGAACGGTTTTAGACCCCTTAAACCAACCGGATTAACCTAGTTAATTAGTCAAGTGATTAACTTAGTCAATTTAAGCAATTCTAGGTTATCACAAACATACAATCATATCAAAAGTATAAAGCAGCGGAAATATAAAAGACACAATGATATAATCACCCAGGAAACCACACGGTAGAAACCTGGGGAGGATTTGACCTAGCTATCCTCAAGGTAAACCTGAATCTACTATGAAAGAATCGAAGTTCATACAAAAGGACTTACAAGCTCCCCACTTGACTTTCTAATGCTACCCACCAGTAGAACTTACTGACACGACCACGTGCAAGCTCCGAATCCACGGACTCCTTCTTTCTTGGATTCTCCAATCAGCTACAAGCACCCACGCTTGTTATTCTTTAAGCTCCAATGGCAGCAATCGAGTTGATCATCAAGATGTTGATACTATTTTTACCTTAAAAACCCTAAGCTTTGTGTAAAGGAAAGCTCCTCTAGATCTCACAAGAGATTTACACAAAACAGAAAAGTATGAGCAACAATACAATATGAGCAACTCTAAAAACGTGGCTAGGGTTTTTCTGTATATACCTAGGGTAAAAACAGAAAACCCAAAACGTTTAATGAGTTAGGGCTAAGCTGGAAAATTCTGCAGAAAAGCATTCTGCTCGAGATTCGATCGATCGAGCCAGGCCGAAATGCACCAATGCATCTGCAGCTTCTCGATTCCAACTTTACATGAAAGACCCAACTTTGAGCAAGCCTAAACAAGACTAAACAACCTATTT
This sequence comes from Quercus ilex subsp. ballota, assembly GCA_032727855.1. Lineage (NCBI taxonomy): Eukaryota > Viridiplantae > Streptophyta > Magnoliopsida > Fagales > Fagaceae > Quercus > Quercus ilex. The sequence goes on from CM064918.1 coordinate 54,876,255, forward strand.
TGATCATGGTTTGCCAACAATACAAATTAGAGTTCTAAATACATAAATTTCTAAATCTTTAGAACCTAACAATTGTTTAACCTATAATTCTTTATGCCACATTATTTGAGTGGTCAGGTTTCAGAATGGTTCAAAACGTTGAGTTTTTATTTTTATTTTTTATTTATATAAAATTTATTATTATTATTATTATTTTTTATATTGTTGTTGGTTTTGTTTTCCTTTACATTTTAGATATGGATTCAATGAATGAAGAAAATGATGAGTATGGTGATATTGTTTCAAGTGCTGCAAAAAGAATGAGATGTAGGACTTCTTCTGTATGGTCAGATTTTGAAACAATGTTATCATTTGAGATAGTCAGAGCATATGGAGGAAAAAACAACATTGTAACGTGGGATTTAGATCCTCTAGATTTTCTAGGGTACTTTATCAATAGATTTCTTAAAATTTTAACCACTCTTTTATGATTTAAGGATTTAAATTTTGTCATGTCAATATTTCACTAATAATATTCTTAAATCATAAAATAGTGTTGCAAATAAATCATTATAGATGGCAATCAAGCCCAAAGGGGGGAAAGGAAGTACTAGTAACAGTACCAAAATAATAAAAATTGCAATCAAGCCCAAACTCACTTTCAAGTTTTAACGAAGCCTAAGGATATAGATGGCCTTATTATAAGTTATAACAAAGCTTTTAGCTCCATTCCAGCCCAACCAAAATAATATAACATTGCAATCAAGCCGAAACTCACTTTTATTACCAAGCCCCAGGGATAAACCCTTTAGCTCATTTGCCAAAAAAATAAACGTCAAACAAACAAATTTATTTTTATTTTTTGAATGGAGTGAGTTCAAACTCCATTCATTTACAGCTGAGAAGAGAGAGCAGATGAGGGTGACAGAGGCAAGCAATGGTGTCACCAAAGTTCATCCCATGCTGCCTTAATGTTCTTCCAAACATCTCTTGCAAACAAAACTAAATACGGTACAATAAGTGCGAAGAAAAATAAGCAAGGATTAAGAGGTCCATGATTTGGCATCACAGCCAGGACCGAAGCAGTGTAGGTGGCTGCCATAGAAAATAGGGCAACCCGCACCAATACTTTAAATTTTCCTGATGCTTCGACCAGAATTTCAATCATGGAACTCGACGCAGAAAACGCTGCAGTGTTGCAGACAATATAAATGCCATAGAATCCCCGATTATTAGCCAAAATGGACTTTCCAGGTTTATGTGTAGCCGTAATATTCGTAAAGGGAGTAGCAGGATAGGTAATAGCAGCAGGAGAAGGAGAAGGAGCAAGATCTTGGGGTGGCGGGTTTTCTTGCCAAACCCCACCAGGAGGGTTGACTCCTGCTTGGAAGGTCACGGAAGCAATCAAAGTAGCCAAAATTAAAAGAGTATTTATTGTATGCTCATTTAAGTTGTCCCCTCGAGCTCGAGCATTTTTTGAATCAGTATCAGCATCAGACCTTAGAGAATTAATAGGTAGGATATGCTGGGATTGGTTGGGCTGGTCTTGTGCCATTTCAAAAAAGGTGCACTATTAATTGCTACAAAAGCTATAACAATTAACAACTACGTGAGGGTGACCGATGTTGTATGCACTTTTGGTTCTGGCGTGTGGGGTGATCGATGAGGCTATAAATAAAGATTTGCAAGGCTGCATGCTCCCTCTGAAGCTTTGAATAGATGGGACCTTTGTAATTAGTAAGATGTTACTAGGCAACTGCCAAGAAAACGGTGCATAGGACGCAAGATAGGACCTTTGAAAATTTCTACACGGCAGCGACGGAAAGTAATAGCAAGATAGTAATTGGCTTGAAAATTAGTCACGAGGATCACAGTTCTACTTCTACCAACCATAACAGTAGCTAGGCTGATACCATGTATCTATCTTCTTTGTACATCAATGTAAATTTCCTTCTTTTATTTAATATATTACTGTTAATTATATCAGCTTTTTATATCTATAACTTAACAGTAGTATATATTATTTTGACACAATATATACAAAAAAGTTAGCCGCCCAACACCTTGTAATTTTTCAAATTTATGATATAAATTATTCATGCAGAGGATATCGGAGTCAGCCGCCCAACACCTTGTAATTTTTCAAAATTTATGATATATAATGATGAGGTTTCGTCAAAAAACCAGGATTTTGGACTAATTCAAAGTCTCAGATTCAGTCGTTGTGGTTTTGGATGGATTATTGGCGTCCACCAACTCAACCCAATTCTAATGACTACCAAGGTCTGTAGCTACAGTGGCTACAGCCATTTTTTTTTTTTTTTTTTTCAAGTAGTCCATTTGTACTTTTTTTTTCTTTTAAATATTTACATGATCTGACGTATATATTGTTATACTAACATAAAAAATTTTATAATATTTTCACAATTATTGAGGTGTCAATTTTTTATAGGTTGAAATAAAATAATAAAATATGAACTGAAAATAAATGTTTTGTAAAAATGTTGTGACACTTGTTGGATGTAATGTGTAAAAGTTATAGTACTTTTGGTTTGTTCAATATGTACTGTTCATCGCCCTTTTTTTTTTTTCAGTCATCGGTTTGTGCTATTTTTAAATAAATAAATAAATAAATAAATATATATATATATATATATGAGCTTGCATATATATTGTTATACTAACATAACAAATTTCACAATATTTTTACAATTATTGAGGTGTTAATTTCTTATAGGTCGAAATAAAATAATAAACTATGAAATTGTAACCAACCACAAATAAAAATAAATGTTTTGTGAAAATGTTGTAACATTAGTTGTTATTACAATATTTTCACACTAACATAACAAATTTCACAATATTTTTACAATTATTGAGGTGTTAATTTCTTATAGGTCGAAATAAAATAATAAACTATGAAATTGTAACCAACCACAAATAAAAATAAATGTTTTGTGAAAATGTAGTAACACTAGTTGTTATTACAATATTTTCACAATTTTTGAGATCTTAGTTTCTTATAGATCAAATAAAAAAAATGGTAAGTCCATAACATTTTCACATTAATTTCACAACAAATCATAGGTAAGCTACTATTGATGGAAAAAAAAATTGATACCAGTCGTGGGTTTATTTTAAAATCAATAACAACTTGTTAACTAGAATTTGTTATGAAAATATTATAGAGATAGCATTTCTATAAAATTAATAATAATATCTCAGACTAAAACTTACGATAGTTGAAAATAAAGGTATTGTGAAAATATTGTGACAATTTCTTGTGTTCATAAACTTCTTTTTTGGTTTAGTCAAATTTGGTGAGCAAAAATTCACTGCTTTATGCACAATTTTCTTTTGTTGTTTTTTTACTGCATGGTTTAAAGTAGTTGTTCCAATTAAAACTAATAACAATTTATCACCTATGATTTGTTGTGAAAATATTGTGGATGTAGTATTACTCTAAAATAAAATTATAAAATATCATACTAAGGCCCACCATAGCTAAAATAAAGGTATTGAGAAAATATCATGACATTTATTGTGTTCTTGAATTTTTTTTAGCCAATTTGTTGAGCCAAAATTCATAATTTTACAGACAGTTTTCTTGGGCTGACTTTTTTTTTTAACACATTGTTTAAAGTAAAAAACTCATAGTTTTACCAACCAAAAAGAATTATGGAAAAAAGTATTTTCCGCTTTTATGTTTGGGGTAGTTTCATCCCCTCCAATTTTAAAGTTGAATAATTTCTTCCTTTATATTTTGTAGACAAGTATATAGTTCCTACTATTACTATAGTTAAACCCTAACAAAATCTTATGATTCTTAGAATATTTCATTGTGCAATAACTAAAATGCCTCATTAAATTTTAATGTCCCAAAAATTTTCTTCATGTATTTTGAGTTTTATGTGTTAGTCGTACTTAGAAAGTAAAAATGATGATGTATGGTAGCTTGAGAACACTAATTTATTAGTGATTTAAATCTTCTAGATTTATAATTTTATCGAATAAATACTTTAATAACATATGTCTTTTGTTATTTTGTTCTTTTTTTATTTGTTTTCTTTCTTAAAAATGTGTTCATTAAAAATTTAGTAAGCTAAGCATCGTAGTTAGACTCATAAAATAAAATGACAAAGAAGGAAGTATGAATAACAAAATATTCATTACAAACAGTTGTAGGTATTTAATTTGATGAAGAGTTTCAATTGTAGCATATATCATCATTTATTGTGAAAATTTAAATATTGTGGTAATGCTTTATCAAAACTTAGTTGTTAATTGTTGAAAGATGATGACATTTGTTATCATTCTTAGTAGAATTTTCTTTGTAAGTAGATACTGTCTTTAGTAAATAGGTTCTAAGAAATGAAAAAGTATTTTGTATCAAATGATACCCGGTCATCCATATCAAAATTCAATAAATGAGAGATATGTGTGCAAAAATAACTACCCACTAACACATGTCTTTCAATTGTTAGTACGTTAGTCATTTTTTGCTGACATGTCTCATACTTATTAGATTTTGATATCACTGACATGGTATCATTTGATACTAAATACCATCTCCTAAGAAATTATCATACTAAATAGATAGTCATATGTTAAATAATTATTCTAAATTTAAATACATGATTTAATACTACTTCAAAAAAAAAAAAGATTCTATCACAAATTCTCTCACTCAAGGGCAGCATTTGCAAGTGCAACCCTTAGAGCATCCGCAGTGGGCTTCCCATATGCCAAATGTAAGATACATTTGGCATACAAGCCCAACAAATGCTTAGCAACTGGAAGGCCATATGGGAAAAGCCTTTTTTTTTTTTTTAAGATTTAGCTACAGTACCATCTCAAATGTAAGATGGTACTGTAGCTGAATGGTATAAAAAAAAAAAAATTTAATGCTCTTTTTACCCGACAATTTCTCTCTCCTCTCTCATTTTTTCTTTTTCTTTTCTCTCTCTTCCTTCTATGTTTCTCATCCTTTCTCTCTTTTGCCATTGTCAAGCTTCTCTCTTGGAGCTCACGCCGAATCACCAAGCCAGATTGGAGCTCACGCCGGATCGGATTTCTAGATCGGCGTAGTGGCGAGGCTAGTGGCGTGGTTGCGATGGGCTTGGTGGCTGGAGGTCAGCGCGGTGGAGATCGGCGTGGAGACCGATGTGGAGATCGGCATAGAGACCGACGTTTGGTGGGTTTGGTGGTGTTGACTGTTGACATGGTGGCTGGTTTCTGGGTTTGGTGGCCGAAATTTGGTTGGTTGGGTTGCTTTCATATTTTGTTGGGTTTTTTTTTGTTTTTGTTTTTTTAATTTTTTTTTTGGGTTTTTGGTTCTGGTTTTCGGCGTTTGGATCGGATTTGGGTAGCGTTTGGGTGGTGTTTGGGTTGGCATTAGGTGGTTGGATTTAGGTCCGGTGGTTGTGATTTTTTCCTGTGGGTTGGGGGATTTGTTCCGATGGGTTTGATGGTGGGTTTCGGTGTTTGCTGGGTTTGTTTGGGCAGAGGGTAGTGGTGGCGTGGTGGTGATTGTTTGTTTAGTTGTGGCCAGTGCTAGAGGTTGAGATTGTTTAGTTCTGGTGCTTGTTTGATTTGGGTGAATTTTTGTTGTGATTTGCTTCTTGTGATTTTGCTGGGTATGGGTTTGCTAGAGGTTGAGACTGGTGCTAGAGGTTGAGGCTGAAAGAGAGGAAAAGGAGGAGAAAAAGAGAAATAATTAAAAAAAAGATTAAAAAATAATATTTTAATAAAATGGTAAAATAATAAAGTTTTGGGATGCTGAGCGTATTATAAAATGGTATGATATAATTGATAAAGTTGCTTTTTGGGATGGTAAAATAAGATGAGATATGAAAACCGGCTGTGGATGCTCTTACTAGTGTATATAAGAAGTCTCAATGCCAAAGCAACAGTGCTTTGGTTTCGTCAACCTCTGCACTGTTACTGCTTTTTTTTTTCTCTGCTTTTTTTTTTTTTTTTGGGTAATATCGTCCTGCCCACTCTTTATTTATTTATTTATTTATCTATATATAAAGCTGCTAGTTAACACAATAAATTGTCACAATACTTTTACAATTGTTGATATGTTAATTTCTTATAGGTTAAAATAAAATATCATATTAGAATCATCTACAACTAAAACTAAAGGTATTATGAAAAAAGAAGTGCTACATCCACAATATTTTTTGCAATACTATCACAACATTGTTCATTTTTTTTTTCACAAACCGCAATACGCCAGTTTTGGTTGTGCTGTTTTTGTCTTTTCATTTAAATATTTATATATGTGTGTACAGTTATTGACTTAACAAATTCTTACAATATTTTCACAGTTATTGACAATTTGCATTGTTCATTGGGCTTTTTTTTTTTTTTTTCACAATACGCTGGTTTTGTTTGTGCTTTAAATATTATATGTACATACACAATTACACTGATGCAACAAATTTTTACAATATTTTCACAATCGCGAGATCTCAATTCCTTATAGATCAAAATAAAATAAAATAAAAAGAAATGTTATATCCACAAAATTTTCACAATAATTTTGTAACAAATTTTTTGTGGCAAGGTATTTTTGAATGATAAAAAAGTGATATCAGTAGTGAGTTTAATTTAAAACCAATAACAACTTCTCATTTATAATTTTTTCTAAAAATGTTATGGATGTAGCATTTCTCTCAAATAAAATAAAAATATATCTATTCGAATCCTAAAAATAAAAGTATTGTGAAAATGTTTTAATATTTTGTTGTATTCTTAGACTTCTTTTTTAGTATATATAGTCAAATTGGGTGAGCCAAAATTCACTGTACGTTTCATGCACAATTTTCATGTATTGTCTTTTTGTTTTTTGTTTTTTGTTTTTTTTTAATGCGTAATTTTAAAACCAGTAATAATTTTTTACTTAAAATTTGTTGTGAAAATGCTGTGGACGTAAAAATTAAATAATAAAATATCAAACTAGGACCTACCACAGCTGGAAATAAAAAATGTTGTGACATTTTGTTATATTCCTAAACTTCTTTTTTGTGTGACATTTTGTTGTATTCCTAGGCTTCTTTTTTTGGTTTAGTCAAATTAAGTAAGCCAAAATTCATTGTTTTAGGCACAATTTTCTTCAGTTGCCTTTTTATTTTATTTTTAAATGCACGGTTAAAAGTTGTTAGCCCAATTTAAAACCAGTAGCAATTTACCATCTAAGATTTATTATGAAAATATTGTAGATGTAACATTACTCTAAAATAAAATAATAAAATATCAGACTAGGACCCACCATAGCTAAAAATAAATGTATATTAAAAACATCGTGACTTTTTGTTGTGTTTCTAGACTTCTTTTTTGGTTTATTCAATTTGTTGAACTAAAATTCATTGTTTAATGCATAATTTTTTTAGGTTGATTTTTTTTTTTAACACATTGTTTCAATTTTTTTATTTTTTATTTTTATAAATAAAAATAAAAACACACACACACACACACACACACACACACACACACACACATATATTGTTTTACACACACATAACACACACACACACAAATTGACGAAGTAACACTTTCCTCCCTTATGTTCGGGGTAGTTGCATTCTCCCCTAAACTAAAGTTGAATAATTTCATTATTTATATTTTGTAAATGAGCATATACCCCTATTGTTTCTCTCTTAGTTAAACCCCAACAAAATCTTATAATTCCTAAAATATTCAATTGTGCAATGTCTAATATACTCCAACTAAATTTTAATGTCCCAAAAAATTTCTTTGTGTATTTTGAATTTTATGTGGTAGACTGGTAGTCATGCTTGGAAAGTTAGAATGATGATATATGGTGTTCTATTTTTTACCTAGAGAACACTTATTTATTAGATTTAAATCTTCTAGACTTATAATTATATCTAATAGAAACTTTGATGACATATGTCTTTTGTTATTTTGTTATTTTTTTAATTTATTTTCCTGCTCAAAAGGGTATTCATTAAAAATAAGTAAGCTAAACATCGTAGTTAGACTCATAAAATAAGATAATAAAGAATGAAATATGAATAACAAAATCTTCATTGTACATGATTGCAAGTATTTAATTTAATGATGATCTTCAAAAAAATTGTAGCATATATTATCATTCATTGCGAAAATTTAAATATTGTAGAAAGATGATGACTTTCATTATCATTCTTTGTTGCATTTTTTTGGTGAGTAGATATTACATTTAGTAAATAAGTTCTAAGAAATTGTCATAGTACATAGATATTCAAATAGCTATTTTAAATTTAAGTACATGACTTCATACTTCTTCAACAAAAAAATCTATATTAATTTTCTCACTAAAGGGCCAGCAGGTGCCTTGCACGTGCAACCCACACTAGTCTTGTACAAATTTGTTAAAAATTAATAAGAGATATTCTACTTAGTCTTTACTTTTTGTTATTTAATCAAGATATATATATATATATATATATTAAATCTTTTTAAACATTATATTATTTTAATCAATATTGCTAAATTTTGTACATTTAATTAATTTATTTTTATATTATTAATTATTAAAATAATTATTACGTCATCACAGTTCAATTTTGGTTGAACTTCGGTTTGACCTCAAAAACCTTGAATCTCTCTCTTTTATGGTTCAATGAATGGTCCGGGTTTGAAAACCATGGATTTGGAAGAGAATGAGGTGACGTTGAAGACCGAGATTCGAAGTCTCAAATTCAGTCGTTGTGGTTTGGATTGGATTAAGGTACTGGTGGCTTTACTTGTACGTGAGGGTGGTGCCGCCTTCACTTATCCACAAAAAAAAAAAAAAAAAAATTATACATGTGAAATAATAATTTATATAAATAATAATTTTAAACTAATATGTTTTGTGACCACCTTGACTTGAAAAAAAGTGTGTGTGTGTGTATATATAGACTTTTAAAAATATATTATATACTAAACTAACCCAACTGGAAATTCACAGGATTTAAATTGCACCTAAGATCTTAATGAACAATTAACTTAAGCTATTCATGTTAAAAAATAATGGGCATAGAAATATCCTCTCAATGATTTGAAACGACTACGACTATAATTTTTCTAAACTATAAAATCACAGCTTACATGTCATAGACCTTACTCAATGCTCTACCTGATGGCAAGCTTATTTTTTAGCATCAAAAGCCGCTAAAACATTCTCATTGGCAATTGTAAACGGTCTATGTAGGGAAAATTTAACATAAAGGTACAAAAAGAGCCCAGCAGCTGAACTTGTAAAATCTTTCAATTGCAAATTTTTTTGCAATTGTGCTACAGTGCCATCCTAAATGTAGGATGACACTATAGCTCTTTAGTAAAAATTATAATATATTTTAATTGATAAAGTGAAAAAGAGATGGGGGAGAAGAAAGAGAGAGAGTTGTATTGGAATATATTATATTATTTTAGTGGGTAATATATATTATTTTAATGAGTAGAATAGGAAAATAAAAGTTGGGATGTTAGGTGTATTGTAAAATGATATGGTATTATTGATAAAATAGATTTTTGGGATGGTAAAATAGAACAGGATGTCATTTTCCATTGTGAATGCTCTATTGTACACTAAAGTATCAACGCATAGCTTTGAATCCTCTTAGGCTTTAGAGGACCTTTTGTAGGTGCCAATCTCTAATTCTCTTGCAAGATGAAGTGCCTAGAAGAATGCTTTAGCCTAAGCAACTTTTGGGTTGCATCTTGGGATTTGTTTTGCCCACCCCTTGATAAGTTACCATTCCAATCATACAACACAACTAAAATACCATCCCTTACGAAGGGTTCATAATAGGGATTACAACAAGATGAGATGGAGATAGGATTACAAATCTCTCATTTCCGTCTTGTCCCAAAGAGCAGCCAAAACTCGTGTAAAACGAGAGCATGGTAGGTGATCAAAGAGGGGCATAGGGTTGAGGCATTTTGTGACCAGGTAAGATTGTTGTTTAGGAGTAATGTTACTATTTGTGCTCTAACATTCTAGAGTGTAAATAGATTGAAAATATTTAATTTATTGGTAAGTTACACACGTGACCATAGATCTTGAGTCTCTCAACTCTTAAATGAGCGGGCTCATGCTATAGTTTATTGGCTAAAGGATTGAAAATATGCTCTTCTCATGCTCATATGATCTAGGCAAGGGCAAGGTTGCCATCCTTGACCTTATCTCTAAAGCTTGAATGCTTGATGTTGAGATTTATGAAGAGGAAATATGGAGTGAAATATCAAAAAAGTAGTTGAAGGAATTGACTATTACTTGATTAAAATAAAAGGTTCCTATTCAATTGAAACCTTTTATTGAAGGAGTTTTATGACCAAATTGGATTTTGGAACTGACTAGCATGATTTTATCAAGTGGCCAGGTTAGTAAGTTCTCATTCGTTAGGGCATTGTGCCTCTAGAAACTGCACATAAATATTTTTTAAAGATCAGGATATTCCATTTACTCTCAACCAAGGTTTATGGCATTAATTTTAGGAAGTGTCATTGGTGAGATTTGACGTATATCCTATTCAGCTTTAATGCTAGTCTATAGTTGACACCGGTAGAGCAACCACATCAGTCCATTTATAGTCTTCTAAAATAGAAAAAAGTACAATTTTTACACATATTGAGCAAAAAAACACTCAAATCAGTAGGTGTAAAAATGTGTAAATATTTCCATGAGCTACAGTAACCGTGTATATTTACACGGTTACTGTAGCTTGTTTATCCATTATTTTAATATTATTTTAACTCAATCACTACAACTCAGCACAACGCCAACCACACAAACCCACCAGAAAAACCCACCAGAAAAACCCACATGAAAAACCCAACAGAAACCCACATGAAAAACCCGTTGGATCTACCCCGATTTGTCACTGATCTGCCGCCGATCTGCTCCTCCAAGTTGCTGCCGATCTGCCGTCACCAGGTTGCTGCCAATTTGTCACTGCGAGGTTGCTGCCGACTACTGCTGATCTAGGTTTGAGATTTGAGTGAGGAAGAGAGTTTAGGGAGAATTGGAAAATAGAGGCAAATGACAATTGATAGAGAGAGCCATGGTTGGGACTTGTGGAGTGGGAAAAAAATATATTAATGAAGAGATATTTATTAATAAAATAATAATAAAAATATTATTTAAATAAGTTAAGTCTTTTTCAAATCTTCGTCTCCTTAGAAAGCCCACCTGGTAATTTTCAAATTTCAGTCTTTTTTCTTTCTTTCTATTCACCACTTTGCACTGTTTGGTCTCTGAGAAAGTGAGAGAAAAGAAAGGAAAAATGAAAATTTGAAACTTTTATCATAAAATGGAAGGTGAATTTTTTTTTTCCCCTATCTTCCTTACATTTACACAGCAACCAAATGGAGCATTGAATAGAAATAATAGAGGATTTTTTCTGCCCAAGTTTCTGAAAACTTTGGTTCATAAATATGTGATTTTTACATGAAAGTTTGAGCTTTTCTGTAATTTGTGATCAGTGGCCAATGTATTGGTATTGAACCAATTAGCAAATTCTCATCCAAGAGCATTGTAATCTTTCATCAAAGTATATACTTGCCATTAGAAAATAGTATAATCTTTCATGGTGGCATGGATTTTTATTGAGAGTTTTAAAGTCATGAAACCCCACATATTAATGAAGCAAGTACACCCTTCTTGCTGGTCCTTTTTTTCTGGCGACTCTCATTCTTAAAACTTTTTCCAACTCTTTAGGTTTGCCCATTTTTGCAAAGTTACTTATCTTGCTCAACATTGATTTCAATCAACCTTTTTATCTGGAAATTTATTGTATGAGATTGGTTGTCTATAATCTATATAGCACAAGTCCTAATACTTAAAATTAGGACTTGTGCATTTCTGCAATCTGGTTGTACTCCTCTTTCATCAGTCATTGGTAAGGATTTGATGCATTTCTGCAATCTGGGTGTACTCCTCTTTCATCAGTCATTTTTTCACCGTGTTCACCTCTTACTATATATCACATCAGTTGCCTGAATAATACAACCCAATAATTAAACCTTTATTTCTCATTCCAATAATCAAACCCACTACATAAAAAGAAAAATTTCCTAAAGCAATTAAGCAAATAAAACCCAAAGCCCCCTATTTTCACATTTTTATATTGAAATTTGAAAACAAAGCAAGGTTCTAGTACTTAGTTTTGTTTCTTCTAATTCATCCAGGAATTGCAAAGGGAGTTCCAAACTTCCAATCACTATACATACATACATACTAATTAAGATCCCCTAGAGTTCTTTGGGTAACTCCACCAAGGAGTTTCTAAAATCCTATACATCAATTTCGAAATGAGTGCATTGAATTTTGCTATGTCACCAATAATATTCTCTGATAAATAACTAATTTTATTCCGAACGAACTACCTAGCAAACATGCAAAGTATTGTATCCAAAGAATTACAATAGAATCATATTGAATTAGCGAACTCAGTGAGACAGTGATAGTACCACTGTCACTTAGAATTAGAGGCTTAGAGCCAAGACCAATGACCATTCACAAAGTAATCTAAGAAAAGAAAAAACCCTAGTTTTTTGTAAAATTCCACACCCTCAAAGCTCAAAAGTACAGGAATTCCACTCCTGCCATAATAGCCACGTCATCAATAATTTAAATAGATAGTAGGTGCTGTATTGGTGATAGTCAACATTTGTTTAAATTTCTTTTTTTTTTTGGGATAATGCAGGGAACCTTACTAAAGAAGAGGACCTTTGGACTCGCCTCTAACCAATGAAATCTATGGGAAACTGACCCACCTGCTAGAACCAATTTCCAGGTAATCTAGGGGCATTTGCCCTTGATGGGCTAAGCAGTTTATGCTCATACCCAGGGGCAAACGTTTTTTTAAATGTTGATGACATCAAAA